>OY970790.1:10228345-10828345 GCA_963853775.1 Xanthia togata | reverse complement strand
TTCATTCCACGGTCACACGACACTGACAAAAGTTTAAAGGAATTAATGTTCATCCACTTCTTTAATTTAATTTTTCGATCATTCTGTTAAAGAACGGTTATGAAAGATGCTGAGTGCCGAAATCCTACATCGTTGGATTGATTCATTTTTCACTTTTGATTCATTTTGTGTTTAGACGTTTCACTTCGAGTGAAAGATGAAAATTGAAGCGTTTGATGCTGGGTAACTGTATTATAATGATCGTTGTTTATCACTTCAATTACGAGTATTATTAGATGAAAAGGCTTAAGATGAAAGATAACATGAAAAGGCTTCTGTTGTGTTAGAATCAAAGGTTAAGTAAGATCTGTTTATAAAGATGTTCATTAACATTGAAAGTTACTCAACTGAATAGTTTTGTACATAGAAGTTACCCACGTTAAGGTGTATAATAAAACGACCTGGTCGACTGAGCTCTGCCAACATTCCCGAGGCTGTGAAAATAGTGAAATCGATTTTTTTCTATATATGAGACCTAGCTATAACCCCTAAAGTTTGTGAGTGTGTATGTTTGTCTCTTCTTCACGCTAAAACTACTGAACGGATTTGGATAAAATTTGGCACACAGATAATTTATAACCTGGTTTAACACATAGAATACTTTCTATCCCGATATTTCCACGGGATCGTAACTTATGCGGGTCAAACCGCGGGGCGCAGCTAGTATAATATAAAAACTAAAACCATGAAGATTAGAAAATATGAAAATGCAAAAACAGGCCTGGTTCGGAAATAATTCCTTCACTTGTTTGAAGGCTGATTTAGCAGACAAAACTCACAGTTTGATATTGAAATTATGTTAAAAGTAGTTTTTTTAGGGCACGTACTCGTATTTCATCGAACCCCAAATTATTTCCATTTTAGTGTCCTATAATACTAAATAGCCAAATAACTGCGACCAACAGTAATGTAGCGGGGTTGGTCATCTAACATAACTAACGTAGCGGGGTTGGTCATCTAACATAACTAATGTAGCGGAGTCGATCATCTAACATAACTAATGTAGCGGAGTCGATCATCTAACATAACTAATGTAGCGGGGTTGGACGTCTAACATAATTAATGTAGCCGGGTTGGTCATCTAACATAACTAATGTAGCGGGGTTGGTCATGTAACATAACTAATATAGCGGGGTTGGTCATCTAACATAGCTAATGTAGCGGGGTTTGTCATCTAACATACGTAACTAATGTAGCGGAGTTGGTCCTCGAACATAACTCATTTGGTCGGAGTACCCTTGATTAGTTACTTCGACGTACTTTGAGAAAAGGCCACAAAGTTAAAAATATAGACAAGCCACGGACCACACACAATGAAGGGTTCCGGAGTTGGGATGAGTTTCAATTTATCCCGAGAAGAAACTTAACTTTGTAGTTGAAAAACATGTTCTCCCATTATGGTCCATGCGTCATGTTCGTGAACGGGCGCCGTCAGTTGGGACTGGTCATCTCTTAGCTGCCATGGCTTATTTGAATTTTTTTAATGGTTCTTTGTTTTTTTCTTTTTATTACGGAAGCGTTAAACGTGCACGTCTTTCTATATTGTTCTCACATACATAATTCCAACATGAATGATGTAACCAATATTTTGTATCAAACGTTTTTATTTAAAAGAGTGTCCGTGAAGTTTCTTGCCCGTTCTTCTCCATAGGTACCTACTACACTTTGGAATGGGCAACTAGCTTCCTATTTCTGACTGACCCACTTATTGACAATTCAAAAGTGCCTGTAAATGGTTTAATTGAAATAAATGCTTTGAGTTTGAGATGGAATGTATGGGGAGAACATGTTCTTGCAACTGCAAATTTAAGTTGGTCAATTATTACTCGTTGACTTGTACAGTCTACTTAGCTGTGATAGGTTCCTTTTAAATTCGTTATATATACTACTGCCGTGAATATAATTTTTCACTTATCCAAAACCAACCATTTAGCTGGCAGAGGAGGAGACAAGTGACTCTAACAAAAATTTGCACTTTGAAGCTTAATATTTCGCAAACGGATCCCTGAATCCAAATATGGCTTTCACGCTCTCACATTAATTCTAATATTTTTGAACGATCAAACTCAAACTCAAACTCAAAGCATTTATTTCAATTAAACCATTTACAGGCACTTTTGAATTGTCAAGGAGTCAGTCAGTCAGAAATATGAAGCTAGATGCCCATTCCAAAGCGTAGGTTCCTATGGAGAAGAACGGGCAAGAAACTCCACGGACATTCTTTAAAAAAAATTATATTCTTACAAAATATTGTTTACATCATTCATGTTGAAATTATACATGTGAGAACAATGTAGAAAGACGTGTACGTAAAAAGTGTCCGTAATAAAAAATAAAACAATTCAAAAATTAATTATTAATATTATTATTAATCTTCCCAACGACACACCACACCATGGGATAGACGAGAAAAAAATAACATTCCCACTTTACGAATAGGAGAGGAACCCTAAAAAAAAAAATGCTTTTATTTTACCACTTTGTTGGCGTGATTAATATATATACCCATGTCAAAGGAGAATGCCAAGTTGTCCTTCAAGACTCGGCCAGAACCGACAAAGATGAACTATATATCATTAAAAAGGAAAATAATTATAGAATTTGATAGTATATTTAGTTTTCTATAAGAAGTACACCAAAAAAAGTTATAGTTCTTTAAAGTTGTCCACTTAATACTTCTAATTTTAACAATGACAACAAATAAACTATTAAATTATTAATTGAATAATGATTTTCGGCACATATTATCCTCGCATAATATATGTTTTCATAGTAAATATACATAATTATAACATATTTACATTATTTTAGATTGTAGGTAGGTATGAAAAAAAAACATGGATACTTTTTAATCATTTATTGTTCATCAAAATCTCTTCAGTCTCAGTTTCTAATGAGTATCGTCGCATTCGAAAGGCATTTACTCCACAATTAATGCCGCGAATCATGGTTAGTAGACTAAAGGTCCGTCCGTGTGAGAAAAGCCAGGTCAACAAGTAGGCAGGTTCAGATGTTTGGTTGGGCGAGCCGGGTCAGCCAGTAATACAGATTCAGGTTCAGTTTCAACAGCCAAGGTCGTCGTAAGTGGTAGAAAAATCGGAGTCCAGAAACACAGCAATATACAGTACAAAACTCAAAAACACGTAATCACTTCGACGCTCGTGATAAAACGCGAAGGAGAAGTAGTAAAACTTTTTGACAATGATCAATGACAACTATAAAAACAAGATTAAGTGTTGCCAGCACTATAATAATTAATATTCTAAATTGTATCGAAAATCCAATTAACTTATTTTAAATTGTTATTAAATATATAATTTATATTCAAAAATATAACTAAATACTATTTACTATATTAAGAATTACGAGTTACGACTTGTACTTGTGTGTACTTGTATAAATTCACATAGCTAGTTTCATAATGATATTAATACAATCGATTTGGAAGTGCAATTTCGTATCGATATTATTTTATTTTGGTATTGGCAACATTTCTAATTGAAATTGCAGATAGGAAACGTGTTGAAAAATTGAATAACTATTTAAAATGACTTTTAAACGGTGTACTTCTACAGATTTTATTTATACTCTATAATTCTTACTGTTTTATATTATAAATTATCATAAATATTAAAAGTCTGTCGGACGCTACATGATTCGAGCCGATTCTTGTCATTGTCCTTTCAGATTTATAGTAATAAGATTTTCTGAGCTAAGCTGTGGACAGACAGACAGACATGGCGAAACTATAGGGGTTCCTTGTTTACTACGAAACCCTAACAAAACGTACAACATTAGAAGGTCAACAAGTTCTTAGAGGATCAAATGAATCCCTTTGTTTATTCAACTGCCATGACACGACAACGTATTTCAAAGCTTCAAAACTAGTTTGAAAAATAAAATATCGTCCGTCTAACAAAGCACTTTTTACATCGGAGAGAGGTAGTTGATTTCAAAAGGTTGAGTGTGAATATGAAAGCAGTGAAAGTTATAAAATGTGAAAAAATAGAGGAGTGGCGTACAAAAGAATATTTGGCTTTATAGTAGACTTACCACTTAAACTCAGTATATCAAAGTTATAAAAATGAAGAAAAAGTAATCTACGTATTATTTTCTCCCCTAAACCATTTTATATAGAATGAAAATTTATAAAATACAGTGTGTTTGAAAGATAGGAAAAAACCGCGAAGCGAAAACGTTATCTATGAAATGAAAGAAGAAGACCCTATGTTATTATACTGATCTGCTGATGCTGATACACATTCTTGTTGCTATATTGTAGTATTGCTGTATTCCTGTTGGAAGAGTATGGCTTTTGGTAAAATTACGAGTACATGAGGCGTTTCGTTTCTACAATCAGTAACGCCAAATCCGGGGATTAGCATTTCAGCAGGCAGTTATGAATTATCTATCATAACTCGTTTAGAATTTTATTAATATAGTTTAGTCTTATAAAAAATACTCTTCATGATGAACATATAACTACAATGTCATGCGAAATAGCTAAAAATTTATGAAAAATTGTTTATTTTTATTTTGCCTGATCTAACGTAGTATAGTAGACCCCATATTTGCTTTACCACTTTAACAACAAATCCACTGAGATTTGTTGTCAATTTACTGAAATTGAACCTTAATTAAGGTTGAAGTCTAATACTAAAACTACAAGTAATAAAACGACAAGGTCTAGAGTCTATACTCTAGAAGTCTAGAACTTGTCGTTTTATGACGTGCAAGTGACACAAGGAATACTTAAGACTTGGACTATAGAAAAATTATATATTTACCTGCAACAATCCGTAACGCAGTTCGATGTCCAGGAAGTAGTACTCCTTAGCGTGCGGTGGGAGCACGGACGGCGCGTTTAGTATCTGCTGGTGTGCCGACGGGGGGCCCAAGGTGATCGGGTGCGGCTGCACAGGCGGAGCGTGACCATGCGGCACGTTGCACTCCTGCGAAAATGGACTTGTTGTGAGTGAAAATACGAACAGAAAAGTAACGTAGCTATATAATAATAGTTACTACGTTTCGTGCAGTACTTGCTGCGTTTGACGTAGTCGCGTAGCACTTGTTACGTTCGGCGTACCACTTGCTAAGATTTTCTCACAGATGCAATACGATTACATTTTTTTAAGTTATTATATATAGACTGAGGTCACTAAAGGTTAGAAATAGACACAGTACCTACGTCAGGAACGGTCCGCCGTCGCCTATAAGCAATATACTAGATATTTTTCCTGTACCTACCTATCAGATTTTTTCTTCGTCTATTTTTACTTCACTCCTCGTAATAAAAATAAAACAAACCGATAGCAAGTTGAAACGCAGTAATCTTAGCAAATCGTTTAGGTATAAGTAATGATGTTTTGATTATTCTATTCGTCTGTTTATGCTGATTAGATAACGGCTATGCGGGTGGGTAGACTTATAAGTATTTATTATGAATAAAAGTTTAGATTTTCTACACAAAAACTGTCACCGGATTTAAGAAATATTTGATGTCGGCCGACTTATTGGAGATAGCTGGTGCCCTGTGGGCTAGAGACACACGAGAGCGTAACGAATGGAGGAGCCTGGGGGAGGCCTGTGCGTCAAAGGACGCGCTGATTGACGAAGACACTGAAGAGTAATAGTTGTTTTGTTTATTTTATATTGTAACTAGCTTTTGCCCGCGGCTTCGACCGCGCGGATGTCGCAAAATATCCCACGGGAACGTACTACATACCTAATAGCCAAGGAAAAGGTCATTGACTCCTACCGCTGCGCCCGCGTTGCCGTCAACCATAATTATTTTTTAACGCGTAATTTTTAACCTAACATATCTTTTAAACTATTCATTTAAATGCAATGATGTCAAGGAACATTTTTGTCCATTGGTGAAAACCGTTTGAAAATCCTTTCGGTATTTTTTGGGCTTATTGCGTTCAGACAGACAGACCAGATGCGGCGAGGAACTTTGTTTTATAATCTAAAAACTAATATTACTACATATTATAACACAAAATCACTTGTCGCGTTTGCCTGTATGTCCACCTTCTTCTTCTAAAATACGCAACGGATTTTGATGGAATTTTCAACATAATTTAGAGAATGTATTCCGGAAGTTTTATGTGTAAACATTTAAAAAATTCAATCAACAATAAAATTAATGATCGGTTATAGAACCGAGCTAGCCCAGCCAGCCATCTTCCTGATGGTGTCATTACAGACTCCAGCGGAGGTCGCCGCCGAGGTGAAGGCGAGGCGCGTGCTGTACGCACTGAACACTGTGACGTCGACGCCGCTCTCCGCTAGTGTCTGCTTGATCCACCTACTGATAGTTTGTGACGATGTTTTTTATATGGTCTTTTAACGGTTAAGCTAAAGACTATCGGTTTCTTCGGGTCGTGAAGCAGATGTTACCTCGAGGTAATCATCGAGTCTTTGCAGGACAAATCCTTGGGTTTTCTATAAACAGGTTGTTATCGATTTGCTGCGGAAGTCTTTATCATGTCAGTTATGTTTATCTTTATACCAGCGGAGGATCTATTGATATTTTGCACTCTAATACGGGGAAGGTTTGTTCTCGGTGGGATGTACTTAACGCTAATAAAATTGTATTTTTTTTTGTTAGTTTAGTAAAGTCATGATTGGTATTAGGGTACCATTGGGAAATGAAGAGACTTATCAGAAGTTTTACGGGCAAGAATTGTAACTTTGAGGGAAGGAGGATATTCCACGAGAGGAATAGCATGCAGAGTTGCTGTATCCCAATCCTATGTCATGGCCACGTTGCAGAGGTACCACGGCATAGATAATTGCTGACCGAGCCCGCAGTGGTCGCCCAACTGTTCTGACTGCTGCTCAGAAGCGGTATATCAGATTGCTGGCAGCCCGTGACGTGACAATCAACGCCATTACAATAAAAGAAAAAGTGCGGGACGCCTCTGGACTTTAAGTTATCACTCATACCATTCTTAATTGCTTACACCAGGCTAGACTTGCACGGAGGTCTTCGCGAGCACCTCTGAATTCAGAGACGGAGATGGCAGTGGGCTAGGCTCCGGCAAAATTAAGAAGATGAGGAGGAAAACAAAAAAAAACAGTAACAAAGACAAACTGTCTTTTCGTTGACGAATCGCGAATCAGTACTCATCCAGATAACCGATGAGTCCGTGTCTGGAGAAGTCCTGGAGACTCTGAACGGCAAGAACTGCTATTGGCACCGTTCAGCAAGGCTGGAAATCGGATTCCTTTTGGGGTGGATATATGATTGGAGCTAGAATGCCTTTGATCCCGTATCGAGGCTCCATGACGGCAGATAAGTACAAAAAGTCACTATTGATAGAATTGTCAGACCATTCCGAGTAAACCATGGGCACCAATTCGTACTGGTCGATGATAATGCGCCTGCAAATCGAGCTCAACAAGTCAATGCTACTTTCCGAGAATACGAAGTCACAAGGCCTGACTTAAATCCAATAGAGCACGCGTGGGATACTCTTAAGCGAGCTGTTTTGAACCGTCAGCTACCTCCCCAGACAGTGCCGACAGAAGCCGTTATTCAAGAATGGCACGGGTTACCGCAAGAAATGCTGGATAACTTGGTCCTCAGCATGCCCAGGAGGATCACCGCATGTGTGCGTGCCAGGCGAGGAGTTATGTTGCATTTAAATAAAAACCTTATATTAATAAATTGTCGTACCTATAAGTTTGGTTAAACGATATTGTTCTTTCCATCAGAAGAAAGGCAGCTCTCCATGTAATATGGGTGTCGCACTTTATACTTCGAGTACATTCGTAAAAAAATCTCAAAAGATAGATCTCGGTCAAATTAAGTTAAAACGTAATCACAGTATCCTGTGATTACGTTTTAACTTAATTTGTTAAACACAACAACTTAAAAATATGTTTTTAATCGGGTTTCGCCAGAAAAACGTTGTTTAACAAGCAAGTGGCCTCGTATAAACAGGGGCCAACCAATTATTTTGATGATACTTCAGTGCGAGAAAGAAATTGAGCTATACAGGACGTCTAGCTCCATCTCTTTCCCACGCTCAAGTAAGATTAAAACAATACTGCTAAAAGAGGTGGTTGTAGGGCCCCAGACACTATAACAAGGAAACCAACGAGTAAACAGTATATGACCTTCAAAGGTGGCGGAAATGAATAGTTCCAATGAAGGGAAAAGTGGCACTAGTAGCTGAATTTGTACATATATTCAGCCCTCTACACATTGGACAACTAGAAGAGCGTCATGTCCTATTGTAATCCATGCAATTTTATGCAAAGCAAGCGGACATAATTTAATACGTTATGATTGACAAAATGTCTTTTGATAGTACTATTAATGTGAATGTCATCCTAACTAATATTATAAATGCGAAATTGAGTTTGTTTGTTTCGCTTTCACGCTAAAACGGCTGAACAAATTTGGATGGCACTCAGATAAACCTCGGATGAAGAAAACCAAAAATGCGACCTAGGGATAAGTTCGAAAAATACTATGCACGATGGGTTGTTGGCCTGCAACTGCAAACCAACGCGTTTTCGCTTTGTGTCGTGCTCGTTCGTTCGTGCATCATACACCATACTCGGCCAAACAGGCTCCGACGCAGAAAGTTTCCCACGACACGTATCCCTAGATGTCTGACAACATCGAAAATGATGAAAAAGGTCGTGATGCTTAGATATCTAGAAACGTTGGTTGGTCAACATCGTTCGACCTTTCAAGCTACTGGTGCCACGGGCAAAATTGTCCAGTGAATACGTGGTTTATCACTGACAATACTTGTCAGTGGGCTTAAAGAGAAAACTATCAGTCGTGATGTCAATTACAAATATTTTCAATATTAGGTATAATAGGTACCTATAATATTACGTAGGTGTATTTAAAAATGTTTTTGCCTATACGGTCTACTTAATATCTTATTATGTTTATGCGAGGTTCAAAGGCGAATGTAGAATTTAAGACCTGTGAAGGTATTTAGACTCGGGAGGCCACGCATCTCATCATGTTGTCTTACTATCTTGATCGGCTTATTCATGCCTATTATGTATTAAGCAAAAATAAAACATTTATTTGGTAATTGAATAAAGCATTTTTATTATACATATTATTGAATTTTAATCTTAGAAGAACTTCTTCGAATAACTGAGTAGCCGGGACGGTCGTCATGCTTGTCATCACCTTAGGATGCTCATCACACATACTAGCATCATCTGTAATCTATGGCATTGTATTAGACTGGATCATCTCTGCACACCTGGATTACGTAAATTCCTCGTATTCCGTACTTCACAAAACAAATTAAACCAGTAAGTAAACAAACGAATCCACACAACTAGTTACAACGACCCGTCAAGAAAAACAGAGTAGTGACATTAACATAATATGACAAATAAGACATTTCTGATTTGAAGCTGACGTCAATAAATAATATTAATGTTGCCATGGAAGCTAAATTCTCAAAAAAACGTATACATAGTGGATTTATTTAATTATCATCAACAATGAGCTAATACATATTTATTCATATAAAACATGTTTCAAATACAAATAGGCACTGGCTCCAAATCTTAGAATAATACTTTTGTGTTTCAAGGGACAGGAGTCTGCTTCTCCAAATGTCTTAGATTTGATGGAACAGAACGGAAACAAACCGGAACAGAACAGAACTATCTCCGGCTGGTCCGGGGATACCGCACGGTCTCCGGTGAGGTGGCGAGCCTCCTTGTCGGATTGCCGCCATGGGATCTGGAGGCAAAAGCCCTCGCGCACATTTAGGGGTGGCACCAGGAGGCAAAACGCCGGGGGTTAACTTCGCTGCCGCGAGAAATGGCGGCACAGCGGACAGAGCTCTGGCGGGATCTCATGGCGTCATGTAGAAGGTGATTGTCGTAACCAATGATATTAGAAGTAAAAAGACGTAGATAGGTTACCTTCCTAACATTCTATCTTCAAAAACGGCACTATGTCACACTATTATATGACACGTGGAAGTAGGATGGCATGTCGTAATTATCGGGAGCGAAAAAGAGACAAAACGAAGAAAATGTGGCTAATTAGCCAACTTTTGACGTGCCACTTGCGGAACGTTTATAACCTATCTACCTCTTTTTACATATAATATCATTGGTCGTAACCCATTGCTGGGCACGCCACTATTGTGGCGATAAGTTCCCTCTTTGATGTCCTTATGTAAACCTATCACCTGTTGATAAATCTTGTTGAAGCCTGCCAGATAGACCCACACAAACTGAGTTATCAATAATAAAATTAACACCATGTCTTATAATACTCCTAAAAAAAAAGAGGTAGTAAAAGTCTTAATAGTCTGTTTAAAGTTAAATGATGAAACCACACTACCACCAAATTCGTGCCAATTAGCAATTATGGAAAAACCATATTCTGGTGAGTATGGTAATCCCATAGCTACCGTCCCAGGTTCTGCGTTTAGATATAGCAAATAATTGCGTTTTGATAGTCAGAGATTTAATAAAAATATTCGTTTGTTTTTTTTTCTTTGTGAAGCTTAATAAAAAAAAGCTGGTGCTTAAAAAGAAAAGCCCTGTGACAGTTTCATATAATGTACATACTTTCATTCGCGAACGCTTCTGAAACTAAGCGACACCAAAACTGCATTTCTTATTTCTGTTACAGTTACATTAGGAGTGCATTACTCAATTTATATTATTTAAAAAAATTAAAAAGTTTAAATTTCAATCCTGAACGCAGCGAGAGATTCAAAGTACGTCACTCGAGCTTAAAATAGTGTTGCTCCCGAGGTGAACACTACTTTTCATCACCCTCTATGAGAAAAAAAACACGTGCGCGGTCTGACCTCAGCTCTCACGTATGATTTAAAACCAAAACAAAATTATCGCAGCCGTCATTTTGGATTTACGTTTTGTCGTCATAATCGACTTTAGCAGCTTTAAAAACTATAAAAACGGTACCTGAATGATGAAAAATTTGAATATTTTCGCAGCTGCCATTTTGGATTTACCATTTTGACCTCATTATTGGCTTTAGCACCCTCGAAAACTATTAAAACGACACCCATGACGAAAAATTTGAAAATTTTCACAGCCGCCATCTTGGATTTTCATTTTGACTTCATTATCGGATTTGGCGCCCTCGAAAACTATGAAAACGACACCCATGACGAAAAATTTGAATATTTTCGTAGCGGCCATCTTGGATTTACATTTTGACCTCACTATTGTCTTATAGAAGAAAATATTTCTGGTGTTCCAGAGTTTTGATGTATAAACATCCATATCTAACTGCAGGGCAGGCTGCAGTAAGTGCACCGATCAACTGTGATATTTCTCTAATGGAACACTTAGGAAGAGAAGAAAACTTAATGACCAATTGTATAATCCCTGTTCGTTTGTCATCTGGCAGGACTAGTGACATATCGATAATATCTATATCTATATTCTTAGTCTGGCCATAAATACTGTTACAATTAAAAATAAGAAAGATATTACATTTGAATTTGGGATCTGTCATTTTTATACGATTGTTCATTGTGTTTTCTAATTTTGGCGCCAATACATTGTACAATATTTTGCGATATTAAAATGGAGTAGGGTGATAAAGAGAACCGAATCGCTGTGAATGCATTACACAAAGTTAGTATGGAACCAAATGCAATTTTTAAAACTCTCCATACGCTTGGTATTAGTTAAATGTTTGTGTACCGGGCTATTAATAGGTACAATGAGACCTCCTCTGTTTGTGACAGAAAAAGATCTGGCCGTCCACGTAGTGTTCGTACGAATAAGGTGGTCAAAGCAGTAAGGGAAAGAATTCGAAGAAATCCTGTCGGAAAGCAAAAGATTTTAACTCGGGAGATGAAGATAACACCCAGAACCATGTCGCGTACTTTAAAAGATGCCTTAGACTTGCAGCCTATAAGAGACGAACTGGTAATTTCTTAAATAATAATTAAAAAAAAGGGTAAAATCGAAACAACTACTGAGGCGGTACGCAAAGGGTCACAGAATTTTTTTGTTTACGGATGAGAAAATCTTTACAATTGAGCAACATATTAACAAACAAAATGACCGTATTTATGCTCAAAGCTCTAAAGAACCTTCTCAATTAGTCGACATAGTGCAACGTGGGCATTATCCGACTTCAGTGATGGTTTGGTGGGGTTTTAGCTATGAGGAGCGACAGAGCCATATTTTTGTGTTAAAAAGGTATCAAAACATCGGCACAAGTGTGTCGAGATATGGTATCTTGAGTAGGTAGTTAAGCCCCTTAACAACACCATATTCAATAACCAAGTATGGTCCTTTCAACAAGACTCGGCGCCGGGTCATAAAGCTCGGTCCACGCCGTCTTGGTTGGAAGTGAACGTTTCGGACTTCATTAGAGCTGAAGACTGGCCGTCGTCTAGTCCCGATCTTAATCCGCTGGATTATGATTTATGGCCAATTTTAGAGAGTACGGCTTGCTCTAAACGCCATGATAATTTGGAGTCTCTAAAACAATCCATACGATTGGCAGTGAAGAATTTTCCCATGGAAAGTGTGCGTGCTTCTATTGATAACTGGCCTCAACGTTTAAAGGACTGTATTGCAGCCAATGGAGACCACTTCGAATAAGCTTTTTATATTTTAAATTGTTTTATATTTATGTATTAAACTAACACACTGTAAAAGTAATAACGAATATTTGCAATAAAAATAAAAAATCTTCGTGACAATATTTATGGCAAGACTAGGTATATTAAAAAAAGTCGTGTTAGTTACACTATTTATAACTCAAAAACGGCTGGACCGATTTAGCTAATTCTTTTTTTGTTGTGTTTGTTATTGTCAGGAGAAGGTTTTAAGTAAGGTAGGGTAGGTAGGGTAGGGTTGGTTAGCTAGGGTTGGTTTGGTAGGGTTGGTATGGTAGGTACCCGTGTGAAGCTGGGCGGGCAGCTAGTTAAATATAATACCTAAAAACTTTTCGAGGATCACGGCAACATTTTTCGTAATTAATGACAAAACCAAGGCATTTGAGCAATGTTAGTTTTTCATTAAAGTAGTCACGAGAAAAAAAAAAGAAATGTCATAGAGAATAGAGAAATATTACGGATCTATAAACCCTTGTCTTAGGTGGTTGATAACCTCCTTTATTAACTTCGTGAAAACCCTAGGAGCATCAGATAAACCATAGTGCATTGCATGGAACTCGTATGTTTGATCAAACTGGAAACGTAAGTATTTACGATGTTCTTTGCAAATACGGGCTAAAAGGTATACTTCCTTTAGGTCAATGCTTGCCTTGAAACCATCTTTAGGTAAAAGCCTAGATGCAGATGATCCTCCATTTTAAAGTGAGCAGTGGAAACAAATTTATTTAAAGCTTTTAAATTTAAAATGAACCTCTTGCCCAGTTTTTGAATTTTACGTTGAATATTGATCTATTTTATCATAAATTCTTCTTTTTGGCATTACCTATAATGACGATTGCTGAGCACAAAATATTCACTAGTGTAATGCGCGTGCGAACGATGCCTCGCAAGAAAAACGAATGAAGTTCACAGTACGCCACGCTAGTGAGATTGACAGAAAAATAAGAACACACCATCGACTAAAAGTCGAATCTTTAAACGTGCAAATATAGCCTTGTAGAATAGAGGCACTACATGGTTATTTGTATCTGAAGAATGAAGCGACGTAATATATTATGTAAGGGTAAGGATTAGTTTTAGTTTATTTAGTTTAAATTCATGTTGGTGAAATCGGCCCAGTGACTTAGGTGTTGTCGTAGTCTCGTAGTTTCTTTGCTTTCAAAAAGTTTAAGGCTTTCGAACGTTTTTCTGCAGGTACAAACGCGGACAATGGACACTGTTCACTTTTCAACCTTATGCCCTTAGTAATAAGGTTGAAAACTGGTCCACCGCTAGTGTCCGCGATGGTTCAACGGTTAATACTATACCTATTTTAAGCCGTCACAAAATGGTGGAAAAACGTAGTCAGAAATTTTGATATTAGGTATGAAAACCGAAATAAATATTTTATCCGATAACTCGTATTTACAGTATTATTGTGATAAAGGAGGGTATGTAGGGATGATAGTGCAAATGCTTTTTAAATGTATTAAAGAAGCAATTTCATGGAATACTGTTAAAAAAGTTAAAATGTCTTTCGTACAATCAGAGAAGCGAATCAATCAATCACAGAAATATTAAATTATATCTATGCAATCAATTAATCAGAAAATGACCTTTACTTGAATGTGTTGTTTCGTACATTCCAACCGGAAAGTTTAAAATCCCTACCAAATGACTCAATTTTCTCGAAACAGTTGAAATCTCTGTTGATAAAGAAAGGCCTATATCACTGAGGAATTTAAAGCTGACAAATTGTGAATCTATTGACCTTGTAATAATATGCTTGACGTACTTAAATGTGAAATAAAAATGACTTTATTTTAATATAATGACTAAAATGAATTAAAGAATTAATAATAATGATTTATTTAAAATAAAATGTAACAATTACTTAAATAATGTTTATTCAAATGTAAAGAATTGTAGTAATTAGAATCAATATTATATAATGTAATTTAATCATTTGATATGAAACATGTGCAGTGTGAATGTCTTAATACAGTGTCATATTTTAATGCATGCCTACTAACCAGTGTTTTACATGTTAGCAAATAAATAAATCAACTGTAAAACTTAGACCAATGAGCCGAGTCAATGACGTCACCGTGTTAGATTACATGGAAATCTGATAAAACCTTTCAAGTAACAACAACTTTCAAAATACGAGGTAGTTTCTCAATAATTACCGAAAACATCTAAACATTTACGAAGACGTTCTGAACTATCTTGCCAGATGTTGAACTCCATGCTGCTATCTAGCATCTATGTACGTAGTACGAACCTTCGCGCTAACAAACTCCAACGATAAATTCAATTCAAGTGAAGTGATTGGAATTTTAGATGAACGTGTAAGAATAGATTGAGTGCATAGCGCTTTACGAGAATCTTCCCGTCGAACAATTTGTTGATGAAACGATTTGCGATGTAAGTTGTGCTTATAAGGACCGATTGATAAACAGCGGGCGTTTACCTTCAACTTGAAGCGTATTTACCGCGTTACACTGGGTTATTAAATTGAGAATTTGAGCTTAAGAACTTGTCCAACTCTACTTTAGCATTACTTCAGATGTTTTCTTCATAGTAGGAGAGCCGAGAGGGTTTTTGAGCAAGCATATGCAGGGCCGAAACTTGATAGCTGAGTAGGTGCGGCAAAGAAGACCGCGAAATTAAACAAATCTTGAGTTATTTGCGAAGAAATGTTGATCATGCTCAGCAGTACATGACAAAGCTAATGCAAAGATATGTATTTCGAATTTTATATGGGTGTCCAAGAACCTGGCGTCCAACTGGATTCCCACGATGCCCCAAGTTCTAACAGTACTCAGAAAAATATTTTAAAAAATCCACCCCATGTACTTACAGAATTATACTGATTTAAAAAAAAAAGGGGAAATGAGCACCCTGTGACATACTTTTGAATGCTGTGACTGCTAATGCTGATAATTTCGATATTTCTTGGAGGTTTTGTAATCTAGGGTATTGCTGTGTCTAAATAGAATGTAAAAATAAAGTACTTATTGTACCATTTTAAAATAAAATATTATTTTAACTAAAGGTGATATGGAAAACTATTGAATTTCGCAACTTTGACCGACTGTAGTGTAAAAAAAATGTACCAAAATAGTATGGCAAGTGACGTCAAATTTTGACGCGTTTATTCCTCTTTTTAAAAAGGTATAATACTTACACATTAATTTGAAAAAAAAAATTTTGATAATATTTTTACTCAACAACCCAATTTTTACGAAGTGCCTACCTACTAACGGTAACTGTCGGACCCTTTCTTATCTTAGAAACTGTTATGTTACTACTATTATTTACTTCGGTTCCAAGAGTGAGCAAGAAGGAAATACACACAGGTAGATGGGTTCCCAGTAGAATAAAAGCAAAGAATGTTAGTTTAAAGATATTTTATTACAATAAATGTTCAAAATGTTGACCACCCGCGGCAATACAAGCTCTCACTCTCCTTAAAAAGGACCGCTTTATGTTTCGCGAGTAACTTTTTTGACGTATCACCTGCACTGCTTGTGTTATCTTCTCACGAAGGTCAGCGATGTCATTAATGGGCTTCGCATAAACGAGCTCCTTCATAGTTCCCCAGAAAAAAAAATCCAGCGGATTTAAGTCAGGTGAGCGGGCTGGCCACGGGATTGTTCCTGATCGCCCAATCCACCTGTTCGGGTATTGCTCGTCCAAAAACTCTCTAACGGATACGCGAAAATGTGCTGGACAGCCGTCGTGTTGGAACCACATATCTGGTGGGGTCTCTTCTAGTAAGTTTGGCAAATCATTTTGAAGAAAATTTAAATATGATTCGCCAGTCAAATTCTCGGGCATCTCAAATGGACCAATAATATTCCCACAGAGAATACCGGTCCACATGTTCACTTTGAACCGGTACTGGGATCTATCTTCTCGCATCAAGTGCGGATTTTCCACATGCCACTCGTGCAAGTTGTGTAGGTTCATGTAGCCATCCTTCTTAAATGTTGATTCATCTGACCACAAAATTTTGTCGATAAAGTTTTCGTCTTCTCGATGTTTTTGCAGGATTGTTTCACAAAACGCGACTCGGCTCGGATAGTCTCGAGGTAAAAGACTTTGCACTCGCTGTACGTGGTACGGATGATATTCTTCTTTTTGGAGAATACTGTGTGCTGTGCTCTTCGCTATCCCCGTATCAGCTTCTATTCCTCGCACAGAGATGCTTGGATTTGCCGACACCGCCTCTAAAACTTCATCGCGTATGAAGTCATTTACGGGTCGTCCTTCACCAGCTACTTGATTGGGGAACCGCCCGTCACATAGTGATCTGTGCACATTAATGAAAACTCGATGGTCGGGATATCGCGTAGCCCTCGGATACCTTTCTCTGTAAAGTCTCGCTGCAGCTCGTCCATTACCTCTACATTCTCCATAAATGTAGTGCATATTTGCGTATTCTTGCGGAGTGTAGGTCGCCATGGTAGCACACACAAAACACAAACTGTCCAAACACAGGCAAAGGTCGTCGTAAAGAGTTCGTTTCAAAGTCCAGAGCACAAAGAGTAATCGAGTCCAATAAACAAAGCTTTAAATCGTAGTACGTGATCAATGGTAACAATAAGAGAGAGGTGCGTAGTAACGGCAGGAGGCAGTGACGCGTACTGACCGTACTGTTATCCTAAATAGCACGATCCCAGATAGCGTCACTATCTATCTCACTCGCACCTCTAACCTTTTTCTCCCTCACTCTTACCTGAATAATGGGGTACCATAAAGAAGAACCAGCAAATCGCAAAGATAGTTTCTGTCTTGCTCCCTCCTGTTGTAATAACGAATCACTATGGTGAGATGCATGCACATACCGTCCCTTACGGTCTAACCTGTTTTTTGAGAGGCCTGTTGTTATTTTTATGAGCATACAATAGTAATTCTTTAGAGGTTAGATTCAATTCGTCGTAAATTTTTCTTTCTAAGAATTCTGTAAGACATCGTAAAAATTGGGTTGTTGAGTAAAAATATTATCAAAATTTTTTTTTTTCAAATTAATGTGTAAGTATTATACCTTTTTAAAAAGAGGAATAAACGCGTCAAAATTTGACGTCACTTGCCATACTATTTTGGTACATTTTTTTTACACTACAGTCGGTCAAAGTTGCGAAATTCAATAGTTTTCCATATCACCTTTAGTTAAAATAATATTTTATTTTAAAATGGTACAATAAGTACATTATTTTTACATTCTATTTAGACACAGCAATACCCTAGATTACAAAACCTCCAAGAAATATCGAAATTATCAGCATTAGCAGTCACAGCATTCAAAAGTATGTCACAGGGTGCTCATTTCCCCTTTTTTTTTGAAATCAGTATAATTCTGTAAGTACATGGGGTGGATTTTTTAAAATATTTTTCTGAGTACTGTTAGAACTTGGGGCATCGTGGGAATCCAGTTGGACGCCAGGTTCTTGGACACCCTGTATGTACAAAATCTTTCTGGTAGTTTGTAGTCATTCCCTAAACAATTAATGATATTAGTACCTCCTACCTTTATTATTGACAGGCGATTACTTGAATTTCGAAATGCTCTGACACACATACATACGTCCGACGGACGGTGGGTTAACATTTTGTAGTAGAACTAGGTTAAATATTCGATAAGAATGCATTTTCAATAAATAGGTAGGTATACTAATATGGGTCAAGGAATTAATTATTTGTGACACTTATAGGTTACAAATTAGTCTTGGACAACAACGCACACGTATAAGCACTGCTCGGGATCATTATCACCTCAACTCGACCTGTACCCTAATTACGTAATGCAAAATCAATCCGAATCTGAATCGTTTTGAAACAGATTGCTAATCCATTGCTCCGTAAGTTCAAAAAAAATCTGCAGAGCAACGTAAATAACGCAATGAATGTTGTTGAACTGTCAAAATGAAACAGATTTGTCTTTATCGTTTACGAAAATATGTTGCGTAATTAGAAAGCTGTTCAGGAAAATGTATGGATTAAATCTCCGTTCCGGAGAGCGTGCTCCGGAGAGCGAGCTCATATAACGACAATTAGTGCGTTTTTTTTTATTAGACCGTTCCTAATCTGAAAAAATCAAGTATGTAAAAAATCATAAATAAATAGTTACATCACCGTATGTAAGGATATAACGGCTATTCTCTCCGGAACGGAGATATTATAAGCATTAGTACCTACCAATCATTTTTTATGCAAAAAAAAAAATAAGTTGCCAATTTGCCTACCAGATTGCATCCTATGATATATTTATGCATAATAATGGCTATTAGAAGCCAATTCAAGTAAAAAAGCGACACTTTATATGCTTAAGTTGCGTTGACGATGAGTCGATGTGGTAAGGTGATGCAGTATTTATAAACATAAATAATAAATACTGCGATGCAGTATTTATTATTTATGTTTATAAATACTGCATCAGCATCGGCATCAGCTCGGCATACCAACAGCATCGCCCAAATAAGATTTGGGCGGGCCACCTCATTGGAAAAGTTCTCCTACATCAATTTAGAATTTTAATAATGGGGCAGTATCCCTCTTCAGTATTCCTATAAATTTTCTAGTACTTATTCCTTTATATATCTATATTTTCTACTATTTATTCCTACCGAAAGTCCTTACTCATACAAAACTTCAACCCGTACAGAATCGAACTATAGAATTACGCGGACGATCTTGTTATAAAGTCTCTTAGAAATTCAAAGGCAAACTCGTATTCTCAAAGTCGTGTTTAAAGACTGGAAACCGACGAATCTTTCATACAAATCAAACACTATAAAACTCATCTAACGCAAACTCCATCTTGCTTTATCAATCGCTTTTGAAGTTCGAGCTTTTGTTTGTCGTGACAAAGCCATCTGATTTTCCATTGTGGCTTTAGAAGCTACTAGCTGAGCCCGCGGCTTCACCTGTGATGTAAGTTGTATAAAAAGCACCGTAAGTGATTACTTACGGTGCTTTTAAAACAACATAAAAAAAAAAAACAAAAAAAAAAACTTTCGTTATTACTAGACAACAATACTGCTAATAGAATAGGAGCTGCGTAATTTTCATTTGATAGATAGGTACATGGAATAAGCTTAATTTTACATAAAAAATGTGGAACAGTTTATCAGCAGACTGTTTTATTGATAACTATAGGTGCGATCTACAGACGGACAAGTCATTGAGATTTGTGTGCTATATCTAATACACCTTATTCAAACAAATACACCTTATTCAAAGAATCAAGGGCCCTATATACACCTGAGTATTTTGCCACGCCGTTATCACACCTATCCGCGCTGCAAAACGCGCTTATTGCAAATTTAGCAAGGCAGAAAACGCGCAGTCGACGAGCGTCACACGAAACGCCGTGTGTAGGCCCTGTGTGTGCCCCACACACACACACGTTCCCAAATACGAAGATAAGATAAGATAAGATAATTTTTATTTGTCAAAAACATGTGTAGGTTTACAGTTGGTATGTTCAAAAAAATAAAGTTTCAACATGCTTTGCCTGGAAAGGCGTACAAATACAATAATAATAGCTTGAAACAATGAAATCATGCAGTTACATTAAATTAATAGAACATTTCAAATTAATACAGTAATTAATAAAATAAAATAAAAGATGTCAAAAGTAAAATAACAAAATAAAAAAATGTCCATAGTGCATCATTGAAAATTTATACAACAATAATAAAAACTGTCTAAATAACGTCATTTAAATAGTCGGCAACATTATAGTAGCATTTATTTACTAGAAAAATAGAAGATTGAATTCTCTACAGAAACGTAATAGGTACTTACGATATGTACCTACCTCGAAAAAAAATAATGAAGAGATCTTATATAAGTAAATTACAGAGACATGCAGATTTCGAAGAAAAGTTACGTACTAAGTAGTAGGTTACTTTTCTTCGAAATCTATTAAATCTGAAAGCTATTTTATTTTGTAACTAAACAGGGCGGGCCGCTTGTATTATTGTAGAAAATATTTTTTTCCCCTTCGACATAAAAAAGGTGTGCCTCTAGGTACAATCACGGATGGCTGATGGCAGTGTGAATTCCCAGAAGGCTGGGTGTCACCATTTATCGTGCACGGCTCCAATCCCTGGAAGTAGCAGATTTTTTGCTCGACCTTCAAAACATCAAGATTGATTTTAGTACCTTTTATTGGTATCGGGTAGTTTCATTACTAGAGAGGGGCATTCATTGTAAGATCGGTGGGCCATCACGCGGGCAGATGACCTATGTCTGGTCGTGGTGTCTGGTTGACGGCCACGGTCATGCCCATAGGCCCGTGCCCGCTGTGTGCCCGGCTGATGGCATTTTTCTCGTGCATTAACGCATAGTCTGAACATGCATGTTAGTGACGGGCCGCTCGCTGGCATGACCGCTAGAGAAACTACATTGACGTACGAAAGTAAACATGACCGAATAAACATCAGTTTAGAATTTTCGATCAACAGGCCACATCCTTATTTGTTGTAGAAAGTACATGAATAAACCTACGCAATGCCGCCTACAGTGAGTTGATTGATTATTGTAAAGAGATAATCCCGATTCTGATTAAATACGATTTGAGTGATTTGATCTTTAAAGTCCCCTTTCAAATGATGTCATAAAAATAAAGGCTTTTTTTTCGCATTTGTGTCGATTCGATCCCTGGGTGAGGGAAATAAATAAAAAAATATAGAGTTTCACCCACTTTTAAATTAAAGGAATGTTTCTTTTGCGTAAAATTTGTTAAATTCAATATTTAAGATAACTTCCCTCCAGCAGTGGTATTCTGTAAAAATCTCAAGGTGAAAACTTAGGTGAAGTGAGCTGTCAATAGTGTAGGTACATCCCTAGTGATCAGTGAAATGAGCTGTCATTTCACTGATCACTAGGGATGTACCTACACTATGCGCACTAAGTGTGCTGACACTTCACGTTCATTTCACCTAAGTTTTCACGGTGAGATTTTTACAGAAGGATCGGCTTGACCCACTTCAAATTTCCATCCAGTAATTATATGTATAGGTACAGTGTCTCAAACGTAGTCGTTCAAAGGAAAATGGGGTAAAGCAGAGGTGGCCACCTACCATTTAAATTACCTATAGATTTTCACTACTGCGGTTCAAAGCCTGAGGTCCGGCTAGAAATAGTAAACGTAACGGTATATTTATTTCTTTTTCTTTATAATGTCTTACTAATTTAATTTAGAACAAGGTCCAAAAAAATAGAGAAAAATATCAAACTAAGGAATTCGTAAAGTTGTAGAAAAGATCCCAAGAACTAATTCTACTTCCATAACTACCCGACTACGGCAAAGCCAATAGGATTATAATTTCAGCGGGTTATGCATCATGTTATGTGTTTTTGTTTTAGTCAGGTTTCAGTTTTAACCTTTCTTTTAATTCAATATGAATTTTGAAAGGAAGGGATAGCTCTCTGATCTTTGCAGACAAAGACAAAGTCAAATAATTTATTTCAATTAGGCACAAAAAAAGCTCTTTAGATCGTCAAAATTTACAAATAATAATAATAATAATTGATTTTAGTCGACCCTTTCAAATTGTAGTTTTCGTATGGAGAAGAATGGGTCAGAAACTCAACCGTTACTCTCTTAATATGTTTTCATAATATCTTGTATACATTAATTATACAATTATACTCATTGGTCTAGTGGTCGGAAGCGCTACTGCTGAGCTTGAGGTCCTTGGTTCAATTCCCGGGTCGGGCAAAGTGTTAATGGGTTTTTCTATCTGGAATTTCTTAGTAGAAGCCCGGAGTCTGGATTTTTGAACGGTTGATGGCAATAGGCTCGCCCCCTTATTACAAGTGACTTAAACATAACTGGCGAAATGTGGGTGTATCTACTACAGGTACACCTCTGCCCATCCTTTCGGGGAGACAAGGCTTGATCTTATGTATATAATTATATGTGAAGACGATGCACCTAGAATAAGTTTACTATACCACGATAGGTAAAAAGAATGAAAAACGAAGGTATGACAGATAAATTAATTATGTGATAGATGCATGGTGCTCACATATTTACAAACATTGTAGCATTATACAAAATTCCTAATATTTTAACAAGTAATACTAATAATAACACAGTGTGTGAGTTCAAGTCATCACAGAATATAAAATCAATGTTACAAAATAATATTCTTTAATTAAAATGGGAACCAGTTACGATTTTGTCTAGATTCCAAATTGTCCTATAGAGCTGGACCAGCATGTTTCCAAGCATTTTTATCTTGGATATAATCCTCGAATTTGTAATATGCTTGTTTAAAAATTGTACTTTATGAGTTTTAAATTTTCATTCATTTAATTCTACTATATCACAAGTTATTCTGTTGTAACATTTAACAAAGTACCCCATAAAAGATGTATTTACGTTAGATAGTCTGAAAAATGGTTGATCTATTTTGTCTTTGTTTCTAGGATTAAAATTATGTCTATCACTTATTTTATTAAAAAGGTGTAGATTTTTTCTCACATACATAATATTTTCATAAATGAATTGGCAAGGTAGCGTCATAATATTAATCTTTTTAAATAGTTCCCTGAGAGATTCGCGACGATCTAGATTATAAATGGCTCCGACAGCTCTCTTTTGTAAAATTAAGATGGATTCAATGTCAGTAGCCCGACCCTACAGTAAAATGCCATACCACTTATTACTTTGGTAGTAGCTAAAATAGACTAAACGCGCGGTTTCTACATCTGTTAACGGTCTTAACTTTCTAACAGCATAAGCGGCCGAGCTTAGCCGGCCCGCGAGAAATGTTATACATATGGGGTCCCCATTGTAATTTCTCGTCTATCGTGATTCCTAGGAAAACTGTTTGATTAATAAATTCCAGTTTTTCTCCATTCAATATGATGTCACATTTGCTACTTCCAATTTTTGGTCATTTAAATCTAATGCATTTATTTTTTATTATTTAGTACCAAATTATTTACCGTAAACCAATCTTGGACCTGAACAATAGAGCTATTCACGTCGTAAAGATTTTGTGACCGTCGGTTTATTTTAAAGATCGATGATGTGTCATCTGAAAATAACACCATCTCTGGTTGATTTTGAAATAATTGGGGTAAATCATTAGTATAAACTAAAAAGAGGAATGGACCTAATATTGAACCTTGAGGAACGCCCATTACCATTTCAGACCCTAATGAGTTTGTGCCGTTGACTTTGACTTTAACCTTTCTATATTTCAGGAAATGAAATGAAATGAAATTGTTTATTTTGTAAATAGGATATTGGAATCACTTTTGCACGTAATCTTAAAAAAAAAAAGAAAAAAAAAAGATGTTTTCGGCGTTTCCTATCTGACTACTCTGAGAAGAAAGGCCGAAACAAACTCAGAAGTCACAGTCCCTTTTAAAATCCAGACATAATCTTGGTCAGGCCTTATGAGGACCATGTAGATTAGTCTGAAATGGTCTTTTGAGAAAAGAACACAGATTTTAGTGGACCTGTCCTGTCAGTGCAAGCATTTGTCAGTAATCGTGGAGCTCAACTCAGAACTTAAGGAGCTCAACTCAGAACTTTTGGAGCTCAACTCGACGAACAATACCAAAGAAAGGACATTTGGGTAGGCCGCATAAACTACTCAAACTGCCAGACCATCATTAAAACTAATTGAGAAAGAAGAAAAATAATATCGACATAGTCCTCACATTCACAAAAAAAAAGAAAGTATAATACTTTACAAAGTAATCAATAATACAATAATATAATAATAATAATAGAGATCGCGGAAAGCGATAAGGCCTCCCATTGTGTATTTTCTAGTGTTTAATTATTTTTTTTGTTATGTATTTTTGTGGTGTACAATAAAGTATACATAAATAAATAATATAATAGTAATGTAGTATATAATACTGGTATATTTTGATGATTTTACTGAATAATTAGGTATAAAGTTATTTTTTATGATTTTATCACAAGACTTAGCAGAGCGAGCAGCTCAATCCCAACCTTTTTTTATCTTATAAATAATCTGATTGTTTATAGTACCCTTTTTACAAAGTTTGGTCTTATAAATCGTTTAATGGGTAAGTTTCGAATGGCGATGGGAAGTTTGTTGTAAAAGCGTATACATTGACCCATGAACGAGTTGCCTACTCTGTAGAGACGAATGCGATTTACACCAAAGTTGTGTTTATTCCTAGTATTTAAACTATGAATATTGTAAATCTTCTTAAAATTTTATATATTTTTGTGTACATACAATAGGTTTTCAAAAATATATTGTGAGGCTACAGTCAGAATATTCATTTCTTTGAATTATTCTCGAAGGTAATCCCTCGGACCTAGGTTGTAAATGGCTCCAACAGCCCTTTTCTGTAGAACATAGATAGTACTTATATTAATGCCCGAACAGGTTCCCCAGGGAAGAATTCCATGTGACATAAGACTGAAAATAACTAAAATAAACAATTCTGGCTATGTCTACGTTAGTTATCTGTCTAATTTTTTTAACAGCATAGGCGGCCGAATTTAGCCTTCCTGACAATTTTTCTATGTGTAGGCCCCATTGTAATTTACCGTGAAATCAGCTGTTCAACCACCGTGGGGCGGCGGGGAGGGCGTCCGAAAGCTCGCTGCGCTGCCGTTCGCTACGTACGTTTTGCCACGGTAGCGATACATTGCATGTAGGTTAATAAAACAAATCAGGTTTATTGGATTCCAATAACATTCCTGAAATAATTTCATGTACCTGTCATCTTAGTATGATATACTGAATTCACCGCATCAGTCTGCGGAGGGTTGTCCCTTACACCCTGCATATATTTTTTTATGTATAACCACGCATAACTTTTTACTGAGTAGTCAGATTTTAACGATTCTGGTTTTATTTGGGAGGGATTTACCTCAAAGTTGGTCCATGTAAAATGTTTGTCCATGAAAACTAAAGTCTACTCCTAAGGGTAAAAAAATGGGGCTGATTGATTTTTCATCTACTGAATTTTCAACTGTGACCCGAATCTGTTGTAATTTCGCACAAATTTATGTAGTTCTGATGACACATCACACAACCACATAACAAAGACCTGGAGTTGATCTGATGATGGAGATGGAAGACAGTCGCGAGAGTTCCTCAGCAGTTTACTGCAGCTACATCGGTTTCGGAATCGAATCGGAATCACTATTCCAAAAAAAAAACTGTCAACTCAACAGCGAATAACTCTATTCCATTTACTTTAACGTTGGTTTTGGCGTTGAAACTTTAATGAGTTTAGTCTTTTTCTCATTCAAAAGAAGATTAGTTACATTAAACTAATGCACAAATTTAAAGAGCGCATTTTCACTTGTTCAAAGTTGACTAACTGACGTTTGATTTGAAAAATAAGGGAAGGGTCAGCTTCGAATAATACGATCTTGTGGATATCCCATAAGTGGTGAGGTAAGTCATTTATATAAATTAAAAACAAGAAAGGACCTAGAATTGAACCCTGCGGAACGCCTATGGTGACCGCAGATCCTGCGGATCTCTTGCCATTAACATCGACCCTCTGAATTCTGTTGTTCAGATAAGAAGTCAAAAGGTCGAGATCCCTGTCCCTCATACCATAGTGGTACAGTTTCCTGATGAGTGTCTCATGATGTACGCAATCAAAGGCCTTGGACAAGTTACAGAAAATGCCAAGAGCATCTTGCAACTCCTCCCAGGCCCCGAATATGCTCTTCAGTAATTCCACGCCCGCGTCTGTAGTTGAACGACCCTTTCTAAAACCAAACTGTTTCAGATGTAGTACATTTACTACATTTGAAACAGTTCAAATCTTTGAGAAACTAATTTTGAAACAAATGTTAGGACATTCCAATGCACATAATGATGTGATGGTGTAATTTCTCAAAGATTTTGCTCAATGTAGGTAATATCGAAATAGGCCGATAATTTGTAGGATCAGTCTGTTGTGCTACCAGACTTGAACAGTGGGATCACTTTGCTAAGTTTCATCAGATCAGGAAATACACCAGATGCAATACAAGAGTTAAAAACCTAAAAGGTATGATCTTAGCAAATCAAGAGCTGTATTCCTAACTCCATAGTGCTCCAGTTTCAGCAGAATTGTCTCATGGTCTACGCAATTGAACGCCTTCGAGAGGTCGCAAAAGGTTCCAATGGCATCTTGTGCTTCTTCCCAGGCGTTAAAATGTTCTTTATTAGGTTGACACCGGCGTCAGTGGTACAACGCCCTTTGGTGATACCGTACTGTTGATAATGAAAGATGGAATTTTTATTAAGTGACGTAACATTTGTTTGAGTATCCAGTTTTCAAACACATTGCTGAGAACTGGCAGAATTGACACAGGCCTATAATTGTTGGGTTCCTTACTATCACCGGATTTGAACAAAGGAACTACTTTACTGTGTTTCATGAGATCCGGAAAGACTCCTTGGTCTACACTGGTGTTAAATATGAAAGCTAAATAAGGCGCAATGGTTTCGATGACAGATCTACAGACTTTTACAGACATTCCCCATAGATCTTCTGTTGATTTAATTTTAAGATCCTTAAAAGCTTTTATAACAGCAGCAGTAATAGGTGGTTTGTATGCTGAAACCTAAACTCCAAAGGGCATGCCTTTACATTCTTTCTACATAAGTAAGGCAGCAGAAAGCGCTGGTGAGGAATTTAAAGTTTCAGTAGTTTTATGGGGAATATTAGCAAAAAAGTTTACCAACAAAAAAGGTTAGACTGAAGATTGGTAACCACCCTTGATAAGGATTCCACAGGAAAAGCAAAAGGTGAGATTACTTAGTGCACCAATTAAAAAAAAATATTAAGCCCATTGACTGCTATAATCTAGTCTTATATTCGACTTATTTTTAAACCGAAGTATACCTGACGGCGAAGCATGTGGTGCCGTCTAGTTTTGTTATGAAGTTACTGTAATAGGTCCGATAAGAGTGACACTGGCTGGTGACAGTCACTCTAGTAGAGCGTCGCATGAATGGTTGTTGATTTAAACCTTCAAATAACAAAAAAAATGTATTTCCATGAAAATCAAGTCAAGTATTTGCGACATTGTGAGTCAGAGTTGTCAAATCGAAACAGAAACGCGACCATCTTTTGACGCGGTAGGGCGAATCGACTATCAATGAAATCTTTGCATTCTACTTCTGTTACAACTGTGTCTACTGGAATTAATTCAGCGCTATAAGTTTAAATCTATGATTATTTCATGTCATGAAAAAGTACGCAGTTGTCAAATTGGTTTAACAATAGTAATTACTAAATACGTTAATCATACTTAGAATATGTTGAAATATTATATGATAGGTACTTAACATTTATATGATAGGTATTTAGCGTTGAATATCGTAGTCGCAGTGATTAAAATAAATATATGGTTTTAACGATGACCTTGGTACCATTAAAATAATTACGATTTGGTTTGATGAGTATGACTGCTGAACTGTATCTGGCGAGGAACAATTAATTAAAAGGGTAATTGTTGCATTAATTTCATTATTGCAAGTTAATAGTGACCGCTGATGCTCCGATTATTTTATATTGCGAATCTTCGCGTCACGTATTTGCGACGAATGTATTTGAAGAGTATATGGAATATCGGTTGAACAGTATGCACTTAAAATCCGAGGAGTACTACACAATTGTTCGGGTCGGCGAGATGCGCCTGCAGCACAGCTTGACAGCAAAATCGAATATATATTTGCCGCCCCGCCTGCTGTGCTGAATCGTGCCAACCTAGTTCCCAAATCGCAGCAACACTTAATACCTATTTAGATGTCTACTAATGCCTTTATAAGTAATTTATCATTTGTAATGGGTCAAGGAACGAATTTCCGTGAAAGTATAATTACACGGCACGGTGAACTGATTAGGGCGAATCAAATCTTGCCAATATTAGGAACGCTGGCTCTTCAATTAAATTAGCCGAAACATTCGAGTTTAGTTGAAAAAATATCTAAGAAGACGAAAGATGGAACAAAGTAGCTATCTAATTACGCAACACATTTTCGTAAACCATTACGACTAATCTGTTTCATTTTGACAGTTCAACAACATTCATTGCGTTATTTACGTTGTTGAGCAGTTTTTTTTAAGAGCTTATGAAGCAATGGATTAGCAGTCTGATCCAAAACGATTTAGATTCTGATTGATCGTGTATTACGCAATTAGGGCACAGGTTAGTAATAGTAGTTCTGCGAACAGTACACCTCGCGAACACAAACTTTTGCAACAATTAATATATTAATTGTTACTCTCTCTACTTGCCGGTATTTACTTTATCTGTTTGATTTTAAAACAAGTAAAGAAAATACTCATGTAATTTTAAAATGATTTAAATCAGGTGTGAACCTATTGCAGCTTCAATGGTATTTTTTTTACATAATAAAAGCCGATTTGATTACCACTACGAATTGTAGTTACCTAATTTGTTTTTTTCTTCATGTAAACGTTAAGAACGCTGCAATATATGACATGCATTTACATGGCCCTAACTGGAATTGAATCAATTGAGTGCATTATCAAAATATTATCTTTTTATTACGATTTTATGATCCCGGTAAGACTTTATTATAAAAATCAACCATTTTAAATGAAAAATCGTTTTGTTTGTGATAGTGTAATGCTACCTATACATATTTCATACAAAAATCTCCGACAGCAAAAAAAAATCTATAAAGTCGTAAAATCTGTATACCAAGTGTCGTCCAACCGATTGTAAAATACTTACGACCTGTAGAGGAGTGCGTACAAACTGACACGAAAGCAAATTTTGCCAGACTTGAAGCAGAGACGCTTCGCTCGTTCGGTTTATTAATAAGCAATTTAGTGACAAGGACAGTCGGGTATTTATCAGGATAAAAAACCGACGAAAACATAATATGACATCTCGGCCATGTTTCTTTTTCAAACCGTAGGGCACACGTGTATAAGTAAAGCTACAAGTACGCGGCGGGCCCGTCTTGCTGGGACAATTCAGTGAGTGTAACGTAGTCAGCCGATCTAAGAGTCACGCGATAGAAAAAGAGTCAACTTTAAGGTGAATATAACTGTAGCTGATTAGCGCTGTGCGACCTGAAATGCACTTTATTGTGTCGTTGCAAGAATCGCTTTTTATTTAAATGATTTTGCGGAATTTCCCATCTGTATCAATCTGTGGTATAGCTCGCCTAAATATTGTCAGTTATTTTTAAGTCCTAGGCGATATAAGCGCGCCCAATGACGGGACCCGCAGACTGAAATGCAACAATATAAGCAGTGACGAATTTAAATTTAACGATTTAAATTCGAATTATAACCATTAATTCCAATCATCGTCATCCTCATTGATTAAATAATCTTGTGTCTGTGGAATACCGACAGGTGTATTGTACGGTAATACTAGGAATTACCTTTAATAATCCGCGATTTACGGTCCACATTGTGGCAATAGTGTTAATTAACCAAAGATAGTTATACGAGATTATTAGGTGAGTAGGTAGCAGATTATGATTCAATCCTAATTTGGATATTAGCAATATTTTCTGGCCTTGACCTACTAATAATATCCTATTGACCGAATTTCTGTCACAGCGTCTCAACACAAATTAGCCAAGTTTGCAGGAGATATTAAGGGCCCGAACACACACACGTACCAGAACCACACCACATCGCAGCGACAAAGAGCGCGCAAGCAGAGTGGCTACGTGCGAATAGTGTCGCTTCTTGCAGTTGCGTTGTGGCAACTACAAAATAAAATGAAATGCTCGACGAAAAGTTGTGTTTGCGATATGGCCGCGGCCGCTAGTGCACAGTGTTGCTGGTGGTTGCGTTGTGGCCACGACGTGGGCTTGGTATGGTCGGTATCGTCCACACGGTTGATTATGACGGCCAAATGTGGTCCGCGTGAATAGATAAACTATTATTTTTCTTACTAATTAGCGCCCGTTCACGTGTTCTCGTTATCGGGCCCTTATTGTGCACGTGTGGTAAACACAGGTGCACTCTCTGACCCCTTACTCTTATAGACCGATAGGATGGTAAACCGATACGAATGGGGTGAGATTAGGCGCTGGACCTACGGCTTCACGTGCTTTCCGATAAGCGCGGGTTGGCGGGTGTCACACCGCCAACTTCTAAACTACAAGACGCTGCTAAGAAATTCCTAATATGGGAAAACCCAATAGTTCAATTCCCAGGGCAAAGTGTTAAGTGTGAGTGTAGACTCAGCAGTCATGCCTGCGACCACAAGACCAACGGGGCTTTTAAAGAGACCAAATTGTATTACACCTATGGCTAGGTTTACTGCATTTATAATAAAGTAACTAATATTATTAAAAATATTAATGTTGGTAATACTGTTTGTCAGACTTTTGGGCTTCTGACGACCCGTAACGACTGTAAAAGGTAAGATAAGACAGCCGGCTTGACGTGCGTTCCTAGGCACGGAGGAGTCTTGGCATGTAAAGGTCACCCATCCACGGACCAACCCCGGCAAGCGTAGCTTAGCCTGATCGATCGACCCGTGCGGCTGTTATTACTTAGCCACGAGCTCCTCACTGTAATTCAAATGATTTGACATTAATTTGTATTTTATATTATACAGATAAATAAAACAAAAGGTATTTACAAGGCAAATGTGGAAACGCCGGGAAGGGACGCCCTAGGAGGACATAAAACTGACTGTGTTGGTGATGTTCTTCAGAAAGGTTAGGTGCGTAGTAGGTACTCACAAGCGGCGTACGTGTATGACCAGATGTATGAACGTAAACAAGGCAAAAGGAGTATGTAAGGATCGTAGCAGGTTTCTGTAATTAAAGAGTCTGCCATATGCTCTTCGAATTTTCGGATAAAACGACTGTCATGCAAGATTTTTTAGGAAAAACGAAGATTTAATTATAGTAAAATAGAATGGTATAAATAATAATACCAGCTACACCACCCCACTGCATCACAACGTCCTTTTCTAATACAGAGAAATCATTTTTTTTTTGGTTATTGTCTACCTTGGTGTCAGAGTTTTAAAGCCGCCCATGGGCCTCTGACTTGGCTTCACATGCCAGCGAGAAATATCTCTCAGGCATGTTTTCTATCACCGGTTTTGAAGTTAGTGATAATGAACTGTAAAGTTAGAGTTGTGGTATATTAAATATAGTATGTTATATTTGTAATTATAATAGTGCTTGTTGCTGTCTATCCATATAACTCAATTTATTATGTATTCGTTTTTATGATACACTCGGGACGGACGAGGTGTCTTGTTCAGAGCCGGGAGTCACATACCTACACGTAAGTATTATGTAACATGTACCTTGCTCGTAAATCATCCTCATTTATGACTTACGGGAATATTGTTTTTTTGTCTATTCAAGGAGTTCCTTTTAAGGCAGGTATTACCTACATGAAATTCAACTTAAGGTACACTAGAGCATTTTGTCGAGCATTTTCATGTAAAATAACGTTCTTACGAATGGTACAATATAAGCAAACACTAATAAAGTTTTAAAAAATAAAAAAACTTTAGTTGTGAAAAGCTTTTCCATGTTATTTATCGTTCCTGCGAATGCTCGATCGCTACTTTCGATGATAATGCTCACGGCGAGTGAGCCGTGCTTCACTCAAGTTAACCTGTAACATTTCTATCTTCGTTCATTGTAACGACCTGCCCTCGGCCCGCGCACCTCATCTCACTCCGCGTTGCCCGCGCTCGTGCCTTTTCTTGATAAAATGTTACACCAATACGCTTGCTGGTTTTTTAAATCAGGTTGTAACAAAACATCAAGCGTCATGATCGAAGTGCGATTCGATAAAATTTAAAATGGCGAATGCTGGATGTTCTGTTACAAGGAAACGCTCTAGTCTATTCTCACATTTAGTGATTTTTTGGCCAAACAATCAGCATTGCCATATAGCGTGGCAATGCTTCCAGCCTTTTGACAGCGATGCGGACGAAATGTTTTATGCCATACGATTCTTTCAGACTTCAAAAAAGGAAGGTTATTAATTCAACATGTATTGGAACTACAATATATTACGGCTTCTTATATTACAGATTACGAGTATAATCTGTTACGGCTTCCAAACAAATATACAAAATGTATGTACCTATGTATGTCCACGAATTTCTTCGAAACAAATAATTCGATTGTGACCATTTGTATTGGCTTACATTTACTTCAACGTAGGGAACAGTGCAAGTTTCATCAAAATCGGTTCTGTAGTTATCAAGATATGGACTAATACGTGTAAGAGAGACGGCCTGGCTTAATGATACGAGTTAAGGGTGTAGTTAGGGAAACATCTCGAAAACTTGCTCAAATACTAGTGCATTTCATGTAAGAAAAATTAACCTCACACAAGAGAAGAGAAGCAGAGCTACATGGAAAAAACGCCACCAGAAAACGTAATTTCAACCGAGCCAAACAAATGTTGTGAACTTTCAATTCAACTTTATGTGGCAGTGGTATCAAAATTTATGCTGAGAATAAATGTTTCGGTGTCTGACGTCTTGTTCAATGGTAGCATGGGTGTTGTAAAAGGATTCCGATGGTCTGCACAAAGGCGTGATCAACTAGAAGGAGAGTTGCCTGATGCAGTGCTGATTCTAACTTTATTAACAGAGTAGATGTTTAGAGTTGTCTGCAATAATTCAGTTAGTTAGTAAATTATCTGATTATATATTCTGGTTTATTGGATAGGTAATTTTATTTCCCCATTAGCCTTGGTTAAGGAATAATAAGGTATTGTTAATCAGCATAAAAGCATAATCGACAGCAAGTAACCTCACATTGTGTCTCTCTCGATTGATGCCAACTCTAAGTTGAGGTGCTGTATGTGTTGTCCTGTGAAAGGAAGAATTAATCACTCTCACTTTTATTATGCTTAGTTATAAACTTTAGGGTAACTTTAAAACATTTGTTTACAATGTTTTATTAGTCCACAGAGTCGACTAATATCGACTAATGCCAACTTATTTGTAGGTTTTCCTTAGGTTTGTTCTGTATTTGTATTCAGGTCAGGAAGGTATTTGTTACTTTTGAAGGTTTCTACAGAGAATAACAGTTGTAGATGCCTCCGTACACGTAAACGTTCACTTATTTCAGATGCATTGTGGAACTTCATACGTGAGCTTTCAATAAGCTAATACGCGCATCATACGCATGTTTACCTGTCCACCCCGGATAATCGGAAATCATTTTTGATTGTTCTTCCATATCCTTTTGTCTCAGTTTCGAGTGTTGTGCCCTATGACTTATGTACTGTTATAGCCCAACTAAGTATGAGCGATGACATGCGTCGTTCCTCTTCACCGTAACTACATTTAGCTTGAAACGTTACCGTGATTGGAGATATTGTCACATAACCATCTGTATATTTTGATTTCTCACCGATTGAAGCGTCATCTAAAATGAGCCTAATTTTTACGATTACCTCTACGCATGTCAATTATACTTCTGAAACAGACACTTTCACTGTATGTAAATTAAGAAAGTAAAATATTTTATTTCGGACACAGGCAAAATGGTAACTAACATTAAGAAGAGTAAGAAACGTGTGAGGCCACAAAGCGAAATTATCGAAATTAACCTATTAATTGGTGCTTGCAAAATAAAACTTAAAATTGATCAACCTTAAAACTTATTCAGTGCTTGACACACTATTTTCCAAAATAACCTCAATAACCAAACTCGTAAGCTAAAGCTGCAAAACCTCCCTACCAGGTCGCTGAAACTGAAAGAAGATGAAATAGTTACACAATTACCCGTGCATAGACCATGTGGGGAACATTGTCGCAATGGTGTAGAGGAGTCAAAAACATAAGAATCCCTACCGATTCTGACAGATGCTATTTTAGTGACGAATGCTCGGTTACTATAAACAAAATTAATCCTTTTGCTTAACAATGGTAGCATTTTATATACCAAACGAATAAATAAATAGATAAATAAATTCTAATTTCTGTGATATGGGAGGGCCTTCTATGTAGAGCTATGGGTTTTTTTGCCCCATTCTCGGTAAAGATACAAGGGTCTTAATTCTAACTAATGACCCAACGCCCATACTACGTTGAATACACTGGTTATCGCCAGATCACCGAAGTAACGCAACATAGGGCGTGATCAGTACTTGGATGGGTGACCGCCTGGGAACACCACGTGACGCGGCCTACAAATTGCAGGAACCGGCCATAAATACACAACATAATTATAGAGTTTATGAGCTTATTGAAAACTCACGTATGAAGTTCCACAATGCATCTGAAATAAGTGAACGTTTACGTGTACGGAGGCATCTACAACTGTTATTCTCTGTAGAAACCTTCAAAAGTAACAAATACCTTCCTGACCTGAATACAAATACAGAACAAACCTAAGGAAAACCTACAAATAAGTTGGCATTCTATACAAACGTAGTATGGTCTGTTTGACGGTTACGTTCAAAACTAAAAACTATATCAATTTGTCTTGTCATTATCTAGCTCTATAAGGAAATAGAATTGGAAAATAAATATTGGCTTGGGAGTTATGAGCGTCGAAACTTCCATATTCAACACTAATTTTAAATTGTCTTTGGTAAAAAGTGGCAAAATAGAAACCGTACAGGGATAGATATTTTTTTCAAAAGTAGGTACACATAATTTTAATTTAAGTAAATAAATCCCGTAGTTTCTCCATAATAAATAAATAATTATACCATTTAGCATGCATATTAGTCACACTATATGCATGTAATATTAGGGTACACTAGTCTTCGGCTCGAACTCGTCGTTGGCCCACCAACGAGTTTGAGCCATCGACTAGTGTACCTTTAAGTGAGCCCCAAACTAGACAGTATATTGGGGCTCGGGGAAAAAAAAAGAAAAGGCTGTATGTACCGTTTGATAGATGTTGCCCTCGACACATATGTAGTCATTGTAAATATTATCTCTCCCATCCATTGTTTGTTATCTCAATCGGCAGGTATTAATTAGTAGTAATGTATGTATAGGTAGGAGAGCTCAAAATAATATTGATTAAAGATAAATATATACGTCCCATTTGATCAGTATCCAGTGATTGCGAATCAATCATGAACGTTTTCGTAAACTGACTCAAGCATGCTTCCCTTAAGTCCATGTGCATTTAATATAATTAACATAGTGTTTCTGTAGTAGATATTACGGAAAACTGAGAGATACTAAAAGAGAGTAAAGCTACTGGGAGTTTCTTGCCCATTCCAAAACGTAGATCTCTATGGACTTCTCCGTAGAGATCTACGTTTGAATGGGCAGCTAGCTTCAACTTTCTGACCCACTCCTTGACAATTTAAAAGTGCCTGTAAATGGTTTAATTGAAATAAATGCTTTGAGTGTTAGTTTGACTGTTGCCCTTTTTTACTAACTTCAATCAAAGTAACGTCTAGTTAGTTCATGCTAAATGTTAGCTAAGCATCCACTCCCGATTCACCATTCGTTTCTCAGGGCAGATTCTACTAATGATACTGAATGCGATCAGCACATCTTAACCACGTTCTAAAGCTGTCAGTGTCAACATTGTTGTGGAATGTTGACATTGACAGCTCTTGAACGCAGTTTAGTGCTGATCGCGTTCAGTTGCATTGTTGAAACTCGAAAGCGAAAGTTAATATTGTAAGAAATCTGTTGCTTGGCAACATGCGAATGTTGTTAAGATACGCCTCGTCAAATCGGTGTTGTAATTTAAGTCATCGCCGTGTGATATGTCTTCAGCGCGAAAGCTTTTGTTTCTTAAGAAATCGGTGAATGGTCACACCATATACGCAGTCCAAATACTAAGCGTTTTTTTGACATCTTAATGTCAAATACTGGTGAAAATGTTAGAATTTCATGCATAATCTGACTATAATGTTCCTACTGCTGCTGGAATACAGGCCCCGTCTGGGTGAGAGGTAGTGGGCCCTAATCCACCACGTGGGCCCAGTGCGGGTTGGTAGATGTCACATATCTTCGATTTTTTGGTTCTAGGACATGCCGGTTTCCTTACGAGGTTTTCCTTCACCGTGTTGAGAATAGTGGTGATGAAATAATTTACACAGATTAAAGCGTCTGGGTTCGAACCTATTACCCACATCACGTAAGTTGCGGCCGTTACCACTGGGCCACCAACAGTCTACCATAATTTTCATGACTGCCGTTTTATAATATGATGGAACTGCTCTTCTAGCAAACCGTAGCTTAAGCAACTGCTTCATTTTTACGCATTAAAATTACGTGTCGATTAGTGTTAGTGAAAACGGGTATATGTATTGTAGTCTGCGTAGAGCTTCCTTAGGGGGAATTTCACCACAGTAACTGATCGCCATCAGCACATCTAAACCGCGATCATGAGCTGAAAGAGCGTGTGAGAGTGTCAAAATTCCACATAAAATAGACACTGACAGCTCTTAAACGTGGTTCACGCGCTGATCGTGATTAGTTTCTTTGGTGAAATTCGCCCTAAGTGCTTCTTTATTCTAAAAGTGGGCAACGTCGCAAATATATGTCAAATATTTCGCTGTTTTGGTTCATTTGGCAATGTTACTTGGAAATATGAAATGTAGTTAACTAGCGAACTGGAATATTAATAATAAATTGCAATTATAATACTGAATTCAATGTTGTAACCGTTTTCGTGTCGTGTATAAAGAGCCTAATGCGGCTTGCGCTAGGTGTTGACTGGTAGGAAACGTCACGTAAGGAAAAACCGTATGCCCCCCTCCATGTAACTTTCTCTCTCTCTCTTTCTCTTTCTATTATTAAGTGTGTGTGTGAGCGTGCGAGTATTGTGTGAGGAACTTTGTTCCTAACGGGGGCCCCCCCACCGCACACGCTTTCTTTATTTTATTACACTGTTTTCTTGAAGTCTTGTTTCTGCTCGTAATGCCTACATGTTATACGCGTAACTGTTTTAATTTAAATATTTGTACACCTGAAGACTCGTCTTGAGTTACCCTTTGTCTAATGATTTCAATGTGTGAAGGGTACCCAATTAACGCAAACGTCCCGACTTAGTCCCGAAATAAATATACGTAGATATTATAACAAAGCTAGACGAGGTCACGGCAGAGCGAGGTGAAGATGGCGGGGCGCCTAGGATAGCAAGAGGTAGCACAAGAAAGAAGGGAATTTGGGAGGCGTTAGACCAAAAGTAAAAAAAGATGTATTTTAAATAAACGTGAATTCAGAATCTTAGATAATGCCATAATGTTTTAGAAACACAAACTCAAACATAGTTAAAATTTCATTGCAGCCAAAAAACGGGGCCTTTTTATTACAAACTAGCTATACCCTGCGGCTTCATTCGTTTAAGTCTCGATCCCGTGGGAATATCGGGATAAAAGGTAGACTATGTCTTTTCCAGGTCATGGTCTACCCACGTGACAAATTTCATCCAAATCCCTTTAGCCGTTTTAGCGTGAAAGCGTCACAAACAAACAAATAAACAAACACACTTTCACATTTATAATATTAGTTAAGATGGTCATTTAAAAATGAACTTAGACTACTTAACTCTGGAGTAAATAGTTGAGTGGCCATGAATGTATTATTTCACGTTATAGGATTGCAAAAAAGCCTGCGGCCCGTTTGCTGTTAAGTAGTTACCACCGGCTAAGGACGTCTGCAATATCGGAGGCATCGTAGAGGTGCTATCCTAGCTAGAGACAAAACTAAAATGTCATGTGCTTGTAATTACAATGTTGCTTGACCACATAAATAGTAGGTATGATAGGTAGTACTTACATCCCCGCGCGAGCTCCTTCATAAAGCTCTAACTCTCAAACTATCTCATATTCTCAATCCTAGTAGGTACAGTCAGGGGAATAATTTGGTAAGTAAATTTATACCCTTGTCGTGTTATAACCATTTCATACAACTGTCAGGAATTGCGTTCTGATTTGAATATACGGATTATTTAAGTTGGTAGTCACTTTGCTAAACAATTAATTTTCCTGTCTTTAGGTAACGATGTACTTACATGCCAATTCATGATGTTATGAAGGCTAGCGAGAACAGGCTCCGAAGCAAAGGCGATGGTAGTGGTGCCTTCCTCCAGCGCGTGGATGACCTGCAGCATCTTCGAATGGCGCTGCTTGTCCAGGGTGCTGACGCAGATGCGGATGCTGTCCAACATGGTCTCCTTGCGCTTCGGCTTGTACAGCTTCTCCGCAATGCGCTTGTCAAACACGAAGACAGAACATTCCTGAGGACAAAGGAGATCGATGTTACTCGAGAACATTCAGTACATTTCAACGAGACAAAATTATAGACATGGGTCAATAGTCGCAGATGGCGGAAAATGTGAGGAACAATGAGTACGTTTGTGGGAATTATGTATTTTTCATCACATCTATTCAAAAATAGCTATAGTTTGTTCTTCGTAAACAGGGACCAAAATAGCTATTTGATCCCTAGGGACCAAAAGCGATATGAATTTGGAATGTGGATATTGTTAGTAAGAGTTCCAATCACCAAAGAGATCAATCACGAACATTGTATGAACAAGTAACAGCCTGGCAAGAAAGAGAGAGAAAGTGTGAATTATTTGGTCAAAATGAAAATCCAAGATGGCGGCAACGACACATGATGAAAATTTTCAAATTTTTCGTCAATGGTGTCATTTTCATAGTTTTCGAGGGTGCCATAGCCGATAGTGAGGTCAATATGAAAATCTAAGATGCTACAAACATTTTCAAATGTTACGTCATGGGTATCGTTTTTATAATTTTGAAAGCTGCTAAAGTTGATAAAGAGGTCAAAACCTAAATCTAAGATGGTGGATGCGAAAATTTTGTTTTGGTTTTAAATCATACGTGAGAGATAAGGGTCAGACCGGAAACGTTTTATTTTCTCATAGAGGGTGATTAAAAGTAGAGTGTTCACGTCGGGAGCAATACTAATTTAAACTCGAGTGACGTACTTTGAAGAATCACTCTCGCCTATTTAAAAATAGTTGTTTGCTCCCTAGGCAAACAATCTACTATTTCAAAACACTTTTTTTTTTTTTTTTGACTAGGGCATCTCGTAGCTCACCTCTGAGGTGATGACTACTTAACCGGACAATAATTCAACACACTAGCTTGTAAAGTTTCTCTTATTTCATTGGTTTTGGTGCACAATACAATGTATTTAATACGTTCGTTTTTTACTTTACATTATGCGCCATAGATAACTTTAGACTTAGTAATCAGATGTGCGCTTTTTTAATCTCAGCTAAGATCCTTCATGTATTTTTATGCCTAAAGTGAATAAATAATTTTTGATAAATAAACATTATACTCGTATTTCCTCAAATTATTAATTGTCGTTATATTGTGCTCTTAGATATAAATATATTCTAAATTCGAAGGCACAGTGCAAGAAAAAAAATCAGCGAGCCATTTTTCACAACCATTATCTACTTAGAACTATTTACAAATATTCTACTTATTTAAATTATTACATTTCAGAACTATACTCCATAGGTTTAGGTAGGTGGTTAAATAAAGGTAAACAAAAAACCGCTTGACGGGACAGCTGTCCAGTATCCGACTGAACGTAATACCTGTCACTTCAGTTGTCATGCTGCGTCACAGTTTTACTCTTCAATTTAGCAACGTTATAATTCGTTGACGTTTAGAGTTTGGGCTCCTCACAAAACAGACGGATTACAAAATATTATAATAAATTTAACAAAAAATTTGTGCTCAAGCAGTTACATGTACGAAGAGTAGTTTAAGTATGATAAAGTTTAACATATCTACATTAATAAAAGGGGAAACAGTTTTAAAATCTAAAATAAATTTAATTTGATTTTATCGTATTTTTAAACAAGAAAGTGTCATCTATTAAAACCCTTTTTACGATTTGTTTACTTTTATTTAACTACCTAAACCTATGGAGTATAGGTAGCTTCTATTCAATAACATCATAATAATTATCCACAGAATACTTTTAACTCTTGATTTAGAAGATAGAATATATTTTATAGATCATTGAGTCGAGCCGATTTACACAAAGAAGCGAAGTACGAGTATGTTCAAAAGGTAAACTTTAAGTCGAATATTTCCAGCTGACTGACTGGTTCAGGCGGCACGGCGAGCGCGACAATTTATTTTTTATTTTATTTATTCGGAAGTACAAACTGTTACACATTACATAATATTATGACGTCTGTATTTCTCAATGGGTTATGCAGAGGTGTACAACTAAAGTACACCCACATTTCGTCAGTTGTCATAATTATAATTATTTCATTTGTTTAATGGCTTTAATTATACTTACTGTCGTCATTTTGAAATATTTGAATCGCACTGTAGCCCATTATTTCTCGACAAAAAAAGGCAAACGTCGCAAACGCGCATGTACTACTGTTTTTTTTTATAATTACCAAAGTTGTTTAGAGTAGTTTATACCCAAGTTTGCCACCCATGCAACCATGGAAGTAGCACAAGGTTATCAGGGTTGCAAATTTGTGTATAAACTACTCTCAGAGGACGTAACACAAAAAAGTAGTTTTATGCGCGTTTGCGATGTTTGTTGTTATTGATTGGGTTACTAGGGTTTGTTGTTAGGGAACCCAATTCTGGGGTAAGCTCGCCTTTGTACGTAAGATTCAGTGTAACAATGTATTTTTTATTTTATGTGTACCTAAGTACAATAAATAATATGAATAAAATATATAACAACTAAAGCAGTTAATAAACCGGTATTTGGTCAAGAGAAAATAGCATAATAGGTTAGTGCTAACCAGTTCCTTTGACATAGACCGGCTCTAATGAATCGTTTTATTTGAGAGTTAAACGTGTAATCACAGGATTAATTGACGAAGTTTCCGAGTACGTCTATCACAATCACAGTACCGTAGTGATTGTGATAGACGGAAATACGAACTGAAAGCCGGTCGAGTGACACGATACTTAAATGACCTTTTAATTATTTTCCTGAAATCAGTGAAATACTACACGGTTGAATACTACTTAATTAAAACATTCAGAATATTTGTTTGCATTGTTTCAACCGTTTCCTCATTAAGAAGCAGAGTAAATAAATTGCACTATTATCGCCTCAGATGGCACGCTAGCTGATTCAGTTCGATAACAATAAACATTCTATTGTGTCTCGTTAGTACTTAAAAAAGAACAAAATTACGATACATTTTTCTGCTAAGTCGTAACATTTTATATCAAAAGTTTTAACATTTTTACTGGTTTTTTAACATGTTTCACTAGAACGCAGGTACGGTAACGGGATAAATACAGTGGAAAATGGAATTTTGTTGCGAACAACTGAGGCAAGAATTCTCGTCGGGTAAATGAATGCTTCATTAGATATTATGGTAATGGGAACAAAAATTGTAATAAATCAGCAAACGTGTACAGTGCCGCCTTTAGTAAACTTAGTTACGCTTTCCTTAGCATTATCCTTCAGATTGTAAGCCGACGTTCGCTCGGACGTAAAAATATCGCGGCGGGATTTGATCACGCACTGGATTTTCAACTCTCGGCGCTAAGCAGAGCGCTGAAATAACAATGCACGAAAAAAAATCGCCGCGTTTTTATTACGTCCGTGCTACGTGGGCTTACTGTGATGTCTAAGAAATATTTCATCCAACTACCTGACTTAACCATTGGTACCTACTTGACAGAAAGTTAGGAACTCGTCGGCACTAAGGGGTAAATCGTACAAGTTAAATGTTGTCTTAGGCAAGTTTTGGGGTTCAAAAAGTTAGATTGCCAAAAAGGTAAAGTCTACCGACTTTTAAGATTATCTCGGTTTAAAGAAATTTATTTCTCAAAAGAACATAGGTATGTTATACATATGGTTCACTTAAATATGAGAAACTAAACCAAATACCTTAGGTAATAAATATGTGCAAGTAGTAATTAACACCTTTACTGTGAAACCCTAAATAGTTATTTATCCAACATGTGAGGAAAGTTCGTTTTTCCTATGAGTTGTGATTTTGACTCAACAAAACGAATATCAAATGAACTTGCTCACATGTTGCATACAAAAATTTTCACCACTCCCAGCAAGAAAGTATTCAGTCATCATAGGTAAATAAATTAAATAGACACAAAAGAAATCAAAATAATTCTTTATTTTTTAAAATATCTTTAAAACTTAACATAAAAAATCAGGCAAGGTTAGTTTCTGAACGGGATCATTACTTTCCTTCACTGTTCAAACAGTGAGGAAAAACCAACTTTCCTTACTGTACAAGCAGTGAGGAAAAACCAACTTTCCTCACTGTTTTCGTAGAGGAAGGACACTTCTTTCGTGCGGGAGTGGTGAAAAATAAATAATGATTGTGCTAAATGTGGATTTAGCAACAGATGAGACTGGAACTCACGAAAGATGTGATAGTAAGTACAGCCGCCTGTGGAGGATATTTTAACGTAACGCTCATTAAAATGGCCTCCACGAGCTGCCACACTCACAGGTAATTGATACCGAGAACACTGTTGACCTTTAAGTGCACTTCAGTACCAATCGCGATGCAAGGTTACCAACCACGGGTACGTGTATCTATACTTATTTTTATTAGATACTTATACTTGTTACTTATTATTATTAAACTATAATAATATACAAATATCTACAAATATCTATATTGTAATGAGGTAAAATATGTTTTTGAAGTGAAAACTTCTTTAGCGGCGTTGTGCACGTTTTTTGTGATGGGTAAAAAAAATTAAACTCGCATCAGGACACGTGACCTGATCGAAAATTCGTAAGACGGAAAAATGCACAACGTTAATATTCAACTTTTCACTTCTGCCGGCACTCCTGGAGTGCAACCCGTTGTTTTTTTTTTTTGTATGTTTGCATGTAGGGGTCTCCTACTCGTGTGACTACCCGTCACATTTGAAACATTATTTTTGCATAAGATAGCCCAATTCTTGAGGAAGCTTATAGGCTGTATCATCACGCTACGAACCTTAGAAGCCGAACAATAAGAAAAAAAAGTCAGCCTAAATGCTTAGCGAAAACGAAGTAGTGCACGGGCGGGCGATGGGATGCGAAGCGGTGGGTCGGGCGCCGAAATTACACGCTTACGAAGCGTGAAATTTCGGCCCCCGACCCACCGCTTCGCATCCCATCGCCCGCCCGCGCATTACTTCGCGGGCAGAAGCTAGTCTGTAATATTTTTATAATAACAGCTGCATGGGTCGATCTACAAGGTTAAGTAACGGTTGCCGAGATTGGTGGGTGGATGGGTGACCATCCACTGAGTACCTAGACCCCTCCGTGCTTCGGTACTAAAGTCGTTACGGGTAGTCAGAAGCCCAAAAGTCTGACAACCAGTCTTACTAAGGAATTTCATGTTATGCAGTAACTGGATTGTGGAGGTCAGATAGGAAGTCGATCCAAGTAAAACTCTAGTATTAAGCTACATCCGGTTAGACTGGAAGCTGACCCCAAAATATTTGGGAAAGGCTAGGTAGATTGATTTTTTCTGTACTTGTTTGTAAATCAGAGAAGAGTTTGAAGACCATAGGCTGCCTTTCCATGTGGAGCGAAAAATCGGATAAGAGTGGGAATCGAAACCCATGCGTAGTTGTTGAGCTTGCTAGACAAACGACACACTCGCCTCACTCAACCACAGGGAAACTAGATCATTAAAATCTTCTTAAAACACGGATAATTAGACAATGGTGAAAACATTTCTGCGAGCAACTTGTAAGAAGACGAATTATACAATCTGCCGCAGAAATGTTTTCACCACTGTATAATTATCTAGTCCCAGGCAAATTGTATGATTCGTCATATTGAACTGGGTGAAATAGGTTAGGTTAAGTTAGAACTGTGACCGATCACGCGCAAGCCGAGCTAGCGCTACTTCCAAGTTGCTCGCAGAATGTTTTCACCATTTACTAATTATCTGTGTTTTAGCAATATCCCTAGGGTTTTCGCGAAAATTTGAATTATGAAATCATCCTACGACATTATACATTGACATGGCCAGATGTTCCCTTGCTGTCATACTAACCATTTCACTTGAAAGTAATATCCATTAAAAGGTATATACTACTACAAGGTATATTACATCTCTTTCCTACATTTATTGCAAGTGGATAATAGTATAATATGCAATTAGTGAATAAAGGACGGATTTAAAGTGAGAGCCATAGATCAATCACGAGCAAGTGGAGGATTCTAATGACTGAATCACGATCGCAGGGAGTGATTCAAGTGTTAGAATCCTGGGCGACGCGAGTGATTCATGGCCTTCGATATAAATCCGTTTTATTCAAGAGTTGCATACTATACTTTATACCATGACTACGATAAATAGAAAGATTTAAGCAAAAGTAGACATATAATGAAGAAAAAAGGAAGGTTAAATTAATTAAAATTGGAAAGATTTGTGTTCGTACAACTTACAGTATTCAAAATAGCGTGCGATAAAAGAACACAAAACATTTTTTATTCTAATGCTAAATTCCTTGTCAAAAACGACCAATTAAATCTTGAGGAGTTATTGCACAAGAAGTTTGTATGTCGAGTATTCTTTGCACAAGGAGTTTGTATCAAGTAATTTTTCGCAAGGAGGTTGTATAGCATTGAGATGGAGGTCGAATATACTGGTGTGTTCTAAATTCAAACAACAAAAATAATATTGATTAAAGGTGCTTTTTATTCACTGTTTTCAGTGAATTAGTTCAGTTTTTAAGAGGGGAATGGATACAATATATTTTCTTGTATAATAAAGCTTCACAATGAAGTTCATTGTATGCAACTTTTTCTTTTAAAGAGCTTAGTAGCTTCATTTTTATCTTATAAAGCTATTTCTTCTATACGATAATTTATACTCTCTAGTGCACTATCTCATTTTCATAGTAAACCTTTTATGTACTTCAAGATAAAACACGTTTAATTTTAAAGATTTTATCATCTTTAAACTAATGAAGCTGTAGAGCTTGTCCGTTTGTTTGAACGCGCTAATCTCTTAAAATTCCACGGATTCGAATAATTATTATTTGCATTTGATAGCCCAGTTCTTGAGGAATGCTATTAAACAACACGCTACGATCTTTAGCCGAGAATAAAGAAAAATATTCAGAAAGAACGCTAAGCGAAAAAAGTAATAGCGCCGGCGTGCGATGTGACTCGATGGGTGCGTGGCTGTTATTTTAGTGTTAGTAGCAATTTCAGGATAAAATGTATCATATGTCCTAACTCAGGTAATGGTCTCCCTGTGTGCAAAATTTCATCCAAATGCGTTCAGCCGTTAGCGTGAAAGCGTAACAAACAAAAAAACTCACTTTGGCATTTATAATACTAGTTAGGATATTTATAATACTAGTTAGGATATTTATAATACTAGTTAGGATATCTATAATACTAGTTAGGATATTGTGTATCTTACGACTTCTAGACGAACGAAGTCCCGGACAGTAGCTAGTACACATAGCCATCTTCCATTTATAGAGGTACTCCTCCTCTCCAATTATACATACGATATGCCATCAACCAAAAGGGAATGCGGTAAGAAATATTTTATTTTTAATCTATTTCCGAACCAACAAACAAAATCACGTTCTACTAGAAATAAACTGTCTAGAAATTCATAGAAAACCGTCTGGTAGGTGTAGGTACATATTTTGATAATATACCAAGTTCACTCGAGCTAGACGCAGACAAAAGTAACAGTAATTCTTGTAGTTGGCTCCCAAACTTGGAACAATAACACCTTATACTTAACTAGTTTATGTAACTTTATACATAAAGAGCGGCAAAAGTGTTGAACTCGAATCCTTTAGGCTTCGTTTACAAAGTGTGCGGAGGCGGGGCGTTACACAGTGACGTTGAGACCCGTTCAGCACAGCCACACTCGAACAAAAACGACTAAAACGATACGGCCGTTTAATGAGAGCCGATCGTTTGTCGCGTCAATCTATAAATTCTGTGATTACTTGAACTCACACACTGACATATTAATATGAATTGTTAAAAATGTTAGGAATATCGTATAATTTTACAATGTTTGTAAATTCAAATTATTTTATATCACATAAACCTACATGGGCACTTATGAAACGTCAGAAGCTAGGTGCACGGTTTCAATTGCTCGTTTCCTATGGAGAAGAGCCAGCAAGAAACTCCACGGTTACTCTTTTAAAAATAATTGGCTTTTACAATATTTTCAAATAACAGTGTTATTAGGTATGGTAGGACAGTGTAGGTCTTTCACAAGTACCAGGTACATAAGAAAATAATAATGACCAACAAATCTATAGTCCACTAGGCCTACAGCATTCTCACATTCACAAAATAGAAAATAATCTATATATAGATAAATGTAAATAATACGAATGTAAATAATATTATGTAAATATGTGAGCACCATGTATCTATCATATAATTAATTTATCTGTCATTGCTTCATTTTTCATTATTTTTACCTATCGTGGTATAGTAATTTTATTCTAGGTGCATCGTCTTCTCATATAATTAATGTATACAAGATATTGTGAAAACATTTCAAAAGAGTAACGGTGGAGTTTCTTCGATTCTTCTGCATATGAAAACTGCATTTTGGAAGGGGCGACTAGAATCAATTCTGTTTTTTGTAAATGTTGACTTTCAAAAGTGACTTGTATGTGCCTAATTGAAATAAACTATTTGACTTTGACATAAACGTCTCCGAAAGACACACTGCCAGCATTTAAAAAACACCTCAATATTATTTTACTCAAAAAAGAGCGAACGGCAAGCTGTTTTAAGCCACTGGTCCAGTAATAAATGCCCCGACTAATGAGTTGTAGCTTGTGGATTTGAACCTAGGCAGGCTTTCTGAAATTTATTTCATCCTCACTGCATTCAAAACGGTGAAGGAAATCGTATGGAAACTGGCATGTCCTAGAACAGAAAATTTGAAGACATGTGACATCTACCAAACCATACTCGGCTCGCGTGGTGTATTGCGGCCCACTCCCTCTCACAGAGGGGCCTCTGTTCTAGCAGTGGGAACATTATAGGCGATTATGCATATGACCGGGGGTAAATATTGGGCGGTAAAATGTCGATGGGAATAATAGCTAGAACATAAATGCAGGTTTCCTATAAAACTCGGTCCCAAGAAACTTCTTCGGTCAAGAAGAACAATGGCGGCGTGCCATACATTAAAATATTGTAACTCAAATTGTGACACAAAGACATTAGTCTTTGTGTCGCATATGGCTTATTGTATTCGCAACTTATTCTTGAATAAACTGTAAATTTATGCAATTTTTAAAGGAAATGTATAGAGTGCCGCTAGCGGTACTTTATCCTTATAAAGTACCGCTATTTGCGGCATAATAGTGGCACTGCAACGGCCCGGCTAAAGTGTCGTAAGCATTGCATTGTCATTGTCACTGTCACTTGTTATTTTGTTTGATTGTTGAGGTTAGTTCACCGCCCTTTGTATTGATTGACCTTACGACTGACTGAATTTACGAAAAATGGCTGAAAAAGTTGGGGTAGAACTGTTACCACACAACGCACGAGACACAGAGCCGAGCGAGCAAAGCGAGCGGTGTCGTGGTAGCGGCCGGCGAGTGCCAGGGTTGTGTTTTATAGCGAACTAACCTCAACAATCAAACAAAATAACAAGTGACAGTGACTCGGTGACAGTGACAATGATAATGTAATGCTTACGGAACTTTAACCGGGCCGAAGCAGCACCACTATTATGCCGCTAGCTTCATCCAATAGACGCTAGCGGCACTCTATACTCTGCAATTTTAAATTCTTTGCAGGAGATTTGAGAAAATTACTTTAAAGTAATTTTTGATTAATTTGACACAAAACTTATTATTGTATTCTGAACAATTTATTTTTAGCTCCTATCTATGCCAGCTTAAGGAAACTCCAAGCTTTTGATAAGGCCCATTGTGAGCGCCCACGTTTCAGTGCCATAGGTCATCACTGGCAACACGCACTGGTTAAACTTAAAAAGCATATTGCAGTTGATTCTTTGACATCGTCTCATTAATACCCTAGAGTTATGGGATATCAAAATGAACACGTTGTATATAGAAGGCGAGCCTATTACCATAGACCAGATGTAAATCTAGGCTCCAGGAACTTATCACTCTAGTATGAAATAGGTCACAGTTAAAGAATCAGATATATGAAAAGAACTCGCAAAAGACAGTTTTAAACAGCAAACATTTTTAGCTGAAGATAATGTAGTTTTAAAATATTTATAGCCTGTGGTACTTTTGCAAAAGTGATGTAGGATTTCTTAATTAACGCTCGACTCTGATCAAGTGACACCGGAGTATTAAAATTTTTGCTTTGGATGACGAGTTCAACTTTCGAAGACTAAGCTGCCATCGTCATCATCATCCGAAAGACGTCCACTGTTGGACATAAACATCCGGTTACCGCTTCATGCGCCCTTGTGTCCTTACCCTTAGCAACACGAACACGGTCACTATATTATACATAATGCACTACACATACATCTTTATCTCTTCGTTCTTGCAGCCCTTTCAGTTCTCATGCGCTCCAAGGTGAAATCTTGTACGCAACTACAATTTCAACAAACAAGTCTTGGATTTGTAAAGCCGTATTGAAAGGTGTCGTGCTTTTTGACTCGTTTAGTCTAGTCTAGCACTACAGTATATAACTATTTCTTGTAACTAGGATGATTTATAGTTCGCTTACCCGTTCGGAATAATCGGCCAAGTGCCTATCCTTATAGACGTATCCTAGACTCAATGTTATGTATTTACAGTTCTTTACACTTACAGTATTTTAGTTTTCGTTTATTTTTACAAGCATTTTTATAGTTAATTTTGACCATTTTATTAGAGATACTTATTAACAAAGTCCTCAATATACCGAACAGACTTAAATGATATTAAAGTTAATGATAAATCAAGGCAAGCCTATTACTAGGTTTCGCCAGCGGATGTTGCAAATTACGTCCCGGGAACGTTCCTAGAACCGGATTAAAAGCATCCTAATTAAGGTCATGGTCTATACATATGCCAAATTTTATCTAAACCTGTTCAGCCGTTGAGGTGTAATTAATTAACATACATCCAAAAGTAGTCTTTCACATTTATTTAATTTATTTTGTGTATGTAAAAAAAGGTGGTCCGTTTAGGCTTGTCTAAGTTAAGTTTGCCTTCTTCTACTTCTTCTCGAGTCGATGACAAAGGTTAAAAACAATTTTATTGTGTTCTAAGATGATTTCGGCCCAGTATTTCGCGTGGCTGGATTTTTAGCTCTACATTATGTATTGAAATTTAACAACCTTATTTGTCATGGTCTAAGATCCGACCTAGAGACGACGTTCACCCATCTGTTTAATGGATCAAAAGTATTTTATATCAAATTTATTATGTTAAAAAATGTATCGCGAGTGGGTTGGCTAAGAAATCCCTGGCTAGACTATAACTAATAAAACTTTGAAAAAATAACTTTTTTTTAAATTGCACTCATTCATTAAACGATTAATTCATTTTAGTAACAAATATTTCTCTTAAACCGTCGCGCGCGCAATTAGCGACACAATAGAATTTTATTGTTATTTGCACACATGGGGTGCAATCGAAATTTTAAGAGTTAAAAAGCATTATCCATTGATATATCACTTACGGCTACTGGGCGCCAAGAACATTCCTAAACTTAGGTGGCCAAGTAGTCACCTATTTAGGTCATTAACTCCGAATTGACTAACAATTAGCAAAAGTCGAGTTAGTAGTAAAGGTTCTCCTTGAAAGCTCTTTCAATTGGCGTATAAGTTGCAATGTTTAAAAAAAACATTTTTGAATTTTTAAATAATCGCTCTGGCCAGGTTTTTTTTAGCCACTTGCGAAATATTTTACCCGACTACGGCGAAGCAAAAAGGAGATGGTTTCGAACGGTAGGTATTGTTGAGTAAAAAAAAAAAAAAAAATGTAACGCTACGCTTAGATTGAATCGTCTGGGACTCGAACCCGTGACGACTTAGTACAGGGACAGTCGGCGATAGCGCCGGAACTGGCAGTCCAGGCTTAAGGCGGTGGGGAGGAGGGAGAGGCCGAAACCGGCCTTTACTGTACTGATCCGAAATAAAGAACAATATTAGACCCGTAAGAAAAGGCGAAATTATGTAGGAGGGCTGAGTGTTAAATAGTTGGAATACTCACATAAAACAAAAAAAAAACAAGGAGCTTGTTTCAAATAAGGTTCATGAACCATGCTAACCTTTTATAAATAAAAAGTGATTGACCTTTTTTCGTATAAAGAGGCCTAAATGGCAGCAGAATGCTGCAGTATGTATGTAATAAAATACTGGTATTCAGCTGCATCCGGTTAGATTGGAAGCCGACCCCAACATAGTTGGAAAAAGTCGTTACATTAAATTTAATATGGCGCCCACTAGAGGACAAAAAGCCAGAACAAAAATAAAAAGAATGATTCTGTGTTAAGTATCAAATGATAGAGCTTAAATAAGCATATTCCAAAAATAACCCAAAAATAATTAAAGTTATAAAAACCAACACCAACTACGACAAAAAGTCATCTAAAAAGACATAAACAGGAAATCACAGACGGACAAATTAAAAATCCGGAGTCACACGTAATCTGTTTGATTTATAACACGTGTGATACGGGATAATCTCTTGTTATCCCCAGATCCCATCACCGGTTATTCGGTAATTTATTTATTTAAACTTTTCACACTCAAAAAAGTGCAAAGGCATTAAGGTAGTACTCGTATATGGCGTGTAATGTCTTGTTTATACCTTTTTAGATAATTTTTTTGTCGTAGTTTTTTTATATTTTTATAACTTTTGCTTTTGCCTTTTTCTATCATACTAAATTGGATTTAAAATACGTTTCATCCATTAAACAGACGCGTGAAGGTCGTTACTAGGTCGGATCTTCTACTATCATCGATACGCTGAGAAGAAGAGGTTGAGAGGCTGACCACTGACTGATTTACACACTCATTGATGAATGTGTTTATATTATATTTAAACCTACCCTGTCTCGCTGCTGGGTACTTATCTATGTGTTGGGAAGTTAATGAGGTTGTTTTGCCGGAACCGGAGCCGGAGTCGGAGGTAGAAGAACCTTTCCTTGAATAAGTTTTCTCACAAATATTACACTCACCTGTATTCGCGTCAACTGTATTTTAAGCGTTGTGCAAACCGGCGCGACACGACAGCGCGATGCGACTCTAACAAAATAATTTGTAAGAAAACTTCACGGTAGAACACACCGGTGTCGCGTCACGCGAAAAGTCGCGCTAGTCTGCACGAGCAGTAGTACTTTTTTTATTATTTTATAATTAAATAGACAATACACAACAATTAAACTACATAATACACTGCTCTAAATTGAATTTAACAAATTAACATGACTCGTCTCACATACACAAAACAATAAACGGAGACTTATCCGGAAAATTATCCTGGCAACAAGAAAAGTTGTTTGTACGCGCTCTAGTCATGTGCATCGTTGCGTTTCGATCTTCGGTATAACTCCGATTCAAAATTATCGGGGCCGAAGTCATTCCGACCTTTCGGAGTCGGAATCAAAGCTCCGTATCAACTCTGGTTTTTTGGTATGTACATAATCAAATAAAATGATGAGTGCGTATGAGTGCCGCCCACGGGTTGACTAACTTTCTTCTAAATATAGTGATATTTATAAAGCCTTTGCGAACGAATTTATACTTATCATAAAGAGCTTAATATTTTTCTCATTTTCAGAGCAGAAAGAAATACTTTTCCTTTTTCTAAAAGAAAAGTAAATATACGAGCCTCATCCTAAACTGCTTGTAATAAATAATATTCCAATGTAGTACTCACTATTCTAATATTTGCCAACGAAAGTATCTATTTTCGCAAAATACTTATCGAAAACATCGTGAATGAACTGTAGGTACTAAAATAATTTTGTTAAGCCTCTTACATCCATTAAATCTGGTAATTTTATTTAGGGTTGTGTATAAAATTATATCATGAATTATTATTACTGATAATTTAATAAAACTGCTGGATGCTGATTGTGCTGCTAAGTTGCGATTGCCCTGGTTACGGGCTAAGCTAGTTACTAAATGGCTTGTCCTTCAAGATCAAACGGTCCCCTTTTGTCGCGCTAATACAACAAAATTCAAGGATGGTAATTTGTTCCGGGTAATCTAAGTTTAGGTTAAGGGTAAGGAAGTCCAAGTGTCTATAACATAGAATAAAACAAAGTTGCATTTTGTGTGTCTATGTGCTTAGTACTTCTAAACTACACAGTGGATTTTGATAGGATTTTCACCATCATTTTGGAGAATTCATTGAGATTCTTTTGGGTGTTAGGTGATCTGATAATATATGAACGTAAACGAAGCAAAAGAAGTATGTCAGGATCGTACTAGGTCTCGTTTGTGGTTTCTGGTTACGCCAATGGGGGGCGAAGGCGCGAGTTTATGTATCCTATCCTAACTATTATTATAAATACGAAAGTGAGTTTGTTCGCTTCACGCTTAAACGGCTGACACATTTGGATGAAATTTTACACATAGGTAAAAATTCGCTGGGTTAGAACACAGTGACTTTTTATCCCGATATACCCACGGGGTGGATAATTAGGCGGGTGAAATCACGGGGCACTAGTGTGTAATAAAATAACTTATTTGACTTTGATAATGCACAGCAAGGTCCCTTTATGAGTAATAAATAACCCTTTTTTATGAGAAGTTGCGAGGGCGGTCTGAGACGTCGATGATTCATCAGGTTACTGCGTAGATGCTCGTATGTCAAATGTTACCAGACAATCCTTTGCTCTACTGTCTTCTTATTTCTTCTTAATACTTAAGCACACAAATGTACAGAAGCGGAAATAATGCCATATGTATTTTCTACCTGTCAGCCTTTGGGTGATGCAGAGAAACAGTGGCAGGTGTTATTACCAAAAAAAATAACACATATTTTTTAAATATAAAGATACAGCATAATATCAATTATAAACTATAAATAAAATATTAAATATATTTACCGCTCTTTTGGTTTGCTTGCATTAATTGCGTAAAGGACATAAAATGGCAACCAATCGCAATGCCTTTCATTTTGACAGTTCAGCAACGATCATTGCGTTATTTACGTTGTTGATCAGACGAATATTTCAAACCTATGAAGCAATGGAATGTCAAAATGAAAGGCATTGCAATCGATTGCCATTTTATGTGTGTTAAACAATTACCCCGCTGGGCTTTATAATCATAATAAATAAATAGCCTGGGATTGCCTTGCGAATGGTACAAGTTGACAGTCACTCTGAGTAATGCATGAATACAAACTGTATTTGTTTACTCTGGAAGCTAACTTCAACAGCTACCAACAAAAATGTTTTGAAAACAAAGTTATAAATTCATAAGCCCTACAGTGCGGGTTCTGCCACAGTGTCCCGAGTGAGTTGTGGCTCTTACTGGTTATCTAAATGCGTTCCAGCCAACGTCAGGGAAACTCCAACACAAATCGTCGGTTCACAAACAGTGCCGAGTATTAAAACACAAAAGCTTGCTTAGTCGGCAAAATGTGAGGGACTTAGGACCTGCGCCCAATGACGACATGGCACATCAAGGGATTTTTAGGCGACGAATAGAAATATAACTTAATAGTATAATAATACAATTGAAATTACAACGGCAGCGAAGCTGAGGTATCCTTAGACACGCCGCGACGTCCTAAGGTATAAACATTGAAATTTCAATTTTAATGTCATACATATGACTTATAATTTATATTCGTTGCATAAAAATCCTTGGCGTGCCGTGACGCCAGTGGGCGCTGGCCCTCACTTAGGTAGGCAGCAATGTACCTACTTCATAATTTAGAAACTTTGCAAATACTTTTGTGGGAATATAGAGAGCGGGCGAGCTCGTTATGAAATGTTCTGTAGCATTTTAGTTTGTTGAACTGTGGTGTAAAATTTTTGACAATGGCAAGTAGGTGGCCTATGTGGATTTTGCGTAAAACGCTTTGTCTATATTAAATTACGTGGATTTATTCGAAGTGTTGTGGTTGTAGCAAACTCTTTCTTATTATTAACTTTATTCATATCTTTTCTTATTTTCACACACTATTGTCTACAGTTCTTTTTCATTTCTCCTTTCGCAGGTCTGCTGGAAGAAATTTGTTAAGAAATAAGCAATAATAAATGAACGAAAGAAATAATTATGTCGTGTCTGTCGTATCTGTATTTTATTGTGTATATAGATAATAAAAATAAGTAAAAACTTTATATCTAAAATCATGTGCTATATTTGTTAATAGCTCCGAACGGCTTATTATCTAGTTTCAATTTTTATTTTAAGTTATATTTTAAAATGTTATCAGATAAGATAGAAAATGAATATAAATAATAATAATATTTATTTAATAATAATAATGCTTAGGAGAACTAAGGTAACCGACAATGCACAAGTAATTGCCAAACTTAAGTGGCAGCACATTGCTTGCAGAACAGATGGCCGATGCGGCCGAAAGTTTCTGGAGTGGTGACCGCGTACCGAAGATGTAGTGTTGGAAGGCCTGCCACAATATTGACCGATGACCTTGTGAAGGCCACATGAATCCGCTGGATGAGCACAGAATCAGCCGAAGTGGCGGTGCTTGGGGGAGGCCTATGCCCAGCACTGGACGTCTTTTGGCTGAAATGATGATGATGATGAATAATAATAGGTTGTGCGGTAGTGACAGGAATATCGTTTACAGATCTCGGCGTTTTCTTCTGGCCGACGTGCGACGGCGGTAACGGCAGTGGCTTGGCAACGGCATAGCTAAGATGTAGGCAAAATTGTATTAATTCGAAGCACGCGTTCTTGCACTTTCCAGAGACGGCTCCATTGGTCCAAAAATCATTCAATTTTCTTCCGACTTCCGTACCATCGGTCGTGCCGTTTTTTTCCGCCGTACCAACCAGTGAGAAATCACCCAATGAACCTTATGTATAGGCACTGGGCACTTAACTTAAAATACCATCGATGCAGTGAAAATTCACTCTCGTTTACCGTTACGAGCACACTAAAAGTGTGTTGTGTGTGTGTCATAAAAATCGATTGTACTGGCCTATTTCACCACTCTGGTGTGATTAGCTTTTATAACGGTAAGTTCCTGTTACTTTTAAAGACGTATAAAAAGCTTCGAGTTTTCTGAACGGTTGGTGAGAGGTTTCAGTCAACGTGAACGGAAATTACTGTATAATTATTTATTAACGGACACCAACAGCAAAGACATTTACAACAGTATTTAGGAAAGGTTTTACTGCTAATTTATACAAAATATTAAGGTGTACATAATATTTAAAGACAAAAGTTAGGACAGAAGCTGCTTATAAACCAGAAGTAAAATTTTAACAAAGTAAGTTATTTAACTTCAATAAAATAAAATACGACAGAATACAAATCAATGATGGTTTATTGGTGTTCGATAAATATCGATTAAAATATTGTATTTTAGAAGCACATTTAATTTTTATAATAGCCCTCAGAAGTTTTAATCCAAATAATGTCCAGAACATATAAATTTCCAACTTTATAAATTTAATCAATTTGCTTATCATCGTGAGGAATTAATTACTTTTTCAATTAGTTTCCAATTCTCTAATTTAAATTTTATCTTTACTAAAATTTCTAATTTAAGCCTCGTCATAGATCGGCTTTCAAAAGATTATTATTATTAAGACGTTAACTGTTCTCTGTGATATTTATTTATTTGAACGTAATACACCCAATTGCACTTAATGGACTTGACTTTTCATCATTTTCGAGATCAAAACGTATGTAATTCCGCTTGAGAAATAGGTCAATGCTGTTTCTTTTAAGGTCGGCCTGGTGGTGAAACGCACGTGAAACGTGACTTACCTATAACTTATAGCACATTTTTCTTGGGTTGTGAATTTGTCAGGCTTGAGATTCATATAAATCACAAACATATTAATAGAATAGTGGCCAAACAAGAACAAAAAATAGTAACAAAGCTTATTTAAAAGCCAAGCGCTAGTTGCAACGTACAATATTATTATCACTACGTTTTTTGCTTTAGTTAAAAAAACATTTTTCTCGTATAGTTCCTTTAATTATTAACTTTGTTTTATTTTTTGTCATAGCGGCAATAGAAATACGCAACCTGTGAAATAACTGTCTATCTATTACGGTTCATGAGATACGGCCCGCTTACGGACAGTGGAGGTTTAGTAATATGGTTCGGTTTGGCACGCTTCGGGTACGGAACCCCTTCAAAGCAATAAAGGCCCTCGCGCTATTCCTTCATGCTCATTGGAGCGGAGCGGTCAATGAAAACGCCTTTGCTCAACTGTGGACCTTTACGGGCTGTTATATTTACAGGACAAAGGTAAAATCAACCTTGAAACAACGTAATACGAATCCAATTTGTAAGCAGATCATTGTGTGACCATTTCGAGTAGACTCAACTTTCCCTCGAGATAAGCAAAGGCTCATTTTTATTAGATACGAAACAACTACGGCGTTTGTACGATTTCTGTTGCGTATGCGAGAAGGGACCTCTTTATATGAGCTCTGTACTCGGGAATAGTTTTCATGATGAGATAAAAATCCATTGCACAATGCCTTCACAATGCCAACGATGTCATTAAAGCTCCTTTATATAGTTAGTTTAGTCCTTTATATCGTTTTTACTCAGTTCAAGTAGGTACAGTCTGCTTCAAAAATATGTTTACACGTACATTACATTACACCATTCATTTTATTGTCATAACAAGTCCACAAAATAACAGTCTTTGTTTCATAATATTGTATAAATTTGTGGCTACAATTAAGTACAAAATATGTGAGAAGATTGAAGAACACCAAACATGTTGTTATACATTCTATTAAGCGTGTCTATGGCAATCTGCATAGATAGTCGGCACAGAATTTGGCTACGAATTAACCTGCAAACAGCAGAACACGCCGGACACGATATTAAGTGGCCCATTGTTTGTGGGACAGCACCACATACCACTATAAATCGACGATGCAGTAACCAAGATCGTAGACAATTAAATACATTTTTGCCGGAGTTTACAACTTTTTGGGGCTGACTTGACCTACATGTTTTGACATTACATCATTATTTTTATCATCGTGATTTTTATTGGTCGTTTTTCAACATGAAAATGGGGATCTAGAGTTAACTAAGTATGTACTCGTACTCAATAATTCAATACACATTCTTACTTTCCATAATCCAGGATATTATATACTTCTTGACGTTTGAAATAATAACGTTTATTACACACACAAAAAAATATTGTACTTGTTAATATTTATTTTTAGCTGACCAATTGATGCAACTGTTTCTACCTATTTGCCTTGCAGCCTACTCACCGTTTAAGAGTGCTCAAATGCACACAATTTTTTTATTTTTTTTTTTAAATAAAAATAAGATTTGGATCAATAAAACTTCACATACCAGTCTATATTATATACATTTTTTAAAAGGATTTTATCCCTGGGAGTATACACTGGCTGTCAATTTATGTGATAAATTATTTTTCAGGTGTTTAATTCACTTTGCCTCGCAGCTACGGGAAATAAACTGGGTCATCATGGCAACTGAACAATATGTACGAACGAATATTATAATTGGTAGCTTTTTTACACCACGCCTTTGAAGTAGGCAATTGTATTATAGAATGACGTGATGGTAAATTAACCCGTACTCGGAATCAAAAAAGGATGAAAATGTAATGTGCAAACCTAATGAGTACCAATGTGACTTTTTCAATTCATATGTACTTTCTGAGTTTATCTTAGGAATTACTGACATCAGTGAAGGAAAAACATCGTGCAAGAACCAGAACTTATAGTCAATATAATTCTTAAGGTCTATAAATAAAATAAAACAAAGAAAGTCGAACAGCTCTTAAACCGGGATTGTTATAACAACTTATCGTTTTCAATCAAACGTTTGTAATATAATAACAAGTTATGGCGTCCATTGTAAGACTGAAAAACAAAACAAAACTACCCTTGAAAGTCGTAACCGGCGTAATAAAGGAACAATAAAAGCTTGGGGGTTCACAGAGTGTGAAAGGTTTTGCAAGCCGTGAAAAATCGTTGATCGATCGCATTTTAGGGGTCTGAAGCCCCTAACATCGGAACTGGTCTTCATTAGCGTGTACGTTCTCTCGGGTGCCTCGTCCAACCGCCAATGTCACGTTGGCACGTGTAACAACGCCTTTATTACATCACCTTTTTCCTTTTAAACTAAGAGACTTACGTTACTGCGCAACACGCCCAGTAGCTCACCAGATATCTCATCTCTACTAATTATTTCGTTCATAACTCCTCTGAGATTCGAGTCGTTGAGTTAATAAACCAACGCTTTTAACTGAAATGTTTCGTAGACTCGTCGACACAGAAATCTCGTCTGGAATACGTAGTACATGAAGCGAAGTATTTTTGATCTCTCGCCGAAGACCACCTTTGTCCAGGATTACCTACTGCTACTAAGTAATTAATTCTGCTATAATAGGTAGTACTGTTATGATTAAAAGATTTCAAATAAATTTTTCGAAAAATAAAAAATCGGCCTCTAAAACTATAAATTGTAGATTTTCAAGGCTGTTGTTGTTTTTGAATTTTTTTATTTTATTTATTAAACTTATTTTAAGTTGTAAACTGAAATTATAATCGCTTAGATGTTTGGCTTTGTGGTAAGTCAATTAATTGCTTATATTAGTACCTATCACAAGGAAAGGTCGATGCGCGTTTGTCCAGCGTTTGTAATTTAGTTTCCAAACATGTTAACAAATATGTGTTTTTTTATAAAAATAACTATTCACTCATAACGTTCAGTTTTGAGTTCAATTATTTCTATGACTTTTCATTAGTCTCGTCATTTCGAAATCCACTTAATATACACCAAAATAAAGTTGATATTTGTTTCAGTGAAAATAACATTAATTGGAAATAAGGGTTTGACTATGGATTAGTGTGAGCACAACGTACGTGTTGAGTTGTTGGTTTTTATTATACCGTACCGTAGAACGCGAGATCAACAGGAGACACAGACACAGGATACTCAACTCGGTCGTCGTAGACCCCCAAATGTCGCCGAGGTCGATGGAGTGGGGGGATACGTTCGCGGGTCGGGGACTGTCGGGCACTGTCGGGGAGCGGTCGGGCCCTCTTCCACCTACTATGGCACACAAACTCACTTAATGCCCCAAATACGAGTATAAATAGCTCGCTGAAAGCATGACAGCAATTCCACGAAAATGAACCGAATTGTTTCGGGTTGTTCATACAAATTAGGCTATCTGTTGTATCGGTAATTGAATGATTTAATTTTTGAGTTATGATTTAAGTTACCGTTTTTAAAAGTAAATGATAATTAATTGATAAAGTGAATTAGCAATGTTTTTGTAACAACATGTGCAGACTTGTAATTAAAACAGTTTACACTGTTTTTTTGTAAATATTCATGTGAAATATGAATTTATGTAGACTTTTTTAAATGTCAGTAATTAATTATGGCAGAGAGGTATCGGATAATGTGCCGTTAGCGGCATAATAGTGTCGCTGCCTCGGCTTGGCTAAAGTGCCGTAAGAACTGTATTGTCATTGTCACTATCACTGTCACTTGTTATTTTGTTTGACGTTAGTTCGCTGTAAAACATCACTTTCCCAAAACATTACATTTTCTTGTGCCTAAACAGACCCTGGCGCTCACTGGCCGTTGCCGAGGCACCGCTGGCTTCGTTCGCTCGGCTCGTGCGTTGTGTGCCTAACCTAACCTACCTTTCAGCTATTTTTATTAGCTAAGCCAAGTGGTTATGGCTACACTTAAGTTTAGCCGGCTATAGATGAAAGAAATCAACATGAGCCTTTCTTCAAAAAGAAAATAACAAGTGACAGTGACACTTACAATACAATGCTTGGCAATGCTATGGCACTTTAGCCGGGCCGAGGCAGCGCTACTACTAATACGCCACAAATAGCGGCAAACTCTATACACATCCATTAATTGTTACCATTTTGGTTACTGCGATTCTCATTGAAACACTTTAGAATTAGGTACGGAAACAAAGCAAAATATAAGATTCAACACTTAATTGAAAATTCACTTGAAATAACTGCTTCCAAGAATTTTCAGACCAACTACGTGATCAAAACAGTTTATTAGTCGTATTGTATTCGAGAACAAAGAGACTGTATCATACCCGGAGTTCGTAGCGAAAGGTGACTCGCAGACACTTGTAGCTGCTCCGAACACGTTCGAACCGCGTGCCCGCTACGCTCCGTACCCTCGTAGCCTCGTAGCCACGTACTACGCGACCCAGCTACGCGCTACGCCACCCATCTACACTTTCACCGCCCGGCCTTTTCAACCCTCCAAACTCTACAGGTTGTTTGATATTACGATGTTGTTACGGAATTCATTGCCTTTTAAGGCTTAATAACGACCCACATATTTTTTTGATTACTTCTCTTTCAGTTTTTTTGGAATATACCGTGAATAATGTTATATTTACACGTATTTTGATTTAGATATTTTAACTTTAAATGATAGATAGACACATAAATGACAGCGGCTTACGTTATGCATCAGTATCGTTTATACGTTTCCCTTTGACAGAAATCGCACCTGTAAATAATATCCATACAAATTAGAAATTATTTACACAGGAATCAAATGAAGTTTAGGCAACAATTAAATGGTTATTGTTGATGAATATTATTTACACAATTAAATACATATGATTTATGATTCATGACAATTATAGGGCCATACTCGATTTTACCAGGGTGCAGCGCCTAAAATCTCACTTCTCCCCGTGCGTTGTGCGGCGGGGATTTCTAAGATATTCAGAGGGTACAAAAGAGACAAATATATGAATATGGAAATCTTTTGAAATATAATTTATTTTGTACTCATGACGCACAGAAGTATAGTATTTTGCGTTGTGTGCGGCATGAGAAGTTTATTGACACGCACAAGCACCTCATGCCGCACTGTGTGGTGGTCGCGCCCCGCGCTCGCTTTGTCTTGCTTAGTGCTGTATAACGCCGACGCGTGCGCGAACGTTGTTATCGATATAAGGTACGAAAATAAAAAGATCGAGAAAGAAATTAACATGAGGCTACCAGGGCCGACAGTAAATTTATTATTTGTAAAAAAAATAAGGCTATCAGAGCCGACCGCAAGTTTATTATTTGTAAAAACAGCCCAGAGTGACGAAATCTTCATATTATTTAGTATTACTACTATTTTACGTTTAAAGATCTCAAGTACCTAATGATTATTGATAGCAGTGACAGCCTAGTGGTGTGACCGTTGGACTGCCAAGTCATGGGTCTCGAGTTCGAATCCAAGGCATGCACCTCTGGCTTTTCAGATGCATGTGCGTATTGTATAATTATCACTTGCTTAAAAAACGGAGAAGGAAAACATTGTGAGAAAATGCCCATGCCTGAGAGATATTTCTCGACCGCATGTGAAGCCAAGTCGGAAGCCCCAAACAAAAGGTTACTGTTACCGTTACCAAACGGTTATTAAATCTAGTTGTTTTTTGAATATAAACGTTTTAATATATAATATATTTCCCATCGTCCATGATGGGAAATATATTTCCGACAATTTGTGCCCGGCAAATGCACAGGCCACCGTCCGAGCCGCCGCACAATCTATTTGCGCAACAGTCATTCAAACTGTCGCCAGAGCTGAATCCCCAGTGTGTCGTACTTTGAAGATGCTCAACGTCCTTCTGATTGCCAACCCTGACTGTGATGTGTTTTCGGTTAAATGGAGTAAAATTATGCGTAGGTATATGTCTGCTGTTCTGTGAGAGAAAGTATGCAAGAGAGTTCCCTGTTCCATATTAACTTTAATTAAATAATATACAACAAACGGTGTTGTCCCGTTTTAATTAACTGTAAATAAATCAATAAATAAATAATTGATCGTAACAACGAGGTATTTCAACGCATACTCGTACCATTTCCATTAACTTACGTATTTTGAATTTAGAGTATATCTATTATAACAGATGACACGCTCTTGGAACGGCAAAAATGGACTGTATGCGATGGTGAATAATATTGTGGCACAGGCGATAATCCTAAAAGCTCACGCAATACTAAACCTAATTAATGCCTTTCAGTTTCTTTGAAATATGCAAATTTAATCGAGATTTATATTCATCTAGCTGCGCCCCGCGGTTTCACCCGCACAAGTTTCGATCCTGTGGGAATATTGGGATAAAAAGTATCTTATCTGTGTGCAAAATTTTATCCAAATCCGTTCAGTATTTTTAGCGTGAAGAAGAGACAGACATGCACACTCACAATCTTTCGCCTTTATAATATAAAAACAGAATATATGTACATGTATTGTTTTCCTTGATTTAAATTTTGTATATTGACATTGGTATTGTATATTGACATTTTAATATTGTTTATTGATATAGTCATATTATTTGTTTTTAGGCTGTGTGTTGATTTATATTTATTATTAATTAATTTGTATTATGAAATGTGTGATTCTTAATTATTTGTGTTTTTTAGTCTCCGGGCTTATTTTATTTAATTATATTGAGACTTGGCTGGCTTGATTAGTTAAAAATGTACCTAATCGCACACCCAGAACAACACTGTATTATGTCGAAAAATCTCAAAATCTACTTTTATCTATCGACGAATAGCCAAAAATTTACCGAGCGCACCACGAAGACAGGCGTATCTATATTTACAAAAATGTCCAACAGATCTCAGAGACTCTATTGGTGAAAACGCGCTGCCAGAGTCATACCGCGAACACAAAACTATTATTAGTTGCAACTTGTCCGCCTAAGGGACCAGCACGCAGATCCTTTACGCAACAGTGTATTTTGTGATAATCCGGTGTTGTGGAATGTAATATGAAAATTACTCCGAATTATTTAGTTTTACTTCAGTGTTGGTGGCTGTGCTTACGCAACGTGTTTGATACTATTTCGAAATAGTACTCTGTTGTTGAGGAAGGTATGTCAGAATTTTTGTATTATTCTAGAATGGTTCAGTATTGTTCGTAAAAGTTGAAAAAAGTGAAATGATGCACTATTGATGGTAGATATAAATTATGTCCTAATTTTATCAAAAAACATAATACATTATTTTTTTATACTCAAAATTGTTATTTACATTATAAATTAAAAGAAATATATTTACAATATAAACTGTTCTTTATTTACAAGAAATTAAATGGTTTTTTAAAGATAATGTACTATTGTTGAATTAATTAAATTTGCAATTGTTATTTGGCAGATGATGAGGGGTCGTGGTCTCTTGTTACTTAAAAAAGCAATGGAAGTAACCACAGAAGAAAGCAGACCTTCTGTTCAAGAATGCAGCGTGAAAAAAAATGTCGATAATACAACCGTTGGTTCATAAATCGATGAGACGTCAGTGGTGGCAGTATCAGCTGATGAGACGTCAGTGGTGGTAGCATCAGCCGATGAAGCACCATATAGGGCACCCGTTCCTGTTTTGTCTGATCATAGCGATGAAGATGATTTTTTAGATGATTCGGATACAGATCCTACTTTTTTTGTGCCTGTTAAACAAATATCTCGGCGTCTTGTAATCCCTAGACGATTATCTTCTTCTTCCTCCTCAAGCTCAGCGTCAGTCTCCAGGTCGTCATCCAGCAGTTCAAGTAGTTCATCTGATGATGAATCCAATAGACCGGTTTCTTCCTCAGCGAATACTCAAAAAGATTCCAATTCTACCCTGACAAATGCACTCACAACTTCTTCTGCCATTGACACTGCTCCATCAGTGAGCGAACCTAAGTTAAGTAGAAAGAGAATACGAAACCCTGCTGGCTGGAATCTACGATTGCTAAGACATTGCGGAATAAAGGAAAAACGTATAGTTTCTTTAACGAACCCTACAAAATTGATTTGATCGCTGAGCGTCAAATCCGTCCACCAAGATTTTTGAAAATATTTTATTAGATCTTGTGTTTTTTTTTTTCATTTAATTAACACTAGGGGTCCAAAACGAGTACTAGTTTATGTTCAAAACATAAGTAAACACTGATTTTAGTAAAATTTTGTCTTTTATTTCATTTTTAATAGGTCTATTCCCTATAACAAAACAAATGGTTCGTTATTGTATATTGAATCTCAATAAATTATTTCAGCATTATTTCAGAATCCATCAGTAAAAAGCACGTAACTCGAAATAACTATTTTTTATTTCATTCAGTCATCCCACAATAGTGAATTATGTAAAAAATAACATTATTCTGCTTTATTAACGCGTTTTGAATCAACTGAAGCACATAATGCTGATACGCAATGGATTCTTTACATGTAATGTTTACGACATACGCAATCACTTTGACATAACATGAGATAACGGTTTTTCTTCGATTCTGAAAAATGAGCTATTTTGACTTAGTGAAGTGTTGTTCTGGGCGTGCGCTATGTTAAACAAATGAATAAATGCCATGAGATAGTGAAAAATTAATGCCTCCTAACTGTAATGCCTAAATAAGCGCACTGTTGTTGGTGCAATACATTTAGGCCTTGTTTAGAGATCTTATAAGGGAACGGGCATTAAGACGAGCATATGGTAAAAAATATACAGTATTATGTGTATATTATGTATCTTATCTTTAATTTCAGAGCCTTTCAACCAAAGTGAATCAATATAGTTGGACCGTGTAAGAAAGAAAAAAGAAATCCGCAGCCACAGAAACACGTGTACTTAAGTGAATTGTGTATGTAATATTATTTTACAATAATAATATTGTCGACTAAGCTTGGTTAAGTTGAGCATGAGTTCACTTTCGAGACTACTTCAAAGAGATTTATAAAGAGACTAAAATCACACGTTAGTCCATTTTGCTCTGTGATCGTATCTCGGTGCGTGTCACGCCCTTCAAGAAAATCAGTCGTGCATACAAAGATCACGAAGTAGAAGGTTTTCGAGTTGATCAGTGTGCAAGAAAATAAAGAAAAAAATATTTATCAATATAAATATTTCTTGAAGTGACTTTAACGACGAAAATTTGCTTGCATCTAAATGCGAAGAGATAAAAAAGTACTCGCCAAATAGGTACATAACCTGCTTTTTTTGAAGTGCGGTAAAAAGCAGAACGTGTTATTTTACCGCACGTTATTTTGCTTAAAAAAATGTGGACCAAAGGCAAACTGTAAATAATAATAAATCGACAGGCTTAATATAGTCAAATATTTGCGTTACGGCGTTTTTGTGTCAGAAAACAGCATTTTTGATATTAAAACGAAGTAAAGCTATAAATAAAGTTATGTTATTGAATAATGCAGTATTTGCAGAGAGTTCTGTATGACCAGAATATGGTATGGTTGAATCTGTTGGTAATAAGTTGGTGCAGTTCGTGTCCGGGCTGTTTGTGTTCGTGAAAACGTTTGGTCACAGCTGTAACCTGACCTAACGTAGCAAGACTTAGTCAAAAACACAACTTATTTTTCTTTCATTGAATTTAGTACATATGTTACGGGCTATTTGATAAGTCCGGGCACTATTAATAATGGCCGGTCTGTATTCATAATGCCCAACTCAATTGGGCAATGTGATTAAAACAGCATGATTAATCACTTTTCCCGGCCATTATGAATAATGCACACCCTATCTTGGGCAAAGTAATAAAATAGGTGAACTGTAGGTACTGTTTTTATTTATTAAATGAAATTAAACTTACAAAATTTTCATGAAAAGTTAACAAAAAATAAACTATTGAACATAGTAGTTAAAAAATAAACAGTTAAAAATTTAATAAGATCAGTTTTTACCTACTTTTATTTTGATAAAAATATTACATAAGACCAATAGTTTAAAAATTAGTAAACTGAGAAAAATCAACAGAAATATCTAATAATTAAGGACTGTGCAAGAAAGTTATTAAGTTTAGAATTATTTATTCTTGCAAGATGTGCTTTTGTGACATTTGGAATTGCAAAGGATGTTTGATTTCTTGCATTTACAACGTTTTGAATTGCATCCACCACTACAGTTACAATGCTGGAAGCCTTGTCCATCAAAATGGCAGACTCTTCGAGCACATTCTCGAAGAGTAATCAACTTTTGGAACATCGTCGATCGAAATGAACTTTTCTTAACACACAGTAAACTCATTTCTGGAGTACAGTTGGTTTAAAATACCGTGTTTAGTTCCAAGTTTGTAAAGTTTTTCTTTTTCGACAGATATAATAATAGCAATTATATTACGACTATCCGTGTTGGCTCGATCTGCATTTGGTATCCTTAGGTAGAACGCTTAAGCCTATTTCTGCAATAAGATTTTTTGCATTTGCAACACGCCAACATTTTTTCGGCTTGCTTATCAAGTGATACTTTAGCTGCGTTACGAGCCTTCGGAATTTCGTTTGATTTTGCGTTGAGTAAAGATGCAGCCTTTCATTATCAGAATTTTCCTTTTCATTGCTCATGTCGGCAGAAGGCTGTTGATCGGCTGTTCGCGGGTTTTCATTTATTATGTCCACACTCACAGTGGGTTGCTGATTTTCTGGTAGACTATCGGCAGAATGTTGTTCCAGTTCAGAAGAAGGCTGTTGATCGTCTGGTCGAGGGTTTTCATTTATTATGTCCACAGTAGGTTGCTGATTTTCTGGTTGAATATCGGCAGATTGTTGTTCCAGTTTTGAACGGGGTTCAGGTTCAATCGTAACAGAAATAGAACCAGTAACAGTGGCTGAGTCAAGTGATAAATTCAAGCTATCTCAAACACTGACTTATTACGTGGACCACGAGCCGTCGGGCATTATTAATAATGGCCGGTCAAAGTGATAAATTAATAACTTTGCCCATCGCTCTTGGGCATTATTAATAATGGCCGGTCCTTATTAATAATGCCCAGTTAATCACGTTGCCCGTGACACATACATACATACGTAAATAAACTCACGCCGTCTTCCCATGGGGGTAGGCAGAAACTACAGAACGCCACCTGCTACGATCCTTACAACCCCTCCTCCTCCTACTTTGCTTCTTTCCTTGAACTTTTTTTTTTATAATCTTAAATTTTTAGGAGGCTTTTATCCACAGTGGCATGTCAGCCTCTCCTTGAACTTAGTGTCTGTAAGAAATTCTATCAACCTCTTGTATTCACATTCAGCACTGAGTGATAGTACTAAGACGAAAACGAAGATTTTTTCTTTTTACTGACTTAAAAAAAGGAGGAGTTTTTCAATATATGTTCGGGCACAACTTCTTTATTTAGGAACCGATTTTAATAATTATGTTTGTAGAGGAAGCTTGCACGTGGTCCTATATATTTTAATAACTTTGCTTCGGTACTTTTTGAGTTAGTTTCAATAATACGTAGGTATTTAATCCACTTAGTATCTGTTGATGATGTTATAAAACTTCCTGTCACTGTTGTTTACATAGCAAGTAGTGGTATACGAATTGGTGTAGGGTAGGTACCACTATAATAAGCGAAAAAAAAATTGGTGGCAAAATACGAAAATACAGAACCTAAGATACTGCCATCCGAAATGAAAGTTATTTTTCAGTTTGTAGTGTTTTTTGGTAAAAAAAACCACAGAAGAACTTTAACAGATAGGTACTGAAATTACGTCAGCTCAGAAAAAATATTTCGTACACAATACACTAAAGGTATGATGACATGACATGTATGGGCCACTACTTTTTATATTGTACATCAATGACTTACCCGATGCCACTGATAATCCTATAGCTCTTTTTGCGGACGACAGTACAGTAACTTAACGATAAAATGTAAAGACAAAAATACTTATAAAGATGCCATAAACAACACATTGAGCTCAGTCATGAATTGGCTTAGTGCTAATAATCTTAAAGCCAACTAAAGCAAAACGAAATTAATGAACTTTAGACAGCGATTACCGGCCCCAAATAACCTAAATTTAGGTTATTTGGGGCCGGTAATCGCTGTTGAAATTGACATTTATGTCAATTTTAATATGCAAACAATAGAGGAAGTAGACAATTGTAAATTTTTAGGCTTATAATTGATGACAAAATGACCTGGAAGCCGCATATTTAACAACTATGCAAGCGAGTGAGTAAATCTGCTTATGCACTACATACACTTGCATATAAAATAAACTCTAGTGCCCTTTTAATTGCGTATCATGGGCTGGTGGCATCTGTTCTCAGATATGGTATAATTTTTTGGGAGAATTCCACCGACAAAGATCTTGTCTTTAAAGCACAGAAACGTTGCATTTGGGCTACGTTTGGTTTTAAATCAATAGAAAGCTGTGTGTCTTTCTTTAAAAAGCACAATTCAACAGTCAATCTGATAATCAATGACGATGTGATGACGATTCTAATGACAAAAGATTACACGTACGTTATCAACTGACAGCACTAGAAAATGACAGCGCTGCATTACCCGAAATTAGGTAACAAAACCCACAGAACATTGAATTGAATTTGAATTGAATTTTATTTATTTCTCAGTATATGGTACATTAAGATCTTACATTAAACACTGTTTCTTTGCTGCTGTAGAATTGCTGGTGTAGAAATATTAAATAATAAGCTAGGTACATGCAAATCAGAACTAGGTACATTATAAGAATATTATATAAAATTATGAAATCTTGTATTAATTTTATGAATTAATAATATTAATAGACTGATAGAATAATTTAAAATGCATTATTTATAATGTCAAAATAGTAACAGTTAAATCAAAAATATATTTATCATAATGTTGAAAATAAAAATCATAATGTCAAAATAAAAATAACAATGTCCAAGAATTCATAATAATGTCAAAGTAGTAATGTCATTATTAAGATTTTAATTACTTTATCAAAATAATGATTTCAAAATTCATTGACGGAATAAAAACACATGTCTAAGAGCCAATCAAACATTTTACATTTAAACTTATTAATGGGTAACATTCTCAGGGCAGGTGGTAATTTATTATAAATTTTAATTGTCATACAACTGGCATTTCTACTGTATAATTGCAATCTCTGAGCAAGAAGCTAGTAATTTCCTGCCATTTTTTGATTCAGTCTTTCGGAGACTTGTTCATTTAATAGAAATAAATGAGACATAGGAGTGGGGGAATTTTTAATTCCTTAAATAATGGCCTGCAATGCTCAAAATATTCCGCTCCACTCATGGCCCTGATACATTTTTTTTCTGCATCCACTGAATAACCCCATATCACTAGGCCGTAACGCAATACTGATGATGTTTCATCAGTATTACCTATGATAAGCATTTAGGACTGTTTTTTTACTGGACACTAGTCTTAACTTCTGAGGAGCATAACAAAACTTATCAAGCTTACTGCATACTCTTTCTACATGTTCCTTTCAGTTCAATTTGTTGTCAATTACTATACCTAAAAATAAAGCTGATGGTCCTTTTTGCAAAATTATTTGTCTAAATTACTGACAAGTTACATGTAAGAAAATTAACTATTTTAGTTTTTTCATGGCGTTTATTGTCCCCAGCCATTTTATCACATTCATTAATTCATTTTCTATGTCAGTTTTGTTGGAACATTTTATCGTCATTGTTTTCTTAAAAGTCCGGACTCGTCTCAAGATTTTGACGGATTTTGTCGGAATAGATCTATTCCGCCGCCATTTATTACCTACATTTATAATTATCGAGTTGAATTAAACCGAGCAGCATCACTATCTGTCACTGTCAGAAAGGCAAGTGTCAAGTAACAACAACATTCAAATAATGTCTTCTTTCCGTTTTTTTCGAATTGCATGAAATTGATATTTCTGTTTTCCTGTGTTTAATCGAAGGATTCTAATGAATATGGCACCTTCAAGAAGTTAAAACATTTACCCAAGGAGAATGTTTTGTTAATTGTTCAGTAAGGTTTCAACGCCATGTGCAAAGACACCGAGTTGTCCGAGACTGCTGCAGATGTGTGGTAACTTGTGAACGCATATTTTTCGCTTGTTTCAGTCAAACCATCTAGATGCAATTTGAGAAAGTGCGTATGCAAAAAAGTATTGAAACTGTTTATTCATTATGGAGATTTAGATACAGGAATATTTACATTCCATGTCTATCTCCACAACAAACGCATACTGTGCCTGTTGACTCAGTGGAAAAGAACATTTTTGCAGTGGATTCTGGTACACCATTTTTTTTTTTTTTTTTTTGGGTGGGAAATCATCAAATGACGTCTCCCGCTCTGGGTGGAGCGGGAGGGCGTGTCAGACTCTTACTGACTAAAACCCACCCGTGTTCCTTCTGTTGCCTGTGCAATGCCAGGGGGCCACGGTATCCCTTTCGGACTAATCCCGCAACCCCGGCAGGCAATGGTCTCATCGGACCCCTTCACTTGCTGACATCTCTTTGAGGCGCGCGTGGAACACAACGCGCCGTCGACCCGGGCCTGGTCCTTACCGGACGGCGAGCTACCCATTGCTCACCGTCCGCAAGCCCGCGCCTACGGTGGCCGGGAATCGGCAATCGATTCCCGACGCCCAGGGCGTCTCCTCCTGCGGCGGCTAGGGGCATGAGGGCGCGAAATTTGCCTCTCCCTCACGCGTTCCGCCTCCTCTTTTGCGAGCATTACTGCTTCGCAGAAGGAGGTGACGGCCTCCCATGCCCTCTCGCTCCGTACCATGGCCTGGACCAGGGCCGGACGCGAGAGATCCCCGCCACTGATCGCCTCCACGAGGACACGGCGGTGCTCTGCCCAAGCCGGGCATACCTCCACCGTATGCTCCACCGTGTCCTCCGGGCGATCCACGCAGTGATGACACCCGGGCGTTTCCTCCCGCCTTATCCGAAACAGGTACCTCCCGAAACAGCCGTGTCCGGTGAGGACCTGCGTCAGGCGGAAGGTGAGGACGCCGTGGCGCCTCTCCAGCCACTCCTCAAAGAGGGGACTTATCGCCGCAATAGTGGCGTGCCCAGCACTGGGTTGCGACAATCGCACTCTCCATGCCGCCATGAGATCCCGTCGGAGCTCTGTCCGCTGTGCCGCGATTTCTCGCGGCATCGGAGTCAAGCCCCGGCGTTTCGCCTCCCCGCGCCACTCCCAAATATGCGCGAGGACTTTTGCCTCCAGATCCCATGGCGGCAATCCGGCAAGGAGGCTCGCCGCCTCACCGGAGACCGTGCGGTATCCCCGGACCAGCCGGGTGGCCATGACCCTCTGGGACGCGTTCAACCGGCGGGCAGGCCGCCGCCTCAACGAATGCGCCCACACCGGTGCCCCGTACAGGGCCAATTCTGGTACACCAAAGATAACAATATTAATATTACCTAGTTAGAATATGTTAAATTCTAACACAAATCTTCTATTTTTTTCAGGTGCATAAACATGTGCATTTTACTAAATTAAGTATAGATAATACCGATGAGGCCAACCTACTCACTAAACAATACCCCTTTTAGTGTTTTTTTATGTTTTGATCGTATTTCTCAGTATTCCAGTTAGACTATGTAATCTTAGAGATCATAAAGAACAAATCGACATGAGTTTCATTAACCTTAATAGATGCCACAATTTTAACTGGGCATAATTGCCATACAAAAAAAAACTTTCTCCTTTAACCCCTGGAATTCATAAAATAGGTGGTACTGCTGTTACCCTGCCAACCGACTCCGTCCCGTCCGTCAGCTTTAAACTTTCTTAGACTTGGTACTACTTACGGGAGCTTATTTTATGCTTTTTAGGAACCTACATCCGCAGCCGGGATTTTTTAAAAGTCGGATAGGTATATTAATTTTAAGATTTAATACTGACACGGTTATTTTAACGATTAAAATTATTTAAAAACGGTATATTTACCATGTTTTTTTTGTTATTAAAAACGTGGTAAATATCCCGTATTTAATTAATTGTTGCAAAATGTTTGTGCTCGCGAGGTCTACTGTTCGCAGAACTATACTAGTATAACCACATTTGACTCTGGGAACAACAATGAAAATTAAAAACAAAAGTGCTATACTAACACGAACAAATGTATGGAACACGATGAAAATCGCTATGATATTTCTCGAATAGCGGAGCAACCGGGGTTAACATGTAGGAAGATTTTTTTTCTCGAATCAGTGATTTTATCGTATTGACTCTGGGTGAACAATAATATAAAAAATAAATAATACAAAAGTCACTGTCACTTACTACAGTATACAATAAAATTTCGTATTCGATATTCGTGAAAAAATGCGCCGTGTGTCGACCACCGAGTTAACCGTATATACCGCTTAACCAGGGTATGGTGAGGCGGTAACCGATTATAACTCGGTGGTCGATTCCAAAGCAAGTTTGTCGTTGACGTATCGTATCTTTGTTAGTTTGTAACTTTTGACATAGTATTGATACCTGCATCTATACCACTTTTGTTGGGGGTTATTCTAAAAACACATACAGACGAATATAATTATAACCTCCATTTTGAAGTCGGTTAACGATACCGACCCGACAATTATATCGCTATCGAATCGGTGTCGGTACAGCTGCTGTCATATCGGTATCGGGTTGGTGGCATTATCTGTAAACGCCCATTTGGTACACAGGAAATTTTAAGTAATAATTTTATTTCACTACACCTTAGGTACCATAAAAGGTAAACCTTAGGGAATAAAATAACCCAAGAAAAAAACGAATTAAGGTAATCAACTACAAATATTTTATTCTGTGGCATAGATTTTCCGCGATATGGTCGGCGGCGCATCGTTACTAAATCCCCTTAATGCAGCGCGCGACGTCTGCATTTAGGGGAGGCGGAGGTAACGTTTCAAAGGCCTAAAGGCCTGAATAACATCACCTTAGTAGTATTTTCATTTGTGTGTTTAAATTTTTTATAACTAGTTTGGGGTAAAGTCTTTTGTTTAGTTATTTGATTAATTTGAAAACAACAAGAATATAAGATTATATAATACAACAAGATTATAAAAGTCAATTTTTTTAGGCTAAGGATAGTACTGTTATGGTTATTAATAAGAGCCTCTTGATTAGTAGATTATAAACCTAGAATAATTTAATAATTTAGGCACTTGGGTAGACTCGATATTGCGAAAACAATATACCGCACACGTGAACTTTATAATGATACAATATTACACTATCGGCCGGTAAATCACGGTTAAAATAAATAATTTGTGCCTGGGAACTCTAGTTGACGACATCGTTAATCGACGCTAATGAGACCGTTAAATTCTCGATGTAAAAACAATCTACTTTAATTAGGTAAAAAAACGGATTGTACTTAGACTCGTAGATGTTTTGTATAATCTGAAACAATCTACTTTAATTAGGTAAAAAAACGGATTGTACTTTAGAATCTAACAAAGGAGGACTTAAAACTCTTGATGATTGTTTATATTGATTTTTTATTAATTAATTATAAAATTAATTAAAATAATGAATACCTAACATTAAGAAAGTTTCCAAGAAGTTATTCGAACGGAGTTGTTTTCAATCGACAAAAAAAAAATTCATATAGATTAAAATTTATCAAGTCTAAGCGGTTTGATATATTTTAACATAAGAGGTGTTGTTACATTCGTCTTAATCGTGGGAGTAACTTTTTTTTAAATACTGTGAAGTTTAGGAACAATCCCTTTCACGTACTTTAAAAAGTGCTCGAATCTAAACGAAACTGCTCACAAATTGATACATACATACAATTTACGTACATAATGTCACGACATCTTCCCATGGGGGTAAGCAGAAACTACAGAACGCCACCTGCTACGGTTCATACATACTCCTTTTGCTTCGTACAACTTGATATAAATAATTCCCGGGTAAAAGTAATCGCCTTTCACCAATCGCTATCCACGCTGGTTAGCAACAGAAACTTGACTGAATGGAGTCAGCTTTTCTCTGGAGAAGAAAAGCTATTTTCTCGAAGCGTGGATTTAATTAAATAAAATTGTAACCAAAGAGAAATCCTCCACAAAAGGATAACATAAACACATCTAAATTGTAGATAGAAGATTCGCTTTTCCTTTAATTCACTTCGCTCATTGGATAAGAAACTTGAGATTCTTAAGCTCATAAGCTTTCTACAGTAGCTAAGCTGGTACGATCTATTGAGAATTTATTTATGTATGGAGTTAATTGATACATATAAAAGACGCACACTTTGATATTAGAGAAAGTACTAAAATCGTACCTTAGATATTACACTTATGAATACTAGCCCTATAAGCAGCCCAAAAATGTGCTGTTAAGCTGGTACAAATGAATTGAGGTAAGAAAGAAAAAATGACTAATAATAATAACCTTGTGCAAAGGCCTTCATGAGAAAACCGATGCTACTGTAGCGGTTACACCGCCACATATGAACTACACATCAAAGACATGACGTCCGCGTCGTACAAATCCTGCATCGCGCAATTAGAGTTCACCACACGTATGACATATATGTATAAGAAAGAAAAGAAAGAAAGAAAGAAAATACGTTTATTTGCGGTACATATGACGCAAGCAAAGGAACAAACACTAAAAACAAATTTGAGGGAAAATATGCGTCACATCCACGCAAAACGGCCATCACTCAGCATAATGCTGGGACCCTATGCGAGACAGAGCCCCAGCGCTGGTTTAAAGTAAAGTAAAGTGGTAAGACTATCCGACATCAACAGTAGGGCAGTTGCCCGCCAGACACAACACCCGTCTGGTCGGAGGATCCTCCCTTTTCTATGGTGGTTGAGTGAACTTTACACCCTGTTCCTCATACCCCTAAACTACTAAGCTGCATGACGAAGTGTCAGAACTTTGTGCACCGCTAATATCATTAGGAGACAGATTATTTGCCGTGGCTGTGAGTCTCACCGCATCGCGAAAGCCCAGTACCCTGTTCCTCGCTCTCTGTCCAGCTAAACAGGACTGATGTGTTCCCAGATGAATGAAAAACGATCATGTCATTATATTTGGAGTTCTGTGAGATGAGTGCCAGATTATTTTATATATACCTATATTGTTGTAAGGGGGAAAACAAACGGTATTGCATTAAAATTAAACAGAATTAACTTAATAGTAAACTTAACTAATATACTACCCACGACCTAATAAAGGTCGCAGGAAGCCGCTGGATGCAGGTCGCTTCCAACCGGTCGATTTGGAAATCATTGGGGGAGGCCTATGTTCAGCAGTGGACGTCCTATGGCTGAAATGATGATGATGCTGATGATGATGTAGTATCATCATCATCATCATCATTTCACACCACACCACCACCCCACCACACCACTACATTTTCCACAGATTACAATTTAGATTTTTATTAACTAATGGCAAACGTAAAGAACTGTAGTCAGAGCAAAATTAATGAAATGAACAAAAGCAACTAAAAATAACAAGACAAAACTCTTGTCTGTGTATTCTATATTAAATAATTTAATAATAATTTGCTTAAGCATACGGAATCTACTGCTGATTCTTCAGAATTTTAGCTATATTACTTTTAAACGTATTTCGTTACGTATTACGTATGTCGATACCACTAAACCGCTTATTGTATGTCGACTAAGCGGCGTAGTGGTGATTGCACACCAGCATTGTATTTACAGAAGCTGGTAGCGAACAGTCTCCTGGTCCTCACCTGCCGCGCAAGCACAGTTCGAGGAACCAGGTAACAAACTATTATATATTATATACCAGGTGACACCAAGTCACGGCAATCACACTTGTGTCGGCATACATTGAATAGAGTAATTGTCTCAAGCAGCATACGTCTTGACTGTAAAGTAAGTATGACATATGTTTTAAGGAGTGACTGGTAAGATACATTTTTTCTAAAACATCTATACTGCATAGCGCGAAGGTACTTCATAATCGGTACTGCGTTGAGGTTGAGGTCTAACTATGGACTTATACAAGTAAGACAGTGGATGGAATTCTCTAGATGCTCGCATCACAAAACCAAACTTCTGATATGTCTTATTACTAATATTTTCAATATGGATATCCAGATGAAGTTTCGAGACCAGCTGCACACCAAGGTCACGAAGACAAGTAACTTTGTTAGTAATGCTATTTAGTCTTATATTAAAATAAAATAAATAAAGTTAAGTGCACAACTTTAAATGAAGGACTTACTTAGTTTTCCGGACTAAACTTTTATATCGAAATGGGTGTAATACGCAAGCCACAAGAGATTTCTAAGTTTTACCCTTTTCTATAAGTTTTTTAATTAAATTTTAATTAAATAAAAACTAGTAAATGACAGACATTGATACTGAAATGTAGGTGTTAATTTTAAAATTATTTCGCAAGGAAAAACCTGTGATTATAGAAAAGATTGTACTGTCGGTCTGTACTTCTCTATTTTCATCAAACCGGATAACTTGTTGCTTAGTTGAAAGATACCACACAGTATACTCTGTACTAGCTTTCAACTAAAATACAGCGACCCGCGCGGTATCTCTCTGGAGATACCGCTCGGGCCGCTGCTAGAGATGGCTATTTACTATGCTAACCAAGCGTGTCAGTGAGCAACAATATGTTTCCTAACAGTATCCTACTTTGGGAAATTGTAAAAAAAAATCTGATGGTAAATCCAAAAGAGGCTTAATATCTTCAGCAATCGATTCGACTAATATCATATGGCTTCATGGCATCATCTGTAATAAAAAAAGTGTTTTGAAATAATCGCTTTATAAGGATCGTCACATGAGCGTGTGGTGCACTGGCGCCACCGTTTTAAGTGGATAAATGATTGTACATGATAATTAACCATATTTTCACTATTTGACATACGATGGTACTAAACTATATCATCGACTGAAATAATCAATATTTTCTGGAAGGACCCAGATCTAAAGAAAAAGAAAGAAAGAAAATACATTTAATTGCGGTAAACATGACGCCCAGAAAGAACAAAACACGAGAATTTAAAATTCAAAAGTCATTTATTCAAACTAGGCTGAGAATCAGCACTTTTCGAACGTCAAAATTATATAAGACAGTCCCTCAAAACGGCCACCCTTCTCCACTTCCTAGTGCTTTAGCTGGGAAGAAGAAGTAGCGCATCAAACTCTCCAGCAGCACAGCTGTCTGTCCAGTCAGAAAAAAAGGATTCTTTATAATAGTACGCAAGATAATTTACATTACGCAAAACAATATTTAAATTAATAGCCATATGACAGCTAGCACACGCCAATATACCAACTAAAAACATCGAGAACTATACTCAGGCATAAAGGGCGTGCCCGCTTACATATAGCTGTAACTAGAAGTTGTAATTGATAAACTAGGACCATCGAGGTAAAATAAATAATTGTCGAGGGCACTAGCTAACCACATATTGCAATACAACTCATAAAAAAACATTGTAAGTAATGATTATGTCAACTTAAATGAAAATAAATTGACTTATAAAGTAAAATTATAAACAAATATATAAACTCATATAACCAGTCAGTATAGGTAAGCTAATTCTGGAGAAAGAACATTTAAACATTGCCTTGAGTTAATCACAGCGACCAACTATAGTAATATATAAGTAGTCGTTGATAGAGTAGTATGCCTTTGAACAAAGGTTGGATTTTACTTTAGTTTTAAATGCATTAAAAGGCAAATCTAGCAAAGAAGAGGGTAGCTTGTTTTAAAAGGTTATACCAAGCCCAACAAATGAGTTATGAACCTTATGAAGCCGGAGAAAGCCCGCACGTAGTTTATCCTCATTTCTAGTGTTAACATTGTGAATATCACTGTTATTAGTGTATAAGTGTTTATTTTGCCTAATATATAAGATGTTGGCGAAGATGAATTTGTGATGCCACTATGTGGATACCGATATCTTTGAAAAAATCTTTCAGAGAAACTCTGGCACCTAGCTGGTAAATTGCTCGAACAGCTCGTTCAGCGTGTTCTATTATATTATGTATATAATATATATATATATATATACATAATATCTGCTGAAAAACCAGCTGGGGCAAAGCTGCTGATTTTGAATATCAGCAGCTTTGCCTCACAGCAGAATACCGTAGGAAATAAAGCTATGAAAATAACTAAAGTAGACTAACCGAGCTGTATCAACGTCAGTGTATTGTCTTACTTTCCTGACTGCGGCGTAGGCGGCTGAACTGAGCCTGCCCGCTAGGCTCGACTTATGTTGGTCCCACTGAAGCTTGGCATCTACTGTTATGCCCAGAAAAACTACCGAGTTTACAGTTTCAAGCACCTATGTAGTAGTAGTAGTAGATTTCTAACATTTGGAAGGGCACACTTTACATATTTCGTTTTCTTGGCATTGAGAACTAGGTTATTTGTCGTAAACCAATCCGTAAACATTGACAGTGCACTGTTTACATCGTCAAAATCTTGTCTATTCCTGTCTATTTTAAAAATAAGAGAAGTATCATCTGCAAGCAGTACTACTTCACAGATACCCTTTATAGAATGGTAAGTCATTGATATACACTAAGAACAAGAATGACCCAGTATTGAGCCTTGAGGTACACCTAACTTAATAACAAACTGCGTAACAATTGGGAGAAAATATGCGTCATACCTACGCAAAACGGCCATCGCTGCTGAGCGATTATATGCTGATAATGTGAGACAGAGCCCCAGCGCTGGTTTTCAGCGACAACATTGACGTGATGACGTCAACCGGTGCAGCATATAGTGAAATAACAAAATCAGAAATCAAAATTATAATAAAAAATACAATTTACTTCCTAAATATTTATATGAATATAATATTTAAAATGGCAACATTTCACTTGTCGGTGACTCAAGCGCCGTACCTGTCACACTATGCGCTGTACGGTTTAGGACCATGATGCATATTGATTACGCTTTCTCCACACCGTGCTGTCAGCTGTTGACAGACAGCAGTGGTGACAGCTGTATTTGTGCTAATTACGAAGGTACTTATTCTGGTTTTAATAAGGTCAAAATTACAATTGAACTTATGCTAATTTCTATGTCTAGATTTGGACAATGCTAGTACCGAAGTGGATTAAAAACGATTAACTTTTTAATATTGCAACTCTACTGATTTCTACACGTGGATGCGGCATCAGCAGTCCTTGAGGTAGGCGAACGCCCGGCGACACGAGGCGTTGATTCGATGATTCGGCAAGTGGCATGTTGCGGTTTTACGTGGAAACTTCCGATTGACGTAAAAAGCTAATCATGTCGCTAATCAGCTGATTTGGTGTAGGCAGGGCACGTAACACTTTCTTTGGTTTTGTAAGGTTAGTGCAAACGTTATACCGTCGTATGTCTTATCTTTGATTTCATGTAGGTTTTTTCGGTGCAGTGGGTTTAGTTTCAGAATGTGTATAGTGGAATGGTTTCTTCGACAATGTTCAGGTTCATAGTTTTTTCAGTGATTTTTAGCGGCTGCCCCTTGATATGGTCGTTAGTGTTGGTAATAGTGAATCGCTCGGTGCGTAGTAGATATTTTTGTGGGATGGTGGCGAGAAAACTTCCATGCAGAGAGATGTATTCTTGACGTTCGCATTGTATCTCTGTGCGGGTCGATTGTGGGAAGATGAGCGTCTGTCGTCCAGTTATTCTATTGCTGCTTTAGTCAGTGTGAGCTTCGTAGACAGGCATGACTTCTACAGAGATTGGTTGTAGATGAGGCTTTGGATGCAATTTAGATGTCGTCTCGTTGGTTGACGGTTGATTCCTTCCTCGCAGAGATAATATTGGCCGAACTTTGGGCATTCAGCTTCTATGTACTTGAAAACTTTCCCATTGGTTGCAATGAAAGGGTAAGGAGGAATATAGGTGTACACTAGTTTATTGGGAACTATTGCTTATCTGTGTAATTCAAACTTATCGGAGCTGATTATTGGAACTTTAAAATATGATAGGTAACATTTTTTTAATTAGTGTAATTATAACCAGATTTTATAACTGTATAGTACTCTCCTAAATCTGCATCTATAAACTGATTCTGGCCATAAATAGATTTTAATCGCTTAATCATATTACTTAAAGTATCTATGCTTAACATACTATGACGGGTGGTCGATTCACGTATAAAAGCTAAGGTATCTTCAATCCTAGTTATTTCCAAATATAAATCTTCCGTATTATCACTAATTATAGTCAGCAACTGAGCAAACTTTGCGAATCTTATAAGATAATTTTTGGCAGCAGTTTTCTCGGCTAAAAGTAATGCTAAAGTACTATTGATTCTCTCTTGATTGCTAACAATCTTCGAGAGTATGTCACTATATCGAACCATCCAGACTTTGTTAGGACTGTTATGTTCTGTTGACTTCTTCTTTCTGTTAACTGAGAACTAATTTGACTTAATTTATTAGCTAAGTGATTGATTTGAAGTTTATATAAGAGAAATGATTGGTTGTCTAGTTTAGTCTGGAAATAGTCGAGTTGAGATATTACAGAATCAACTATATGTTCAATGTCAGTTAAGTCTATGTATTTTAGAAAGGTGTGGTAATGGAGCCTCGTTTGTCTAAGGTTGAAAGGTACGAATCCAGTACCGGTACCTTGTGAGAGTATAGCAAAGTAGCTAAGTTAGAGGCGTGAGTTGTTAATATAAACTCTCTAGTGAAGTCGGGGTACCTACTGTAAGATCGGGTCATTTGTGAGTAGTCTTACATTTGTTAAAACAGTCAATATAGTCGGAGTCAAAAATAATTTTGTTAGTCTTTTTAAGCATTTTGTCATAGGCTTAGTGATGCGGGCAAAGTCCGGGATAAATTTCCTGTAATAGCCTAATAATCCGAGGAACTGTTTTATTTCTTTCAGGGTTTTTGGTAAGTTGTATCTTTGTATAGCCGTTATTTTAACACCTCCACTAATTACATGACCTAAAATGGTCGTTTCTAACTTAAAAATTTCAGCCTTATCATCTTATATCTAATATAGACCATCGACGTCATTTAATTCACAAAAGTCAACTACGATTCTCCACTTCTGTTTGCCTGATGCGTCTGCCTTCTTAGGGACTACCCAAATAGGCGAGCTCCAAGCTAATTCAGAAAGTCTTATGATACCTTGCTCCAGCATCTTAGTGACTTGGTCTCTAACTTCTTGTCGGTGAACAAATGGGTAGCGATAACTTTTCGTACATACGGGAACTTTGTCGGTCGTTCTAATACGATGTTTTATTTTATTTGGTTCAAATAAAATAAAACAAAGGTTGGCAAAGGTTCTCCTTCTACATACAATACGTCATCAAAACGACTGCATAAAGTCTCTAAAATAGTTTTTTCTTCACTATTTAAATGGTCTGTACTCAATCGAGATAAAACCTCTATAACGCGCCTAGGATCTTGTTTAGTGCTAATGCACTCATTATTAAATATATTTGCTTGTAAAGGGCGTTCAAACGTAACGAGTGAGTCATAATCGGTCGGGTTCTCAATTGCTACGATGCCCGTACAGTCACTTACGCGAGTAATGCATTAATGAATAATGCAATTACTATGTATTTGCTGAGCAATGGAAACGTCACCTCTGGGCTATAAATAGGAATATTTAATCATTTTGATGAGTTCGCGGGAATGGTTTCCTGATAAGTGGACTTTTTACATTGATAGGACCGAATAGTTGCTGTATGGTTGTGAAATCTGTAAGAAAATAATTATTTTTAAGATCAATCTGTATTCCGTCAAGTAAATCTAGGCCTATTAGTCCGTCAAAGTAATTATGAAACTAATCATAAAGCTTTTCAACTTAATATTAGTAGGGTTATTAAATTCAGAAAAGTCCGGAATTGTAATGGAATGGTTGTGTGTACTAGTTACACGGGCATTGGTTACTTCAAAGGGGTAAAAGTTCAAAGGTATTTGCGAAAAGTATTGTTCGACTGCCTCAGGACTAATAAAAGACTGGTTAGCCCCGGTATCTACTAATAACATAAGTGGTGGATCCGATATCTGAATGTAACGTAATTTCCTTTTAGATTGTAGGTATATTTAATTCTATTTTAACCCTTTTTGATCCTTCTCCTTGGGAAAATCCGGATCAGCACTAGAGGTAGGCGACTGTGGCACTTCGCGTTGTTAGTACTCTGTGATTGCGTGCTGTCTTTTACATATGAATGATAACCGGTCTCGGTCTGATTGAAGTAATACAATTCGGGATAGTCATGGTAACAGGAATAGTCAGGTTGTTCATAGTAATAGTCGGGGTATTCATAAGCGTTTTCAAAGTCTGACATTTCGTTAAAATGCATCTCACGTGTCTTGAAGTAATTACTAGATGGTGGGTTTCCTGATCTACGCCAATCATGTTCTGGTAACTCTTTTGGTTTTGGTACGAAAACTAACGCCGCTCGTTTCGGACCAGTATATTGCACTGTGAGATTTGCGTTTGGAAATTTAAATATGTTACTCTGGGGGTGATAGTTTAGCGGAGGTGCACGAAACATTTGCTGAAATTGACTAAACATGTTAGGGGCACAATTATGCTGAAAGGGTGGCCTCCATTGCTGCTGCTGCTGCGGCGGCATGGGAATAGGCTTATGCCAGCTCGTGCCTGCACTCTGAAAACTAAAAGTTTTGGGTGTGGTCATAAGGACCGATGGTGGCATTCTATGGGTTCAATGCATGTGCTGTGTCGGGTTACGTCGCTCGGGAATACTTTCGTTGCGTTGCTATAGGTACATGACATTCAATTCTTGCTGTACAAATTCCAGAGCCTTTTCTATAGTTTCGGGTCTCATGCACCGGACCCGGACCGGTTCCTTAAGACCTCTGACAAAGGATTGTAACATGTGATCTTTATAGAAAACTGATTTCTATAAAGATCGCGTTTTGCTTCGATAGTGGTAGCTATATTTTCATGTAAGGTGACATAAGTCATAATCATAAGCATAGTCGTAAGCTTTTATAGAGATGTCAGCACAACTGCCGGGGTCCGCTAGGACCGATGCCTGCCGGGGTCGCGATAAAGTCCGAAAGGGATACCGTGGCCCGTACAGGCAACTGAAGGAACACGGGTGGATTTTAGTCAGTAAGAGTTACGCACGCCCTCTCCACCCGGGAAAAGTTAATTGATAATTTCCTATCCAAAAAAAAAAGGTATAAGTCATTAAAGTGCTAAAAAGGGTCTGGCATTTGTCATAATATTCCTGTGGAGTGCTACTTCCTTGCGTTAGTAAGGACATATCATTATAAAGGGCGGTCTCGTCCCTCTGATCGGAAAAGCTGTTAATTAAAGCGTCACGAATCCCTTGCCAATTATCAGGTATTACTATTAGAATTTATAGTTGTAGCTGCAGATCCCGTGATTTTCCGTTTTTTACACATAGATTAGTTAACTCTCAGCTCGGGTCATTTCTGACGTATTATATTACGAGCTGAACACATATTTTAATTAAACGAGTTAGACCATTCGGATTGCCATCAAAGTCTGGAACAGGGCCTCAAGTCTGCTATTACAATAGTGTCAGAATGGTCTATCATTGATTTCATAATTGTTGATTTTGACAAGTTTGGTAATCTACAATATATTGGCGTCATTATGACTTTCCAATGGTCAGCCACTGACACTCCATTGAAAGAAATGGAATCTATTGGTAATCTCGTACATAATGACAAATGGATGACTGACTTAGGCGGTAATCTGCTAAAATTTTGACAGTTCCTTTGATCAGTGACCTACCAGTAGAACGTCATTGTGCAGTCATTGCTTTTAATTCGTTACGAGTATCGTGTTTGTGGAATACAATGATCAACCAATGATCGACCATTATGAATTTAGCAGATTACGAACATTTAGCAAAATGACAATGGGATTGTGTTGGAATGACGAATTTATAAAAATAGCAGACTTGGGCCCCTGGGCGTAATGCCTTAAAGACAGTATCGGGGTTCAATTCCATTTCGTCACTACTGAATAATATATCTAACACTAGATTATCTGAATCTATAAAACTGTTTAAATCAACTTCCCTGGTCCTATTTATTAGTCTGGAATAGACAGATTTTCTCCTAGTTTCTCTTGGATGAAAAAAATAAAATTATATACAGGCGTTAAAAGGAAGGAGTCGGGAGCAACACAAAAAAGAAAGTTTCAAGGACTTACATATACCTACATGGTTTTTCTTGGTCTGAATACGTCCTCAGCTGCGTCATAATAAGTTCAGATATTCGACGTGGTACTTGGAAATACCGACAGCGACTATCGGAGCCAGCAAATAAACGATTTTTGGAAATCTAACCACGCCGCGAACTGCCTCGATTATCCTACCGACTGCGCCAATTACGAAGGTGACCGCCGGAGGACTTAAAAAAATCAAAGTTATTTTATTAAGGTTTTAATAAGGTAAAATGACAATTGAACTTATGCTAATTTATATGTCTAGATTCGGACGATACTAGTACCGAAGTGGATTAAAAACGTTTAACTTTTAATAAGTTAAGCGTTGACGTGATGACGTCAACCGGTGCAGAATGTAGTGAAATAAAAAAAAAAACAGAAATCAAAAATATAATAAAATTAATACAATTTACTTCCTAAATGTTTATATAAATATAATATATGATGACAACAATTCGCTTGTCATCACCTGTCACACTATGCGCTGTACGGTTTACGACAATGATGCATAATTTGATTTCCTTTTTGTCCACAATGCATACCAGTGTTGACAGTTGTATTTTTTTTTTAAACCAAAGTTATTTTATTAAGGTTTAAATAAGGTAAAAATTACAATTGAACTTATACTAATTTCTATGTCTAGATTCTGACGATGCTAGTACCGAAGTGATTTAAAAACGACTATCTTATTAATATTGCAACTCTACTGATTCCTACACGTGGATGCGGCATCAGCAGTCCTTGAGGTAGGTGAACGCTCGGCGACACGAGGCGTCGATTCGATGCTTTGGCAGGTGGCATGTTGTTTTTACGTGGAAACGTCCGATTGACGTAAACAGCTAATCATGTCGCTATTCAGCTGATTTGGTATAGGCAGGGGACGTAACACGCTCAACGAAAATTCTGCGCCATATTATTAGTGCTGCCGTCTCTTGTCACTGCCGACGAGGTATCCATGCTCTGTGGTATTTTTCATAATGATCTAATGCAGAAATTGTTTCATGGCGTATGACATAAAAATAAAAATGTTTTCCTCAGAACTGTTTGCCAATTAATGACCAAACTTATTTAAAACATTGAATGATAAAAAAATCTACAGAGTTCTGTCGAAGTCGATTTAAACTTTGATTTTGCTAAATAATGCTATGAAAGAAATAATTAGGTATTAAGTAGATTTAGGTATAAAGCACAAACTGAGCCATGGGAGCATGTTATTTATTATGATCAACTAATATTATGAAGAGGTAAAATATTGTTTTTGTTTGTAGGAGGTAATCTCTGTAAGTAGGTACAAATCCGAATAGAACTTTTTTTTTCACTGATAGATTTCTACAATACTGCCTTTAGCGATTATCACACTGCACCGCGCTCCGTCGCGTAGCGTGGGGCAGTGTGGGATGTTTTGTTGTTGATTTGTTTTAAGGTAGGTAGGCTTATTTTTAATCTTATTTTTTTATCGTTTTTTATTTTTATATTTTTTTTACATTGTTGTCACATATAGAATCAACAAGAGTAATGTACCCAGGATTTTGTAATTTCTATATTTAAAAGAGTGTCCTGGGAGTTTCTTGCCCGTTCTTCTCCATAGAGATCTACGTTTTGGAATGGGCAACTAGCTTCAACTTTCTGACTAACTGACTTACTCTTTGACAATTCAAAAGTGCCTGTAAATGGTTTAATTGAAATTGAGTTTTAGTTTGGAGTTTGGTACCTACCGTAAAACGGGGTGAATAGAGCTCACGGGGGGAATAGAGAAAAAGAACTTGGTATATCTACATTCAAACGTTTTTTATGGCAAACTGGATGACCCCAGCAAATACCCCCTCTTTCCTTAGCAATTTAGTAGCTTTTTTTTACTTAGTCTGGCAACGTTTAATGTATGGCAACATCACAAAAAAACGTCAAAACTGAACTTCAAAGTTGACAGCAAAAAAGTGAGTTGAGTAAAGTGATTTTGGTGTTATTAGTTTAAAAGTTTACGGTCTGTGTTATTATAAATATATTGTACCGTATAAATTGAAGTAAGAATTTGCAATAATATATTAAATTGTTCCTATTTCGTAAGCTTTATTTTCTTGAATTTTTGGGGTGACACACGAACGGGGTGAATAGACACGCCTGAGGGGTACTAGACACGGTAAAGGGGTGATTATTTACGAAAGAGGGGTGATTAGAAATGATAATGACGGGCTTTCACAAAGCTTATATTTAAATTTCACTTGTTTTTGGAATTTTGTGGTTCTTATTAAAGTTATGACGGATTTTCTATTCGCCCTTCAGGTGTGTCTGTTCACCCCTTTCGTGTATCACCCCGAAAAATTAAAGAAAATAAGGCATACGAAATAGAACAATTACAGAGCGGGAGCAGGTGGGTACGCAGAGTCGTTACTTGGTATTTGTTAATTGACTATCCACGTTATTCAACAGATAAATTTGGACCCTGTCAGTCAAAATAGGACAGTTTAAAAAAACTTAATTTTTGTTGGTGGTGGTGTTTAAAATCGGTTGTTGGGTGACTGAGTGTGAAAATTGTGACTATACTGTTGTTTAGGGTTCCGACCTGTAAAAACAAATGTAAGTGGTAATAGTAAATAAATAAATATCCGGATAAAAATGAATATATTTCAGTAGTTTGACCTAAGACTCAACAAATATAATGATGCTTAGAATAATGGGTATCAATTCTGCAACTTTGCGAAAATCGTTACAAAAGATCGAAGACCTATCTATTCACCCCGTTTTACGGTATTTATAGTTCTGGTTTTCACGTGGACGGATGTTGCGGGCAGACCTCTGGCTATACCGGAAATTGTTTTGAACTTCGACGTTAAATTCTTGTATGAGTTAACTAATAATACCGAAGCATTGTATAACGTATCTCACAACGTTTGTTATGCAATTACCCCGCAAGTGTAGGTATGTACACTTGCGGGGTAATTGCGTAGCAAACAGTAGCAATGGCTTTAATTTTGACAGTTCAGCAACATTAATTGCGTTATTTACGTTGTTAACGTCAGTAGTATACCTCCGCCGCGAAACCATAACAGTGAAACCGCAGTAGTTCAAATCAACTGACTCGCGAGCCAGTTGAATTGAACTACTGCGGCTTCGCTGCTCTGGTTTAAAATAAAAATTTGCTGCTCACGCCGGAGCAGCAAATTTTTCGAACATAATTATGAAGCAATGGATTAAATATCAACATCCCTCAAAATCATTCAGATTGTTACTGAAAGTGCCGCAATTAAGGTGCTGTTTATAAAATTCTACCTGAGAGGCCATTCCCGTATTTTAACAATCGTTGGCGTTCTTATCTGTCTATCTTTCAAACATACCTCTGATTTACGTAAATTTTTAACAAGTTTTTGACATTGATTGTTGCTGAGTTGAGGTTGTGACTAGATTTTGAACGGTTTTAATTACGGGAATTGGCGTTCATAATTGTGTTGGATTTCGTAAGCTGTGTACTCACATTATGTTTTATAGTTCATTGGAGATGACTGGTTTGAAGACGATGGAAATAGTCAGCTCTCGACCGACTAAACTCAGTGTCCTGACTCCGAAACTCGATATAAATCATTAAATATTTAATTTACAGCTACTCTGCAATGTAGTTTATTAATCCACAATAGTACTCATTTGACTAGTGGTCTTATTAAATTATTTTGGAAATTATGTCTTTGTCGATTCAAAGTATATTGAATTGGAATGGATGTCTCTCATAACTATCATGGAAGACAATATTTTACCGAATCGATGACAGCCATAACGCAACCGTTTCCTAGAAGAGCGGTTCCGGTATAATACTCGTAACGGCTAATCTGTAGGTAATACTACATGTATATGTTCAACGTTTCACACACGCCTCAATCTGTGTGCCAACAACTCTAATAAAATATCTTTGATAACTGTTAAATATAATTCAGAGCAACATAGTACTCTTATTATTGAATTCATACTTGGTGCCTCCGCAGTATGTGAGATGATTGATGTAATAAAAGTACTCGAATTTTAACACACATCTCATGAAAAGGCTGCTTAGATAATATGGGTTCGAAATCGGCCATGTTAGACTATTATGGGTTTTACTCGTAATAATTAAAATAGATGCGATTAATGGAGTTTTCAATGATGACAACATTATCTCTCTGACACCCGATTTGTGGATAGAAAATAAATGAAAAAAAGCTAAAAAAATAATAGTTTACTGAATTATTAACAGTCAATCAGATCACTTGACACGAATTTAGATTCGCCTTGTCGTATATTTTCGTTCTAGAAACCGAATGTGAATGATTGAACAAAATATATTTCCCTTTATGAAAGTCTTAGGGCGAATTTCACCAAAAAAACTGAACGCTATCAGTATCATCAGTCACCATTGTTGTGGTATTGTAACACTGACTCTTGAACGCGCCCTTAGAAGTTTATCTTATATTGATACAGGCACAATGCAATGATTCATCATCACTTTGACATCCCTACCTACCTACAACTTAGGTACGTGCCTAAATTTTACAGTTTTCAGTTTGAAACGTTCACAATTTACGGTTCGAAACCGAAACTTCGTAAGATCAATACAACACAAGAAATTGGGCGTGTCTACGGGAACATTTCAGTATCTTTATCGGTATACTCGTATGTTTTGTTCGATTTTTAGCTATACCCCGAGCAAAAGAAAAGAAGCAAGAAGACACAATATTCTAGCAATATTTTCTATACGTAGAGACGTAGACTCGTAGAAATAAACATAAAATAGAACATACATAGAATATGACAAAATTGATACCCAATAAACTTACCTACTTGTCGTAAATACAAGCAAGTTTCGATGAAAGCATCAAAACAGCGCAAACCGCCAAATAAATTAAACAAACGCGGAAGTTTATGCCAAATTGGAGCTTGCGAACAGGTCATTATAATGACAATCTAGTTCTAAACTCAATTGAACAGAGTACAACCAATATATTGTACTCAAACTTGCTCGCTTGACACTTTGTAAATCACTTGTTTCCGGCATCAAAGGTAAACTCTGAAAACTATAATGGGTTCTTGACAAATACAAAAAACGAACGAAAACTTAATCTCGTTTTAAGTGTTAAGTTAATAATGCTTTAATTAAAGGCGATCAAGCTGATAAAATCAGTAGAGTTTTAAGAGCAGCCCCCGACCCTGATCTATGTTTATGGGTAAGTAACAATATCCAAAAGTTCGAAATTGAAAATGGCGTTGGATAAATTAGGATTTTATTAAATCTTGTAGGGGATGTAGAAGCAACGAAGGAGCACCGCGAGCAGGCTGCAAACGAGTTTCAATCTTATTACACTGTAATCAAAGTACGCGCAAAATATATAAAGGAAAAGTGTTCAGGCTATTAAATGTTTCAGAGAAATATAATAGTTAATGTTTCCGAGAAATAACGGCAAAAACGGTTTCAAAAAACACTTTTTTCTGAATAAAAAATATAGTGTGCTAATTACTTTTAAAAGTTGCTCAGCGTACATAGGTACATATTAGTGCTCGTAACTGAAGGTACCTACTATTAAACGGTATGTCATAGGTACGTCATACGGAAAGTAAATAAATAATAATTGGTTTTATTTTGTCTTAATCGCCTATGCGGTTTCCTAAATAATAAGCTTGAACTCAGGATCGAAGCAATGTTGCAACGAGGCGGAATGCTTGTGAGTTAAACAAACAATCATTATAACTTCTCATTTAAGAAAATCGAAAAAATAAGATTTTCAGGCATAAACTCATAACATAACGCTTTTTTTTTTCCCGAAGGGATGGGTAAGTCTTAGTAACGACGTAGAAAATACACCTAAGTCCAAATTCAATAAACGAATTTGACAAAAATCAAGTACACTCACGAAAATGAATTGTTTATCAAAGTTAACGTAGTGTGTCGGACACTACGTTAACTTGCCGTGTTACAGCCATTTCATACAACTGTCAAAGAGTGACAGTTATGATTTGAGCATACGGACACTTCAAGGTGGTAGTCACTTTGCTTAGCAATTCATTTCGCTGACACATGAATGCATTTTTAAATTCAGAACCTTCTATGACAGATTTATTTATTTTTTATGCTTGACATTTTGGCTCTCTATTCCGTGACTCAATGACGAGTGTGTTATTATTCTCCAATTCAATAATATTTAATATACAACCTAACCTAACCTAACACTGATCTTAAATAAAGCTTTACACCCACTCATAAATGCTTGGTTACTCACTTATGCCTGTCACCCGTCTGATATGCTAAAAATATGAATAAAAATGTACCTGCCCATTTTTAGGGATCGCTTTATTCGTATGAATCAGAAATGTTTGGAACGAGCTTACGCAAAGAAGTAATTTTCCTTTTGTTGCTGCTTCTCTGAAAGCCTAGACAAGCTGACATTCCATCAGCGATACCTAACGATGGTAGAAACGTCAATAATGTATTGGATTGACTGAGAGTGCTAACACACTGGGACGCTATGGCGAAGTCGTCGGCTTCGTATCCAAACAATTTGTATTGAAATGTATGACAGTTAACTCACTTGGCTACGGTCTGGCGACGTCGCCAATTTGGGAAAGCGTAGCCACGACCGACTGGCCCCTACGTGGAGACTGGATACTCGTGCGACCTGGTGACGTGTAGCCAAGTTGCTAGTATTTTGTATAGAAGTAAAATACGCCTCCCTCACTCAGCGCCAGTATGGACACCCGCGAGTTACTGGCTACTTATTTGGTAACCTCATTTGGCTTCTTATTTGGCAACGTCGCGATGGTGTCCCAGGGTATAAGCGCTCTTATGCAACCGAAAAGCTATGTCAATCCTGTTGAAACTCATTGTTGAAATATGAAAAGCTTTGAAAGTTGTCACCTGTCTCGGTTTCGATGTCGAACGCACGATCCGTATCTCGTCCATTAAATTGTACCGGTCTACTTTTAAGCACAGTACAAATAAGTAACAGTATTATGTCTTTGCAGAAAATGGCCGAAACGACGCGCTTCGAAATCTCAGTACGCAACACTATCGAGTGCGCGGCAGTTACGCACGGACGCGGAAGGTTTATCTACCGACCGGCCGTAGGTAACTATTTCAAGGTCACTACCGAGATATAATACTGTAAGCTACTTATTTATACTGTGCTATATGGTATATTTAAGCCGCTGAACCCAACATAGTTGGGAAAAGGTTATGTAGGTGAGATCATGAAGGTATAAACGTATAAGCCTAAGTAAGTTTAAAATGCATTGTGTTTCTGCTCTAGCTCCTACTCTAGACAAGGTCCCTTTGTCACATGGGCTTGTCCTTTACCATTGTGAACATAGCAAAATGATTTTTAAAGAAGTTATGCATTTCAGCCGTTACTCGTATAAGAGGAATTGAAAAACATAATAAGAAAATCCCAACTAATATTATAAATGCCAGAAAGTGAGTTTGTTTGCTTGTTTCGCATTCACTCTAAAACGGCTGCATGGATTTGGATGAAATTCGGCTAGTAGGTAGACCATGACCTGGAAAAGGACATAGGCTACTTTTCAACCTGGATTGCAGACGAAGTGACGGGTAACAGCTAGTACTTAATTAAAATGGAAAGACGAAAAAGCTACATTATGATTAAAAATACCAATTGATTGTTTTTTGTGCTAAAAATAAATACCGAACTGTTTAGTTGTAAGAGTAAAAGCTCAGCATACAACGGATTCTTATCGGGTTTTACAATTTCCAAATTTACATGCAGGTTAATTAAAATTTAAGTTATTCCCCCAACCTCGCCATCTGTGCATGTACCTACTTGTGCCTATGTGTAGTCCCCGAATTCAAATACATTCATGCCATTTGTGTTGAAATTTACATTGAGAAACGGCTGACTTAGGGCAAATGTCACCAATTAAACTGAACGCGATCAGCACATCTTAACCACGTTCAAAAGCCGTTAGCGTCATTATTCCACAACAATTATATCACTGACAGTTCTTGAACGCGTCTTATACGTGTTGATCGTATTCAGTTTTATTGGTGAGATTTGTCCTACCAGCTAAACCAACCAGTGCTTGTTTCCGCATTTCTTTAACGTTGGAACTGTTTAAAAAAAGTTAAGGTAACACAGTCGGACATATCTAGGTCTGCCAGATAAATAAATAAAAAATGTAACAGAATTTATATGAAATTATCCGTCATAATAACTTAACCAGAGGTTATATGGAGGTGATGAAACTGATCATTACCGTGGCAGATATAGGGGAAAGAAAGTTAAGACGGCCCCTGAATTTTGAAAGGAATAACGCCTAGAATGAATGGTGTCATGAGGAAGCTCTTCATGCGCCCTCTCTTGGTCAGCGTACTCGACGCCACCAACGTTAGCACTGATTTAGCAAGGATAGGTTGTTTTTCCATGTTCTTATGTAAAATTGTCGATTTTCAATTGACCTACAGTTTTCTTATGTTCTGGAGGTCTCTGTATGCAAGGTGACCTATATAAACGGACCGAAATACCGACCTATATACGAAAAAAAAAGTGGTTCTATAGGTGACATCAGTGGACCATGATCATCATCATCTAAGAAAAGAGTTAAACAAGAAAGAATATTGATAAATGAAATAAAAAAGCCAGATAATCCGACGATGAAAACTTGCTTTTAGAATTAAATGGGGATAGGTTCAATTTCTATTTGATTGATTGATTGATTTTCGCTTATGGACTCGCGCTTACGCTGACTGTGTCGAAGATGATCATGAGGCAGTGTGTCTCTGTGGACAAAATGTTCTGACAGCTTTTTTTATGCGAATTCATTTTGCCTTCCTGTGTGCTCCGTTGTGCCTCGCTTATAAAGGTAAAACGGACCAACTTAAGCTTTTAGAAATAATCATCTTATATCTTAATTAACTGTGAATATTTTAAAGTCAAATTATTGATTAGTTTTATTATCTAAAATGTTGAATAAACTGAATAGTTTTGTTTTTACATTAGTTATTGCTAAATTGGTTCGTTTTGCCTACCCTTCCCCTATTCCCATGTTTACCACGCAGCCAATCGGCGTTGTTTTCTGGATCGATTGACCTAATTATTACAATATATCCTTGAAGGATATCTATTAATTATTGTAGCCAATGAAATTCCTAATTAGTTTATTTAATGGATAAATACAGTGAAATTTAATTCACAGTAGGTAATTAGCACACTATCTGTTAATCACCCGCACCGGGTGTCCAATCTCAGTGGTATACTACAGTGGCCTTGAAATTGATTGCTTTGCAAAAACCTTTGGTGGCATCAGATCTGTCGGGAAAAGTATTATTGGGTTTTTCCGACAGGAATTTCTCAGTAGTAGCCCGGAGTCTGGAATGGTGCCCAGTTGATGGCAATGGGCTCGCTCCCTATTACATGGGACTAAAAATACATAACTGTCGAAATGTGGGTGTACTACAGGTACAGAGTAACCGTGGAGTTTCTTGCCGGCTCTTCTCCATAGGAAACGTCCAACTGTAACCCTTCACCTAGCTTCTGACGTTTCATAAGTGCCCTTGTAGGTTTACTCGTATGTGAAATAAAATATTTTGAATTTAAATTTGACACCTCTGCCTAACCCTTCGGGGAAACAAGGCGTGATGTTACGTTATGTTATTTCTATTAGGTACCTACACAACTGCCTATGCCTACGGGGATTATTGGCATGATGTTGTTATGTGGCGGTAACATCAGCTTCCTGCCTTTGTCCCATGTTCCTTGGGTTGGGGTTAACGCAACACGTTTTTATTCTTCCATTCTACCCTCTAACGTTATCATTCATTCCTTGTTTTTCTAACACATTATTGTCACAATCCATCCATTTTTTCTTTAGTCTTCCTCTATCTCTCTCCCTCCATTAACGTATCTTTATATTATTAATTAAAATCAATTAGTGAATTTTCTAAACAAATCGAAAACTGTAGGAGTTGGATTGCTCCTTTTTTGACGTGCACTCACGAATCGCTTTCAATTTTATTGTTAAACCATTTTCATGGTTCCGTTTTGTTGAAAATCCTTCTTTTTGCCAACAATGTAGCTTATAATTTTAATGTAAGTATTGTATGTAAGAACAAAAACTATTAGGAGTGGGTTATGCAATAAATCGATAAATAGTGTAAAAAATAACATAAATAATTTTATGGAGTGCTATATCGCTCATTCACACGGGACCAGTCATTATCGAGTTATCAAAAAAAAAAACATTCGTCATGACGGATGCACGACTTATTTTACTATTCGTCAAAATATCCGAATAGATGTTCACACTTGATTCGTGATTCTGTCTCAGTCTTGGACGAGCGATTCAGCGGATCCGTCACAAAAAATCACGACTAATGTTTTTGGACGAACGTGATTTTTAAAACACGTTACGTGATATAAGACGTGTCCGTCATTTTTCACGATTCGTGATGCATGTGAACACAGACACATAAAAAGCATTGCCGTCGTCAAAAAAAAAAAAAAAACAAATCGTGAAAAAAGTCGATTCGTCAAAAAACACGAATCGTCCTCGTATGGACTACCGAACTGAATAACTTTTTTAAGGGGTTAAAGTATGAAATTGCCGATATGTACTGAATTTTTTTTTTATTTTTTTTTTATTTAACATATTTATTTAATCAAAATAATTACCATTATTATTAGTCCGTTGGAGCAATGTCTGGCAAATACGGAGGGTGATGAATGGTTTCTAATCGCAGTTCCTGTAGAGTTAAAACGGTTTCTCGTGCTGTATGAGGTCTGGCTTTATCATGGAGCAATAATGGTGTTTTGCTATCATTGTTCGGAGTTCGGCACAGTAAACATCTGCCGTTATTGCTTGACCAGATCGGAGAAAGCTATAGTTAATAACACCATGCTGAGGCCACCAAACAGTTACCATTACCTTTTTATTGGTAAGCTTTGCTTTAGGACACTGTTGCGGCGTTTGACCTGGGGTCCGCCATTGCATTTTTCGCTTACGGTTATCGTAAAGAAACCACTTTTCATCACATGTCACAATTCGATCCAATATAGTCAACATGAGGCAGCCATTTCTCATATTTTTTTATTTTATTGTTTTGACGCAAATGAGTCAATATTGTTAGTAAGGTAACGTTAAACCATGCCACTAATTCCTGGGTAGTTTGGCTCGGATCGGCTTCCACCATCTCTTTCAATTCATTGTTATTCACCTGTGTGCGGCCTTCAACGTGGTTCGTTATTCAAATCAAAGTTTCCATCACGGAAGCGCTTAAACCAAAATCGCACGGTGCGTTCATTAGCAGTCCCCTCTCCAAACGCAACATTGATATTGTGAGCTATTTCTGCAGCGTTAGTTCCGCGTCGGAACTCGTATTCAAAAATAACTCGAATTTTCGAAGTATCCATCTTGTCTAAGCTGAATAAAACAAAACAACTGAAAGTAGATAATCGAATGTTGCACATTTTTTAAAAGAAGAATGTACCATGAGGTACCATGTGAAAAAGTTTCACTCAAAAATCTCAAACAATGAAAGTTCTACGTCAATTCGAAGTACCTATTACAATAAAACGGCAATTTCATACTTTAACCCCTATTACTAAGGGACCAACATTGAAATCGCAAAATAATAACCAGCTGTCCCATACTAAAGTTTAATACCGACTGTTCTTTAGAACAGTATGAAACAGCTGTTTTTTATTCGCATCTCCTACGCAATCTGTCAAAAATACTTTAAAAAAACTTACCACCATTTTTGACAAGTTTGACAGATTGCGACTTGAATGTGAACGTTTTTTAAGAACGAGAATTGGCCTTCTAATTAAATTCAACTGGTTCAGAAATAGTGGTTAAAAAGATTAATTTAACGAACTGAAACATTCAGTAGTACCATCAGGATGGATTTTTTCATTTTATAACACTAAGTGATAAAACCCTTTCAAATAAATAAAGATAACAAAATAAAACGTTGCAGACATGAGACAATCGTTGAAAGAGCGCTTCTTTGGTCGCCTGAGGAAGGTGCTAATTAGTCATGTTTCAGGGGTAAACAAGGTTCAACAGTTTGGTCATGCCGGTTTCGATTATAGTCTTTTGGCATACTCAAATGTACTCAGACCGAACGAGACTCCGCGGGATGTACCGAGGAAGCGCGGGGTTTGAGGCTTTTTAAATGCTAATACCCTCCACAACCGCGAGGTGTGCAGCCTCGGGGAATATTTGTTAAAAGCCGAAGTGGGTATGCACCGTGATGCAGTGGACAAGGGGCTTACCCCACTCTCCATGACTAAAGAGAACCTGCACAAACCTGTAGTACTTACTACAGATGACCGCAAGGAGGTATGGCAAAGCAAGGAGCTTCCCGAGCGCTTCTATCGGGCTCTTCATGAGCCTGGTGTTGATTTCTTAGCGGCCGTATCCTGGCTACGTTTTGGTGACCGCTTCAGGGAAACTGAGGGTTTCGTCTGTGCAATTATGGACGAAGTTATCCTGAATAATAACTACCTCCTATCAGCGCTAAGCAGTGCGCCATAAAATTACCTTAGGGAACGAGGGCTTGGAGTCTAGCAGATAGGACTGAACGAGTAAACGAACTCGTTCCGCTTAAGCAAAACTGAGAGTTGTCCGTCTGACTATGTTCGACTAGCAATAAAAAAATATATAGGGGCGCTTCCTTCTCTTCCTTGACTCTTTTGCAGTGGAAGGCAATTCATAAAATTGTAAAACCCTTTCTTAGCGGAAACTAAAATCTTTTATAGATAGTGCAATCCACGACAACGCGCCCCACTCTGCTCCGCCCCGTACTAAAGCTTACAGTACAGTAATCGTGGAGAGGCGCGCGTTGTCGTGGATTGCACTATCTGTACAGCTAGTTGGACTCCGTTTCGCTCGGCTGTTTCTCGCTCATTACTCTTTTGCAGTCGAAACCGGGATTCATACTTACCTAATTATTGCGTATCAAACACCTAAATTAAAAGCTTTACGAAACAAAACACAGTGCATTTTATTTCCTCTCCATTCATTAAACCATGCGGCAGAACTATGGTTCTTCTAGTGTTAAGAGGTAATGTAGGTCACCTTAATGAATAGTGAAACTTATAATGCACACCACCCGCTGGTGTTCGTCTGTAATATTAATTGAGATACGTTTTCATACAACTTGTGAACTTGCATTTTAGTGACAAAAGAAAATGCTGTGCTCAGAATGCGATGTCGACTTCTACATTAATAAGATGAAGGCATTTCAAGGTTTTGAAATAAAAATTATATATAGAGTACCCACTGGCCACATATTTCACGCGACCGCCATTTCCAATACAAAAAAGAGCAGGCATTGAGGCCTCTGGCTGGAGAATTATATAAACGGTTCTACGGCAGTAGGCAGTCGCTTGTCCGGCATTAATTGAGATTGGCGAGAACGACTTCCGCTCATCGGGAGCACTGCATTCTGTAGGCTATTCAATTGCTGCCATTATACCACCGGAGCCCATCCTCAATAGAGCAGACGGACAATAAAAACTATGCCGAATAGGTGGCATTCAGGAAAGTTATACAAAGCAAAAGCGATGATGGCGCCGTTTTTCATCAGTAGTGCCAACCTACACACTTATTCGCGATTTAGTGGTATAGAATTCAAATTCAAAATGTTCAAATATGGCGTAGGTAATTAAAATAAAAATAAAATAGGCGGCATTTCAGGTCTAAGCTGAAAAGTTGCAGCAGACTACCTACAAAACGCTTCGCAGCAATATGAACCACTGTAATTTATTAAATGAACATGTTATCTGATTATTAAATTATTTATATTTTGACTTACTCATTTTACTTCCTAAAGTTGTTGATATTTCCCGTAATCTTCACTATTACAAGTAATATGACTAAGTTAGTATCGCTCAAAGTCTTGTTTAGTGTCAAGCTTAAGATAATAAAACTTCATAAATAATCATACCTGAAAATATCTCTTCCTCATGCACTTTTGCAACGAATAATATTAAGAGATCGTAGCCAATAAATATTTTTAAATCTTCATAAACACCACTATTGCAAGATATTGGAATGAATTTTTATAACACGGCTTACGGTAGGAGTAATCTGGTGGAAATCGACACGTAATAAAAAAGCGTTATGCCTCTTCCATGCGATTTTTTGTCTCTTTCTATTATTTTATAAAATTAGAAAGCACGCGCGAAGTAACGTATAGATCTCGGCCTTAGTCTATGTATGTGCCAAATTTCATCCAAACCGGTTCAGCTTTTTGTGCGTCATTGAGTACCAAACACACATCTCCACAAAATTTCTTTAAGTATTTGAGAACGAATATAAATCCATTATGCGCTTTTATTATTTCTAACGTGTCGATATTTTCGTGGACGTCCACGGCATCACAAGGAACTGTTCCACAGGAAAGTAAAATGTATGGAAATATATGAACACGCTTTTCTGAATCCGTCCACGATAACGTTATGACGTGCACGTATTGCCGTACATTTTAAGGACGTGGACGGGAACGTCTACGGTAATAAAATGACGCTAGAAATTATAAAAGCGCACATTCACTTCTTCAAAGTATCAGTGTTGTCTCCCGTCCATACACAAGGCCAAATGTATGAAATTTTTGATAACCAGCTGATTTTTGGTACGTATATTCTGTATGTGAGACGTAATCATTACCTAAAACTCTCCGACCCTTCTCCACTTGCGTCTTGAGATATGCAGGCTGTTAGGGTGAATTTCGATGTTAAGTAGAAACTTTTTGAATGACAGCCTCGTCTATCGTTGAACGAAAACAGTGTATTGAATCATTACCCACCTAAAACTCCCAAATCCTCCTCTGATTGCAACATGTGATATATACATACAGAGTGTTAGGGTGAATTATGAATTCTGGTCAAAATCCATGTTCAATGCTGTTTGATCCTGTCTTTGTTTAGCGATGTGGACTACGAGAAAGCCTTAGATTCGCTCGAGACTTGAGTTGTACTGCAGTCTCTTCAACGATGTCAGATTAACTATCGGTACATTGGAGTGCTGAAGTGTCTGTATGAAAACGCACCTATCCTTCTGCAGCGAAGTGTGAGATAGGGAGACGTTATTTCTCCGAAACTGTTCACCACTGCACTGAAGGATGTCTCATAAGGTTCTAGACTGGATAGGGCTATGGCATCAAAATCAATGACGAGTACATCACTCAGCTTTCATTTCCTACGATATATAATAGTATACATGTAACCTGACCGTTAGGGGCGTTGTATATACCTACAACGCGCCTATCTGTCCTATATTGTTTTAATAAAAACGTGTGACAATATTGTCACACGGTATTATTAAAATAATACCAACAGCCGACTGAATGCGTGAGCTCTCAAACAACAACTCACCTCCAACCTTCAGGAGGTGGGTGTAACTATATTGTGAGAAGCAAACGGTGGAGGTGCGGGGAGTTTCGGCACATCATTCTAGACACTATTCCGGATGTTTATGAACATTTTTGGCTGTTTATCAAACATTTCATAAAATTTAGGGCTATAAAGATAAACACAAACACAAAAAAGGACACTTAGGCGTTGAAGTACTCGTCCACATCGCAGTCATCCGGAAACGTGCCCAGAAGACTGGCAGCATTGCCACGTTGAATGGGAATGCAAATTCTATTATTCGTGTCTACTTTTCTAGAAGTCGTTGTGGTTACGTATGAGCAACAAATTTTCCCGGTTTAAGAGACTTACCCACCTTGTAAGACTTTTCACATGCAGCGACAAGATACTCTGCCTTATTGCAGACCGGGTTCTAACTTTAGTCCAAGCAGTTGAGTCCAAACTAAAGCAAACCAATGAACCCATAGATAGACAATTGACAACTTATACTCGGGTTGAAGTTCTTCTTCTTAGCGTGTCAATGGTAAAAGTAATACGAAAAAATATGTATAGCCTGAAAATTGATTCTCCGGTGCGTATGCGGCGTCTCTCCACAGACAATGGCTCACCTCTCATATTGCACCGCATTGCCGTCACTAGCACAGGTAGGGATCTGATGGCGGCGTTAGCAAACGGTATTCGCGTTGTTGAATTTTGGGTTGAAGCTAACTTTGTGTGAATAAAGTTCCGAGTTAAAAAATGAGTCGATAGTTTATACCAAACTAGATTTCAATGAATTGAATAATAAAATAAACATATAATTCGAAAAACAACGTAGAAAAATATTACGCTGAAAACCAAAACCTAATACATGTGGGCTATAACAGGCTTTATATTGATCCCGAATACAGCTGTAGAATTACACAGATAGATCTGAGTAAATAATAAAATTAATAACGTTGCAATATTGGACCTTTGAATAATATTCGTTTAATAAAATATCGGAGGAGAAATTTTCTCTCTGCATCCAGGGTTTTTGATACCTACTTAAATAAGAAAATTGATTTATAACGTATTTCGAATAATTTGAGTATCCATTTAGATTAAGTAATTGAGTTTCAGGTGTTTGTTTATATTATTGTGTTGTTGAACTTTAAACCTTAAGTTAGTTTGCCGTGTCCAAACGGACAACGGCAAACTAACTTTAGCGGAAGACTACTTATCAATATTTGCAAAAAAAAATGACTGTACTGTGGTTTTAATTAGTGTGGAAAATAAATGATTTTTTACTTTACTTTAACTAATATTATAAATGCGAAAGTGAGTTTGTGTGTTTGTTTATTTGTATGTTTGTTACGCTTTGACGCTAAAACAGCTGAACAGATTTAAATGAAATTTGGCACGTGGGTAGATCATAACTTGGGTTAGGACATTTAATCATTTGTATCCCGATATTTCCGCGGGATCGATTACCTATAGAAAAAGAAAATACATAACCAAAGATACCGACTTTTGATAATAAAGTTATTTTTAACTCTGTTGTGATTGTTTTGGAAGTTGGTTGTTTTTTTTTGTAAAAAAATCTTTTTTTATTCTACACCATACAGTTCCCAGTCAAGTAATTTAATTCTACCATAATATATGTGTTATTAAGATCAAATTTTGATAATAAAAGTACCTGGGCATAAATATTGACAAAGTGAGTTGTAGAAAGAGACTGTCACACAGGTATTCATGAGTGAGAGAGATGAAGCTCTGCAAAGTCGAATGAAATTTTCTAATGTCAATATCTCATATTTACAGTTACTGCATTTTATGTCCTAACATTACATACTTCTTTCTACCCTCAGACCAACAAAAAAAGATAGACAGTGCGTCACGAACATCAAAAGTGAAGCCACCTTTTTATCTATGTGTGTATCGAAGGGTTGCCATTTGTTATTTTTTTTCCCATAATTTGGGGATATTTGTGGTGGGTAGGAACTATTATAATATTGTACGAGTAAGATATTGTTGAGGATGGTATTGTACTTCAATTGTTTAGAAGGAATTTTATTTAAAAAAAAAACATATTTTCAATCAACTTTATTAAATTCAAAAGGACCACCATAACAAAACCACTGACTAAAGAGAAAAACTAATAAAGATTTATTTTTTATTTCATTATTATTTGGAAACCTAAAATATTAAATACACAAAAAAAGAAAATAGGAACATAACTCGAAGTAAGACATCATATTTATATATTAGTTGTATTTCCACAAAACGGCACGGGAGTGCATACTTCGAAGACACAAACATTGGAGGCGTCGCTGCGCCTATATTAATTGAATGGGGAAATTTTAAATCACTGCTTTCGTTCGTTGAGGTTTTATGTTCCAAGTAACCTAAAATTCATAGTTTAATAATAAAGAAACGATGTTATTTCAAGTACTTACAAGTGAAAAATGATTCCGTGAGTTTTTTTTTTTGAGATTTGCTGTTGTTTTTGCCACTTTTCACTACACAGGAAGGCATAATTATATTTTATAAATCTATGTTATCTTTACGACGACTCGTGACGTACTAAGAGAGATGAGCATGGTTTTAGTGTAGGTGTGTGCGTGCGATGTTTACTTGCAGGAGCACGGTTTTATGGCTTCACTTTTGATGTTAGTGACGCGCTGTCTATCTTTTTTTGTTGGTCTGAGTTTCTACCTTAATTGACAGTTATTTGAAGGGGTTGACCAGGAGACTAGCTACCGCGGTATCAGCCGTATCAGTAATACGGGGCCCCCAGACACTGTGCAATTCTCAAGCTCTTGCATCAATTTAGTAAAATCACGCAGAAAATCTAACCTATCTAAGTCAGGATGCTTTAATGGTCGAGCTCGCTTCGCTCGCTCATTCATTTTGTTGCTAAACCCACAATTAAAGCTCAACCTAGTATCCCAGACAGGCTGCTCCGATTTTTTAGCTCATCACTCTGGCATTCTCATAGTAAAATCACAATGAAAACTTAACCAATCCCGGTCCAGAATCCTTAAATTTTCGAGCTCGCTATACTCTCTCTTCGATAAAACCGGACTCGGGTCAGGATGCTCTATATTTTAAGCTCACTTGACTCACTTCACTCGCATTGCTTATATAAGATTGCTCTTATTATGATCACAATGACGTGAGCTAAGTGAACTTAACCTTCTAGGGCCGTAAGATCAAAATCAGTTCAGAACATACTCTAAAATAAAATAATTGATATGATGTAAAAAATATTATTATGTTAAAAGTATTATTATTATGAAAAAAATATTATTATTATCTTAAAATTATTATTATTATAATGTTGCCGTGCCCTAACCGGGTTTCATGTTGGAACTTACTTATATTGTAACAACTAAATGTACATAATTATGAATGCAATAAAACATTGAATTAACTTTGCGTCATCCGAGACAGAACTACTAACAACATTAGTGAAAAGATACGCCAATGTCTTAGAAAATAAAAAAAACAGACGATCCATTTTATTAACCACAAAACAAAGCTTCAATGATTAAATAAGTACGTAGAAATGTTTAAAGCAGGCACGCACGCACAGCAGGTAGAAATGAGGATACGTATTATGTTTTTTGTGAAATGAGGGGTCCATAAAGTTTCAACGTCAAATTATGCCATCTGGTCACTTTACGGTCAGTTTAATCTATACAACGGAGTTTAACCGTCCCTTTGGGAGAGTTTAAACTAATCGATGGTTTAAACTTCCAATAATCGATCAACTACCATTGATCTTATGAAATAATCGATGCCCAGAGATTAAACTCTCTTCTGTGGTTTAAACTACGATTGGTCTTACGGCCCTAAGTCAGTCAATCTTTCTTTCTTTCTTTGTCAGTATTTGTAAGCATTTATCTCAAGGACACTCCATTTAAGGTATTTTTTACTAACACAATTTTGCTATCCTAGCTTCAAAAACTAGCCTCATGTAACCCGGGCACAATTTTACGAAAGCTAGTAAAATGTTTCTCGTAATACATACCACCAAAGGTTTATCAGCTTAAGCTGGGGGGCTCATGATTAAGTTCCTGTCCTAGTGGTAGAAAACTTTGTACTGTACAAATGAACGATGTTTTTAGTGAAGATAAAGTATGATTGCTGTCCGAGCTCGGGACAACCACATTCCTCTCAATTAAGTATTTGTTTTTGCAAATTTCCTTACCTACTAACTAAACGTCAACATTTTGTTTTTAAACTCACGTTATGACGGTTGTACAGTCAGCGACTAAAGTTGCTGGGAATTTCAAATGACGAGTGGTCTATACCTTGTTATTGTTTTGAATTATCACAAGACTCAAAGTATTCTCTTATCTTAATTTTTTGTCACTAATAAGTACCTAATAATTCGTAGAGGAGCTCGTGGCTAAGTAATAACTGCCGCACGGGTCGATCCATCAGGTTAAGCTACGCTTGCCGGGGTTGGTCTGTGGATGGGTGACCATCTTTACATACCGAGACTCCTCCGTGCCTCGGAAAGCACGTTAAGCCGTTGGTCTCAGCTGTCATTCGTGGATTTTTGACAGTCGTTACGGGTCGTCAGAAGCCAAAGCCCGAAAGTCTGACAACCAGTCTTACCAAGGGGTATCGTATTACCCAGGTTGTGGAGGTCAGATAGGCAGTCGCTTCATGTAAAATACTGGTATTCAGCTGCATCCGATTAGACTGGAAGCCGACCCCAATATAGTTGAGAAAAGGCTAGACAGATTGAATTCATTCGCCTCTCTTTTTTCCTTTGTTGAGCTAACTTTTGTCACTGGCTGTACTATTTTACCACTGGACGCTCGAGCGTTAAGTGATTAAACCACCCGCAATCGTTTGTAAACCTGTCAGTACTAAAAGTAAGGTCTTACGTCAGTGGACGGTCAAGCGGTGGCTTATTTTCCAAATTATGTGGCCGTTTTTATGTGGCTTATCAATCACAAAGATAAAATGACGATAACAATGCTTTGACCCGCGCTTCCGGCCACAACATCGTGTCATTAAAAACGTGGTGGAAGTCACGCGAAGCTACGCGACGAAGCTTGTTATTAATTGTACTTCATGATAACACGATTTTTTTCAAAAACAATTGTTTTTAAAGTATATAATTATAGTAGCAATGGAGTGCAGCTTAATAGGCGTCAAGTCAAATCGCATCAGAAACACCGCCCTTCGCCCCATTACTCTATTAATGGATGTAAGAGAATAAAAAAACTAAAGAACTCGACTGCATTAAAAGACCTAAGTTAAAAAAAAAAAAAAACTAAAAAGCTACTACTGACACACGCACTACCAAGACAAATCTAAAGACGTATAATTTATCCAAATCCGTTTATTCGTTTAGGAGTTACGAGGGAACAAAGAAACGGACATACATACATACTTACATACATGTCAAACACATAACCCTCCTTTTGGGCTTCGCCACAGTCGGGAAAAAAACAGCCAGGCTGAAGTGGGATTTTTATGGTTTAGTTGATTTCTACGCGGACGGAATCACGGAAATTGAGGACAGAAGCTAAATAGGTTATATCGTACCGTACATAACTAAAATTATGTCACGCGCTTATGAGTGGGTATCTAAGAACATAAACAGAAAACTGTTTCTACATCATCTGTTTCAACTTGTCACCTACATCAGCAATATTTGAATGTTGTTGATGAACGCGATCAAGTGAAGGTGGCCACGGATGGTTTCAGCAACTGTAGTAACTTTTCAGAGGAGGCTTTAAGCAAAGTAAGGGACCTAGAAGTTTAATTAATTCATGCTAATAATCGTATTATCCAGTTACAGAAAGAAAAAGAATGTGGATATATAGATAGAATACTCTTTATTGTACACTATTAAAATTACAGACATAAATTAAAAAAAATTACATAGGGTGACACAATGGGCGGTCTTATCGCTTAAAGCGATCTTTTACAGACAACCTATGGATGGATTTTGTACTCAGGTTAATGAAACTAATAGCTTATATAATGAATTATTAGATACTAATTCTAACCCTCATTCCATAATAACTACGAGTATTGACCTTACTGAAAATTCCTTGTTGAAACAGAATTATAGTTATAAAGTTAGTCATAAGAAAATGAAAAAAACCGGCTAAGTGCGAGTCGGACTCGCGCACGAAGGGTTCCATACCATTATCTATAAAAACGGCAAAAATATCATGTCTGTTGTATAGGAGCCCCTCTTAAATATTTACTTTATTCTAATTTTAGTATTTGTTGTTATAGCGGCAACAGAAATACATCATCTGTGAAAATTTTAACTGTCTAACTATCACGGTTCATGAGATTATGAAATATTATGAAATTGATACATTGCGCTTACAGTCCGATATACAGGTACTTGAGGGCAGACTTAGTTCCATTTTCACTAAATATGTAGGTTCTTAGAACCAAATTTAAAGGATATATTCTTGCTGCTAATGAGTTAGTTATGTCTCAGTGTACTTGTCAGAAGGTTTCAAACCCTGATGCTGTCCAGCCTGAGGCAACGGAGGATCCGTCCCAGACTGAGAGTTTGCCTCAAGACTGTATCTTCAACCAAGATATACCTGATATTGTGCAAGAATTATCTCAAGTGGTACAGTCAGCAGCTAGTAGTATTTCCTCTTGTAGTAGTCAAGTTTACTATCACTCAGCTATGTTTTCAGTTATAGGAAGAGGGTTAGGGAAATTAGTTAGTAACAACTTGAGTTTTTCGACTCAAAACTATTGTTTACCTGGGACCTATTGTGTCTTCAAAGAAATAATGACATCAATAACAAAAAATCAATATGATTCTAATACCAACATACTCGTAGCTGTATTTGTAGGAAATAATTCCCAGGTCAAAAAAGAAAAACATCACTGACAGTGTTACTGAGATTTTAGAGATAAATTGTACGTATTTTTCTGTTCTTTTCATCTTGTCTGTTTATATATGTGTGTATATGATTGGTTAAATAAATAAATAAAAATATTTTGTGTGCTTTTCCATATTTTGAGAGGTTATCATATACTTAGTCTGGCCATAAATAATGTTACAATTAAAAATAAGAAAGATATTACATTTGAATTTAGAATCTGTCATTTTTATACGATTGTTAATTGAGTTTCTAATTTTGGCGCCAATACATTGTACAATATTTTGCGATATCAAAATGGAGTGGGGTGATAAAGAGATCTGAATCGCTGTGATTGCATTACACAAAGTTGGTTTGGAGCCAAATGCAGTTTTTAAAACTCTCCATACGCTTGGTATTAGTCAAATGTTTGTATACCGGGCCATTAATAGTTACAATGAGACCTCCTCTGTTTGTGACAGAAAAATATCTGGCCGTCCAAGTAGTGTTCGTACGAAAAAGGTGGTCAAAGCAGTAAGGGAATGAATTCGAAGAAATCCTGTCCGAAAGCAAAAGATTTTATCTCGGGAGATGAAGATAGCACCCAGAACCATGTCACGAATTTTAAAAGATGATTTAGGACTTGCAGCCTATAAGAGACGCACTGGTCAGTGTTTAACTGATAATTTAAAAAAGAATAAGGTGGTAAAATCGAAACAACTACTGAAGCGGTACGCAAAGGGAGGTCACAGAAATTTTTTGTTTACGGATGAGAAAATCTTTACAATTGAGCAACATTTTAACAAACAAAATGACCGTATTTATGCTCAAAGCTCTAAGAAAGCTTTCAAATTAGTCGACAGAGTGCAACGTGGGCATTATCTGACTTCAGTGATGGTTTGGTGGGGTGTTAGATATGAAGGAGTGACAAAGTCATATTTTTGTGAAAAAGGTATCAAAACATCGGCACAAGTGTATCAAGATACCATTCTTGAGAAGGTAGCTAAGCCCCTTAACAACACCATATTCAATAACCAAGTATGGTCCTTCCAACAAGACTCGGCGCCGGGTCATAAAGCTCGGTCCACGCAGTCTTGGTTGGAAGTGATCGTTTCGGACTTCATCAGAGCTGAAGACTGGCCGTCGTCTAGTCCCGATCTTAATCTGCTGGATTATGATTTATGGTCAGTTTTAGAGAGTACGGCTTGCTCTAAACGCCATGATAATTTGGAGTCCCTAAAACAATCCATACGATTGGCAGTGAAGAATGTTCCCATGGAAAGAGTGCGAGCTTCTATTGATAACTGGCCTCAACGTTTAAAGGACTGTATTGCAGCCAATGGAGACCACTTCGAATAAGCTTTTTATATTTTAAATTGTTTTATATGTATGTATTATACTAACACACTGTAAAAGTAATAAATATTATATGCAATAAAAAACAATTTTTTTCTTCGTGACTTTATTTATGGCAAGACTAGGTACATATTATGCTTAATAAGCATATCCATTTCTTAGTAAGTAACTACAGTGACAAGCTTATATTTTTAGACACCAACAATTTTGTTCATAAGTTGAAATCGACAAGGAATAAGTGTATCTGCCCATTAAGTTTACACTTAAAATATAATAATAATTAATAATTGTTTATTTAGCAAAAGTAATACATAGACACAGATTCAACACAGTGGTAGACACATACAATAATCATGAATGGCTGTTTATACATACGTGTAGGGTTACAAAACTATTAAATGTATTAGACAAAAAATTAAACCCTGCCTCTCAAACTAGGAGACCTGTATCTTGAGAGACAGTGTTCGGCAAAGCGTAAGTAAAATTTTGTTGTACCTTAAAAGTGAAGGGGTGTCAATCTACCATTACATATAGTGAATTGAACATCATGTGATGTGTGAGTGTGTGATGTGTATACTAAGATTACATGCATTTGTGAGAGAAGGAGAAAAAAAAAAAAAAATGTTTGAGAGTGTGTGTGTGTGCGCGCGCGTGTGTGTGTGTGTGCGCGTGCTCGTGTGTGTGCTTGTGTGTGAGGATGTATGTGTGTGCGAGCGAGAGGGTGTGTGATCGTGTGAATTAATTGTGTAAATGTACACATGTGTTGTAAATTTTTGTATCTAGCAATAATTATGTCAAGCGACGTAAGTCAGTATCGATTCTGTTTTACTATAATCCTGCTGTAAAAGCCAGGCCGTAGGTTTAGATTTAACTATAAACTTATTAAGATTTATTAGTCTTTAAATAGAGAGGCTATTAGCTTATATAAACTCAGACATAAGTAGTATGTCGCAGTGTAGTTCTATAATTAACACAGCAATTATTAGTAATAATTCTAATGTACTGGTGGCCACCAGTAACTCGTAGCACTAATAAAAAAAAGCTATAAACGTTAACAATAATCGTACGAAGGAGGATGTGTCACGATGGCAAATTCTTGTCATGCCTGGTGATGGCATGGGAGTATTGCGGCTCACTCTGGATGTTAATTTAAACTAAGTATTAAGACAACAGAAAATTCCTGTAAGACTATAGTTATACCTACCACTACAAGGTGTCTTCTTGCTCTCAAATAGTTAATTGTAAAAAAGAGTCTAAGCAGAATACCTTGGAATTATTTCATCAAAATATTCAAGGTTTTTCCTCCAAACAATTAGAAATTGAATTATTTTTAGAAAAAACTATGTTTCAAATTATTTGCTTAAGAACATTGGTTGAAATATTATGAGATGCTATTTAATTATAAAAATTATAGTGCGGGCAGTTTAAAAAAAAAATCTACGCTGCCTGGGGGGTTCACTAATCTTAGTTAAAAATTTAATCTAAGTCTCAACACAGGACAATTCAATGCTATGTTCAACCAACAGATCAAGTTCATCTTTAACTTGATCTGTCGGTTGAACATAGCATTGAATTGTCCTGTGTTGAGTTATATAAGCATGTTATAGTGTGCGTTTACAGACCCCCAAATTATCAAAACTACTCCATATTTGAGTCAGTAATGAAAGATGTTCTAGCAAAACTTGCAATGGGTGAAAGTCACTAATTATCTGTGGTGACTTCAATCTTAGAAAATAGTGCAAATAGCAGTCGATTATTAAGTCTCTTTAAATCATTTAATTTGTCAAATGTGTTTTCAGAACCAACCCGCATAACTACAAATACTGCTACATGTATTGATAACGTGTTTTGTTGCTGCAACTACTTATATAAAGCCATTGTAAATTATTTCCCTTCTGATCACAGCGGTCAAACTGTTGATTTGAAATCCAACACGCTATTACAAAGAATTCAGATACAGTCTAGACAAATAACAACCAGCAATTTAAATAGATTTAATAATAACTTAATTAGTAAGTTAAGTATACCGAGTCATATTATAAACAATGTAAATGATATGAGTAATTCTTTTCGGTAGTGCGCACCGAGTTCAATAATACTTTAAAAAAGAAAACTAATACGATTTGCCCACTTTTTTTGTTCAGGGACTGGTCAACTAAGGGTATTAGGAAAAGCAGGAAAAATTGTTAGAGCTGTATGGAATTAAGCCTTATATTAACTCTGAATCTTTTAATAAATACGTTGCTACTTACTCTAAAACTTTTAAAAATACCTGCAAGGTAGCTAAAGCCTTGTACATTAGCAACAAGATCAAATCAGCTGATAATAAAATAAAGACGGTTGGGAAAATTATCAATGACGAAACAAACCTGAATATATATAAGACATATTAATGATTTCACACTAGAAACTTCACGTGGTCTCATAAGCACTAACACAGAAGTTGCTCAAGAATTTGTAAATTTCTTTATCAATATCCCACTTAAAACTACTGAAACCTTAAATTCCTCGCCCTCGAGTTCTATTGATTTATTAAGAGCAAATGTTTAATCCTGCCCGATTGAATTTATTATTTGTTTATTTATTTAAGCATATAAACCCCTTATCAGTACTAACAGCTTTCAAGCAAATCAAGATCAAATTAACCGAAGATCTATGGGGAATGTCAATCAAAGTTTGTACCTCCATTATTGAGACTATAGTGCCGTACTTAGCCTTAATATTTAATTTCTGTGTGGATGAAGGAGTCTTCCCTGATCTAATGAAATATAGTAAGGTAATACCACTTTTCAAATCCGAGGACAGTAAAGACACCAATAATTATAGACCCGTATCCGTGTTGCCGGTTTTAAGCAAGGTGTTTGAAATGGTAATGCTTAATCACATACTCAATAATTTTAAACCAATAAAATCTTACGTAGTCAACAGTATGGTTTCACCAAGGGACGTTGTACGACTGACGCCGGTGTTACCTTATTAAAACACATATTTACGGTGTGGAAAGAGGCCCAAGACGCCATTGGAATTTTTGGTGACCTCTCCAAGGCATTTGACTGCGTCGACCACGAAACCTTAATCTTGAAACTTGAGCATTACGGACTTGGAAAACTTGCGCTACGCTCAGTTTAGTAAAATCTTATTTAAATGATAGACAACCGCAAGTTCAAATAAATGGTGTCAATTTACTCAGTTTAATAGTAAAAATTGGTGTACCACAAGGATAAATATTGGGTCCTTTCCTCTTTATAGTATATGTTAATGACCATTAGTTAAAAAACTCAACCACAAATGGTGTTATTTGCTGACGATGCTTCCTTAACTTTTAAAATTAATACGACGTGCATCAAATCTTGATGTCGTAAATAACGCCCTACAGCAGGTCCAAAATTGGTTCATTGCTAATAATTTAGCATTTAAATAAGAAAAAAACGAAGTGCATAAGATTTTCTTTACCAAATGTCAAAAGTAGTAATTGTGATATAGTATTGAATCAAGAGAAACTAGAATTCGTCGATAAAACTGTTTTCCTGGGGTACACGCTTGACTCAAGGCTTCAATAGGTTCCTCATTTAACATCCCTTTCAGGACGGCTAAGTTCAGCAGCATATGCTGTGAGAAAAATCCGTCAATTTACTGATGTAGACACTGCGAGGCTAGTATATTTTAGTTTCTTTCATAGTATTATGTCGTACGGTATTCTACTATGGAGACGGGCTGCATCGAGTCTATATTTATTCTGCAGAAAAGAGCCATCAGAGCCATATATGGCCTCCGCAGGCGCGACCTTCTAAGGGAACTGTTTAAATAATATTAACATCATGACGGTACCTTGTCAATATATCAATGAAAACATATACGTAAGGAAAAATCTACATCTTTTTAGTAAAAGAGGTGCAAAACACAATTATATCACTAGGAAAAGGGACCAATTAATTGAACTGGGTTTCAGGCTGGCTAAAGTAAAATGTTATAATAAAATACCTCCCCACATTCTTCAACTGAATGAAACGACATTTAAATCTTATATTAAACGTACACTATGCAGTCAAGCATATTATAAGTTGAGGGATTACATCACTGATAAAGCTTGGCTCAACGCTGGTCCTGCTCCACAAGGGCGCATAAACTAATTGATTAGGATTTGAAAATACCTTTGGACCTGCTGAAGATTTTAAAAACTATCTTTGCATTGTACGAGTATAAATGCAATCTCTTAGCATTGTATAATTGCATAGCAAATGTGTGAGTACTATGCATCGACTTTAAAGCTACCATTTAAGTACTGGGTATGTCTTTCATTGACTTGAATGTGCCCTGGCGGCTGAGAGTGTGTCATACTCACTCTTAATGTCTCGCTGACGATGGCGCGTATGTTGAAATCATTTAGCTCCCTTCAAAATGGTTGTGGCGACGGCGATTTTAATTTAATTTAATTATAGAATTGTTTTTTTTTTAAAACAATTCTATAATAAAATAAAATAAATAAATAAAATTTACCTGTAGTACACCCACATTTCGCAAGTTATGTTTAAATCCCATGTAATAGGGGGCGTGCCTATTGCTTCTTCTTCTTGCTTCCTATTGATTCTACATTATGTTAGTGTAAGGTATTAACTAACTACATGTACCAGGGTTGTCAACTTGTCAACGACGGCAAAACCCAGACATCTTTTGCCTCTGATAAATTCAGAAATTACAATTGTCCTCCGTCTGGTTTACCTTATTATTTATCCAACTGTGTGATAAGCAATCCATCAAACACTTAGGCTATGACGGTGTGTAGGGAAATATCCTTGTACTTCGTTTTATCGGCAATTTCACCGGTATTTTCACGATAGCGTCCACTACAAACTTCATAGGATCCGAAGGCAGGTAAGAGTGGCTCATGCAAGTGAGAAAAATATCGCTAAGACCTCAGAGATATGTGGGCAAGCATGTTGCCCGTACTTAATGCTGATGTCGTCGTGCCTCTCGTGATTTGCCGCTCATAGTATTCTAAGTAATTCTATCCACGTCTCACGCAATAAACTCTGCCCCGACTGTCTCTTTCGGTATCTCAGCATTGAATGCTACAGGCTCCAGAGGGGATTGCACAGAAAAATGGTCCTTATGGTCGGTTACTACTCCCTTGAAGCTCACAGGAAGACCCGGCATTACATGTCATTTGAACTGCTTGTTCTTTTCCAAAAACCAAGGAAGTCGATATATGAATAAGATCCGCTCGATCTTGGCAAGCCTTCAATTTTGACTTGAAAGACCTTCTGCTCTCACAAATGATATCGAACCTAGGCTTACCACATGCTACCCTCCCAGTTGGAGACAAAACGTAGCACCGACTGCCACTGCGACTTCGGGAGCGGGCGAAGAGCGTGCGGGGAGCAGGGGGCGAGGTGCCGATCGCCGCTGGCCTGCACTGCCCTTCACTTCAAATACAACGATCCGAGAGTCCTTATGTTCAATATACAAACCATGCCTATTAATACAGTCCAATATTTTATTTATAACACCTCTGAGAATCGCTAATACTCCCCGTAAACTTCAGCCGAGCATCCCTGTGGGCCTCTCTGACATGCTCGTTCCAACCTAATACACCCCCGGACCTCTCCCACCCGCCTTCGTGCTTCTTCCACCTACCAAAGACGCATCGCGAAATATAAATACTAATAGATGAGCAATATTTTTATATTATATTACATTTATTTGTAATCACGGTCTCCAAAAAGGCTCAATCGATTTCAATGAAAGTTGCATTATAGGGGTTTACGGGGGCGAAAAATCAATCTAGCTAGGTCTTATATCTGGGAAAAAAGAAAATTAACAGCTCATTTTGCTGTTTGAGTTACAATACAGTGATTTAAACAGCTAATGAAGGTGTAAGTACCCGAATCAGCAGCCAGAAAATCAACATCTATCCACGACCAACACCCAACACTGTTCACAAAAATGAAAATGCTCCTTTAAAACAATAAGAGGGAACTATTTTCCAGTTGCAAGCAGCATCAAAAATACTAGTAGCGAAAATGAGAACGACAGCTCAAATTGACAGGCAGATATTTAAGTATATAAATATTTTAAAATATTTTTCTAGTATTCTGATGAAACGAGTATATTGAGAATCGCAAGAACTCAACTTTCTTTACAAATATCAAATTTTCTTCGGAATTCCCGAGTTGGTTTCTTTAAATATTTCGTTGAGACAAACTGAAAAAAACCGGCCAAACGCGTCTCGGACACGTACCTACAGTGAAGAGTTTCGTAGTCGGAAATTGATATCATAGTATTTTCCAAAGAAACTGAAAACGAAAATTATTTCTGCGGTTGTTATACCACTTTTTGTTGAAAATGTTTTTAAGAGCACACACACACCATGTATTTTTTCAGATTTTTACACCGTCTTTTTTACACCATATTGCCAATTTAAAATACTTTTGATGACTTTAGAAGCGCATAACTCATATTATTTTTACAATACTTCACACGCTTTGTGCAAAGATTTTTTTAATTTTTATTACTTCAATGTGGTACATAGTTACATGTAGGTGTACCTATCTAATAAATCACCTACTTTTTTGTTCGTAATTTCAATACACTATTGTATGTTTTCGGTTAAATGTTCGGTCAACATTATCTATGTACGAGTGAAGTGCAAATAGTCTCCGAGTAAAATTCCTGTGATAAACGGACGGACAAGACGAAATTATAAGGGTTCCTTTATTGCCATTTGACTACCCAAAACCCTGAAAATATCAAAAGGTAGACAGCTGCACAAAACAATTGTTTAAAAATTTTATATTCTGCATGGACCATGTCTGAAATAAATGAATTATATATATACAACGATATAGATTCGGTTTGTGCAGCTGTCTCTCTGTCATGCTTAATTTTATGCATAATTTATATGACACGTTCGCAGGTTCCGTTTTCTCGTAAGCGGGAATTCGCTTTATTATAGGGAAATTCCTTTTTGCTGTCTACCTGTATTAAAGTCTCCATTGTTGTGTGCCGGTTCCATTCGCTTAGCGGTATTGTTAAAGTGAAATTGAGGAATGTGATGTTTGAATGATTTGTTTACCACTCACTCGGTGATTTTCAAATTAGTTTAATAGCGTTAGTGTGTCAATGGAGTACGAAAGTTGGATTTAAACAAAAGTCGGAACAAACTCACTCGTTGAAAATTTAGAAATGAAACAATAATGAAATAATACTCATATTCGTCCCAACAAAGGCGGGGTCTTGTTTTTATTTGTGTTACGCAGGGGATCTGCTCTTAAAATAATTTCATTACTTACACACATCCAACCTGAGCGAAGGATACAGTGATCAAAAATGCAAATACATTCCATAAAAAATAATAACTGAAACTCGGGAATTTAGTACCTAATACGAGTAGTTATATAATTTTTTCGGGCATTTTTTGTTTCTTTATTAGGAATCAGCGTTTTGAACGGTAGCGTCGTCGACGTGGCCGAGTTCTGGTCAAAATTTATGTTGATAATGATTTATTTGGAATCACCGATACGACGAAGACAAAGAACTTTTCTAGATAATTATTTTGGAAAAAGTACTGTGGAATAAGTTGATGAAGGTGATACTAATTGGTAGTTACTAATCCCTAATTTTACAGAAATGAACTCCAAAGTGAACACTTTAGAGTTCATTTCTGTAAAATTTCATATTTTGCGAATATTTTCAGGTACGTGCTTGCTTTACTTGTGTTTCTTTGTGTTGTTTTGAGACACAAGTAAAATAACTAAAAAGAAAAGCGAAACAGCGGTTAATGCCTTTATGTCTTCTAGCCACCACCAGAGGACGATCAAGACGTTGCCAACGATACCTCATTTGTCAAATTATGATGAGTAGTTTAGAAGTTATGAGGGAACAGATGAACATACCGGTGAAAATCATAACCCTCAGAAGAAGAAGAAAGAAGGGAAGAATAATAGAGCATAAAAAAATTCGCCCGCTTCGCTGTCAACAGGAAAAATACCCAAAACGCTTTGCCACGTAGGTGGTGAAACTAAAAAAAAAATAGGCCAGCTCTCGGTTCACACGGATCCTTGGATATGAGTTTATTCTGCCGAAATCGTACCTTACTTTTTTCAAGATACGCTTATACTTTCGTGAACAAAAGTGTTATGTGCACTTAGCACCTTCACTCAACACAATAACAACTTAATTTAAATGTTTTTTTTTTTTAGGGTTGCGTAGATACTTCCAACGGAAAAACGGAACCCTTATAGGAGAGATCCTTTAATGGTTCCAGACAGGGGGACAGACACACGAGAGATCGTGTGTCTGTCTGTCTGTCACTTATTTGCTCCGAATTTCAGACATTCTTTTATTTAAATTTAAAAATTCTATAAATTCTAAATTCATAAGTCATTTATTCAAAGCAGGCTGAGAATCATGTTTTGCGTGGATGTGACGCATATTTTCCCCCAAATTGTTTATTTCGTGTTTTTTCCTTTGTTTGCGTCATATGTACCGCAAATAAACGTATATTCTTTATATTTCTTTTTAATCAGCACTTTTCATGCTTCAAAATTACATAAGACAGTCCCCAAAAACACCCACCCTTCATATATGACCTTCATCCACTCATGTGTTCCTATAACTCACCCACAATAGTATTTTCTAAATATACGAGTACCTAATCCGATTTTCCGGAAGGTTGTGGGTTTCTCATTTCCTATTCACTGTAATATAATTATAATACAATGTTGATTTTGTATTTAAGCTTCTTATACTAATAAGTATGTATGTGAATTGAGTTAATACCTACTACTTAACACGTTCATCAGTGCCGGGAACCCTCCTGGAGGGTTCACCTAGTCGCATATGAATCGGGAGCCCTTACGGAGGGCTAATTTTAAATGTAGGATTTTCTTAGAGGATACAGCATTATAAACAGTGAAAATAAAATGTGATGTATATTTCAACAAGATTTATTTAGTTTAAGCGTGGTTTTAAAATCCAAGCATTTTTATTTATTTTTTATTTTTTGATCATGGCACGAAACTACGTATAGCGACAAGAACCCCTAAAAATACTATTTTACTTCGTTTTATACAATTTTAAACCTAATGCCGTTGACAACCCTCCCAGAGGGTTCACTTCCAATATGTATGGCGGCATGGCGTATGAGTTCTATGAAAATGAGTGAAGTCTAAAGTGTTAATTATGATGTTTGTTGGAAAACTCTGCGCGAGTAATTCTGTTTCATTTTGCTGTCCGCGTATGTCAGAGTACGCTAGCAGGTACGCCAGTCGGCTAAAGTGAAACACCCTGTGTGTTTAGGTGCATTGCACATAGTTGGCTGTACAGCTGTCACTAAACACACAATGTTCCTATTATAAACTACAGAAACTCTGAAGTGCATTTAAATGGATGAGTAGGTACGTGCCAGTGTTTAACGGGTACTTTCAGCGGGGTAATTGTGTAACACACATAAAATGACAATTGATCGCAATGGGTTTCATTTTGACAGTTCGGCCATGTTCATTGCGTTGTTGTTGCTGAGCAGACGAATTTTTCAAACCTATGAAGCAATGGATTAGCAATATCCTTGAAAACTCTCGGTTTGTGATTGAAAGTGAATTACCCAAATAAGGGTAGGTTAAATTAAAACGGCATGTATGTAAGCGATTCCCAAATACCAAACATTTTGATTTTCTAAAAACACTCATCGATACATCAACTCGATCATAACTTAACTGTTAATAGCGCGTTGGTCAAATCTCAGGCCATGGCATGCTAAGACAGACCCCAGAGGTCTAATTGTGTGCTTTGTTTAAGTGTAAGGAACTTGTAATGTGTAAAATAAATATAAATAAATAAATACGCTAGTAAACTTCCTGCGTCTTTTGTGATCCTCAAAAAGATTCAAGTCACAATTTTGAAGTACACATAACATAACATCACGCCTTGTTTCCCCGAAGGGTTGGGCAGAGGTGCACCTGTAGCAGGACTCCGGGCTGCTACTGAGAAATTCCAGAGAGAAAAACCCAATGACACTTTGCCCGACCTGGGAATCGAACCCAGGACCTCATGTTCAGCAGTAGCGCTTGCGACCACTAGACTAACGAGGCAGTCCTCTTAGTCAGTAATTTTAAAGTAATAACATAAAATAATATCATGCCTGTTATTCCCGAAGAGTAAGACAGAGTTGCACCTGTAGTCTCAAGCAAAATAAAAAACAAAGACAGCGCTGTCAACAAAGTCAAAGGCAAATAATTTATTTCAATTGTATTAGGCACAAAAAAGGCACTTTTGAACGTCAAACTTTACAAAAAATAATATTATCTGATTCTAGTCGCCCATTCCAAAAGGTAAAAATCTATGGAGAAGAACGGGCAAGAAACTCATAGGACACTCTTTTAAATATAGAAATTACAGTGACGTGAGGCCGGTTTTGTAAACATGTGTGCACTTAGTAAGGCGTCGTCACTTAGAAATCGTTGTAAGTGTGAGCGTGTATGCACAGAGCGGAGGTGTACTTTTGCCATGCTTTACTGTATTGTTCGCAGCGCAATGTCTTGGTTTTTTATTTGATCTGAGCCTGTACCCATATTTCGCCAGATACTCGTATGTTCAAGTCCCATTGTAAAAGGGGGCGAGCCTGTTCAATTAATCCTATCCTTTTAGTCGGACTGCCCGCCCTAGCCTAGATTTTTTGTTGAAAGTCCAGAAATTTAAACAAGTTCTGCAGTGGGTAAAAATGGCGAAAATCTATTTTAATGGTGAAATTGATTTTAGAGGATCAAATAAGTATTCCCAGTTAAAATAGCATATGAATAAATGCTTTTCCGGCGGGATTATTTTTTGTCATAATTTGGGTAGGTAAACATTTGATTGTATGTGTACGAACCTCTGAATGTGTAATTATTTACGCGATTCGTAATCATAAATTAACCTCATATTATTTAATTCATTTTCATTCACCGCACACCGCGCCAATTGATTGCCCCAAGCAATCAATTTCGTTTCAATTAATAGAAATAATACAAATATTATATATATGTCCCCTAGAGAATATTATATAGATGTGCCTTAGCCAGTAACTATGACCAATTCGCTCACGGACCGCTGCCGCGGCACCGCCCGCTTTGCTCGCTCGGCTCGCGCGCGTTTGTTCACAGTTCTAGCCTAACGTAAGCCAGTTAAGCCACATAGTTAGGCCACATTGCAGCCAACTTAAAAAAAAAGCAGAAACTTCCACCCCTCCTCACAGATGTGATTTACTGAATATTAACATTTCTTAAACACATAACTGCCTCGTTGGCCTAGTGCTCGCAAGCGCTACTGAAACATGAGCATGAGGTACTGAGTTCGATTCCCAGGTCGGGCAAAATGTTTTTGGGCTTGTTCCATCAGAAATTTCTTAGTAGCAGTGGTTTGTGTCGGTAGATGGCAATGGGCTCGCTCCCTACTACATGAGACTTAAACATACTCGTAACTGGTGTACGTGCACCTCTGTGTAATTACTTTGCGGATTACAGACGTGGTGTTATGTTTATGTTAGTTAATACAAATGACTTTATTTAATTTAAAAGATTCGGGCCATCATAAAAGAAACACAAGCCTAATTTGGAATGATCACATTGAAGGATTAAAATCACAAAATATCATGGCGTATTTCATCTCGCTTTTTCTCAATCTTTCACCTATTAACAAAACATACTCATGCTGAATTCAGAGTTGCTACCAGCATTCATTTTTATATTTTCTCAATAATATTTTTGCTCTTTTGCCGAAAGGAAATGGAGAATATGCATACTAATCCAGTCACTACGTAGTCAATTTTGCCGTCGTATTGATTTGAATAAATAAAAATAAAACTGAATTGGTACATTTAGGTTACCTTTTCACAAAAAATATAATTTTTTATTTTTGTACACGTGTTCTAAAAATGATTAGTTTTCAATAAATATTGGTTTTTAGGTAATTACTGCTGTTGTCGGGATGTAGACTGTAAAATATTGATTGCTTAAGACATAACATTTCAGCTTTTACAGATGAAAACATATTATTTATTAATTTTGTAAAAACAAAACAAGTATTTTGATTTGGTTGCTGATTATTTTTTAGATAAGTAATGCCAAAAATATGCAACGATACTTGGGAAATAACATATTAAGGAATTCACACAGTTAATTTATTTATTTGCAATAAAATTACGTGCTATTTTTCCGCGGATGTAATAGTAGATACCTAGATTGTAGACCTACAAATACAATAGCGGAAAAGAAGGCGAACAAAAGTTTCGTTTAAAAGCGTCCCGCCACTTTATTTCATCGCTGTGATTGTCTAGGTAAACAATCGTTTTGCAAATACTCCAGTGAATTAGGAAACTACATAATACATAGATAGGTACAAAAGACTTTTCGATACATTCTAATAGAGTTGATCTCAAAATATTCCCAAAATAATATTACGTGCGCATGCCTGGTGATCAATGTTCATGCCTTCTCAAAGTATTTTTTTTTTGTAATAGCTTTTTATTTGAGGATCCAAATTAAAATCACATTATTGCCCAGCGGGTTATATTTAAATTTTTATTTCCCGGTTAGAGCTATCGGCTTGAATGACTTGCTTTACGTTAGTTTTGTGTGACATATAATTTAATATTACCGAGCAGGTGGTATGAACAATATTTTACTTACTCTGCAATACTTTTCCTTTTCCGTTATATTTTCCAATACCTTTTTATTAAATAATCAATAAGCTCTTTGTTTTTCGTCGTACGAATAAGAAATTTGCAACGATTTCATTTTATTCCGTGTCTTCTTGAAAACCATTAGAGTGCCCGCAGAGTGCTGACAGTCCGTGAATACATTTTTAACTGATTTTCAAGCGAAGAAACATTATAATTGCACCTTAAATATAAATTTTACAGCTATTTGCGCAGTCACTGTTCCATTTTGCAATAAATTTTAGTTGCACAAGGTACGTCTTTCACGTGTCCTTCATGTAAGATGATACGATTTCTGACTTTTCTAGTACTCAAACCTCAGTTGGTCCGTCAGAATTTTTTGATCCTTATAAGAAACAGGATCGATTAGCAAATAATTTTTTTTTGTGAATCTACCTATTTTCTTGCTAATTGCATTTTTTTCAAAATCTGTGAATGCAGATCAAAATTTCTCAAAAAGTTAAGGACAGTCTGCTACAACGGTTAAGCTAACTGTCCTAGAATCCTATCTCAAAAATCCAACCTGTATCAATAGTTTTAATGTATAAAAATCCAACCTTTCGTGGCGTGCTCAGTTCAATGAGGTCAGTCGAAAGGTACATTTCTCCTTTCATTCGTTGAAAGGCCTTCAAAGTCTCCTGCCACTGAAGACTAAAATTTCTTTGGCACAAACACTTATTCAGCCGATCATATCTCCTGCTACCTGGATGCTACTTTGTCTAGAAGTCGGTGGAGCTCGTGGCTAAGTAATAACAGCTGCACGGGTCGATCCATCAGGTTCAGCTACGCTTGCCGGGGTTGGTCTGTGGGTGGACGACCATCTTTACATACCGAGCACCCAACGTGCCTCGGAAAGCACGTTAAGCCGTTGGTACCGACTGTCATTCGTGAAACTTTGACAGTCGTTACGTACCGTCAGAAGCTCGAAAGTCTGACAACCAGTCTTACTAAGGGGTATCGTTTTACCCAGTTACTGGGTTGTGGAGGTCAGATAAGCCATGTTAAATAGTATTCAAGCTGCATGTGGGTAGACTGGAAGTCGACCCCAACATAGTTGGGAAAAGGTTAGGCAGATTGATTGATAATGGTCTAGAAATCCGTCCCTGACCTGTTTTAAATTTGAAATAATCATTAAATATTAACAATCGTTTATCGATTTCAGTTTGTTCAGTGATTACTTTATCAGCTTGAGTGTCGGCGTAGCCTAGTAACAGTCTGTATGTGAGCAAGTAATCTAAACTAATATCATAAAGAGAAAATATTTGATTTTTTGTATTTGTATGTTTGTTTGTTTGTAATGGATAAACTAAAAAAATACTTAACCAATTTGGCTACGAAGCAAGAGATCTCTACTAATAACAAAAATTGCAATAATGTATCCCAAGGTATCAAACATTTGCCTATAAAAGTCATTATTTGGCTGCCGCTGCGAAAACTATTAACATATAACATAATGTACTACACGTTTATAGTACTCATCATTATCTAAAAAAGTCCGTGAAGCTAACGTGTTACTATTATAGTTAAGTCACAGAATCCGCTTTGTGTTCAAATTAGGCAATCAAAACACGGGTGGAATCGAAAGATGATAATATCATGATAATTAATCCTTTTCCAACTAAATAGTTTCATAATCAAGGTTGATTATCATCATGTAATGACCCTTTAGGGGCATGAGGAACAGGGTGTAAAGTTCACTCATCCACCATAGAAAAGGGAGGATCCTCCAACCAGACGGGTGTTGTGTCTGGCGGGCCGACTGCCCGACTGTTGATTTCGGATAGTCTTATCTATGTCGTTCGCGCGGTAAACTCTAATTGCGCGTTGCAGGATTTGTGTGACGTCATGTCTTTGATGCGTAGTTCGTATGTGGCGGTGTAACTGCTACATCACTCCCCTCCGGAGACCGGAGGTCGATAGTGGGCTGAGTCTTGTATCTTGCGATGCTTCACAGTACCAGTGGAGGTTCCAGTGAGTCGGAACCGGGTCTCGCATAGTTCGCGGTGATTCGGAACTGTCTGCGGTGATTCCCCAGTGAGTCGGGGTGGCGCTGCGTCACGATCCAGTGAGTCGGATGTGGTATAGCGCCGGGTTGTGGCGGACTGCTAGCGTCGACCAGGAGAGGGTAGAAAGATCTCTGCTTGTGAGACCGGCCGAAGATGCAGATGCTGTGCCAAGGTTGCTGATGAGGCTGAGGGTGATGACCAGGAATGCGCGTTCGCTGCATGCTGGTGGTCAGGATACCCGTTGAAGCCATAGGTGCTGGCTGTCTGTGTGACTAGCCTCACGAAAGCTTGCGGGAGTGATGATGATGATGACGTCACGCTGAAGTAGTTGCACGAAGGCTGCGTTGACGTTCATACTCGGGGTCACCAATTTAGGGGCATGAGGAACAGGGTGTAAAGTTCACTCATCCACCATAGAAAAGGGAGGATCCTCCAACCAGACGGGTGTTGTGTCTGGCGGGCCGACTGCCCGACTGTTGATTTCGGATAGTCTTATCTATGTCGTTCGCGCGGTAAACTCTAATTGCGCGATGCAGGATTTGTGTGACGTCATGTCTTTGATGCGTAGTTCGTATGTGGCGGTGTAACCGCTACAACCCTTAGGAGCCGAGCAAAAGTAAAAAAAGATTGAAAGAACGCTACTTTAGTGAATACGAAGTAACAGGGCAGGCGGGCGATGCGAAGGAACCAGAAATTTCACGGACGAAGTATTTCAGGGGCAGAAGCTAGGCTAGCTATAAATAAGAGTGGTAATTAGTGACCGATACAAACGCGTGACTTTACTTTACTTTTACAATGGGACCAAACCTGAAATAGCGAAAAACATCTGCTGTTCCTAAAATTTTGACGAGTTATGCGAACATATATGAAAGGAACAGCAGATGTTTTTACATATCGCTATTAATTATTCCTAAAATAATTATGTTGAATATATTGTAAAGAAACTAGCAACCCACTCCTGCTTCGCATGGTTTTTACAACTAGATCGAGATTTCTTAGGTAAACGTAACTTAAATACTAACGTACTATACACATAAACATTCCGGAATAATTTCTTTATACTATGGTGAAAACCTCATCAAAATCGGTTGCGTGGTTTAGAAGAACAACGCGGACATACAGACAAATGCGAAAAGTGACTTTGTTTTACAATATGTACAGATAAATAAGAAGCCAATTACTGGAGTTTACTGCAATTTATATCATCATCATAATCATTTCCGCCAAAACACGTCCACTGCTGGACATAGGCGTCCCCCAAGCACCGCCACTTGGACTGATTCTGTGCCTCCCGCATCCAGCGGATTCCTGCGGCCTTTACAAGGTCATCGGTCCATCTTGTGGGAGGCCTTCCAACGCTATGTCTTCCGGTACGCGGTCGCCACTCCAGAACCTTTCAGCCTCATCGGACATCTGTTCTGCAAGCAATGTACCCTGCCCTGCCCAGTATTGTTCTGTGTCAGCAATTCATATGACACAGAACAATACAACGATAAAAATATGAGTTAGCACTTATTTAGAAAATACCGCACGCTTTTCCCTTTTAGTTTCACAGCACATTTTAAAACATTATTAGTTTTAGAGTTATATTCTAGTTGGTAAGTAGCTCGTTATATGGAATTGAGGAGGGATTTGATATTCAAGTTTAAATGTCGTTTTCACATACTTTAAAAATGTTCGAGTGATTTTTTATGTAACGTACTAATGGATTCGGGATACGTAGCGCAGTTAACCCCACTGCGTACTTAGGTAAGTACCTACCATGTATATGAAGATTTGAAGATGCTATTTATATCAGATCTATTCAATCTATCTAGCGTTTTCCCAACAATTTTGAGGTTCACTTCCAGTCTAAAGCAGCTGAATATCATTAACACGATGCCCCTTGATAAGACTTGATATCAGATTTTTAGGGTTCCGTAGTCAACAAGGAACCCTTATAGTTTCGCCATGTCCGTCTGTCTGTCTGTCTGTCCGCGGTTTAGCTCAAAAACTATTAGTACTAGAAAGTTGTAATTTGGCATGAGTATACAAGTTAATGACGCCAAAAAAGTGGTAGTATAAAATTTTGAAAAATACATATATTTGGGTTACCTCCCCTACATGTAAAGTGGGGATGATACATTTTTTTTTCGTCCTTCCCATACTGTGGGATATTGTAAGATAGGTCTTTCAAAAATATTAGGGGTTTGCGAAGACCGTTTTTGATTAAGTAAACCGTTCGTGACTTATCAAGATATAAAGTACCAATTTTCGTTAGAGTCAAGTGTCCCCCCCTCTACCAACTAAACGGTTGTAGTTAGAAATTCAAATGTCACGGCATTAGTACTTATTATAACGAAGTTTAAAGGAAAACTATCACACTTAAGTGGGCTTTACAAGTTTACGAGTCAAAATTTACCAACTGAAATTTGCGGTTGCAAAAACATGTTCTCCCATATATTCCGTATGGGAGAACATGTTTTTCAATTACAAAGTTTATTTATTTATTTGGGATCACCAACAATGGATAAACATACACAATATAAATTACAATTATAAAAACAGTTATTTTACGTGTGCTCTTTCATTACAGGAGACCACAGCATGCACACATAACTAGGTGTAAACAGGAGAAAAATAAAATTGATGAAATGAAATTTAAAAAAAAACAAAGAAAAATTAACATAAATCAAAATGGAGCATTCAAATTACAATTGATTATTATAATTTCCTTTATTTTACATTAAAACATATAAATTATATTTTTAAATATTAGAATAAAAAATAAAAAAAAAACATTTAAAAATATAAAACATAGTAGCCCACCGGTATCGGGAACAGGGTCCAAGCTACCGGCGGTCAGGGCTCCAGAGAGAGGAACCTCCTAACTATGCGAGCCGTGACCAGGAGTACCGCTTTCTGAATCAAGCCCTTAATCCAGCTGCCCAACGAGAGCCTCCTTAGGTGTTGGTCGAGGCTCTTGGCAATTAAGCCATTGGCTGATACGACTATCGGCACAATGATCGCTGAGTCCACATCCCACATGTCGACAACCTCGCGAGCCAAGTCAAGATACTTAATTTGTTTATCTTTTTCGGCTTTCACGAGGTTCCCGTCATGCGGGACCGTTATGTCAATGATCATTGTCAATAATTATTATTTCACATTTACTAGGTATTGGAGGAGAGAAACATAGTTACATACTTAGTTGTTTTACGTTATGTAAAATATTTTTGTATTTTGAAATGGGGAGGATTATTAACTTATGGATTAGGATTATTAACAAACTTAACTTAACATAACCCTCCCCGGGTTATGTTAAGTTAAGTTTGTTCTTACGATACATTCATTCCAACTACGGAACCCTTCATTGTGCGTGGTCCAACACGCACTTGGCCGGTTTTTATTGAGCTTCCGATTATCCGGAACGACTGCCAATGACCTACGAATGACAGCCAGGACCAACGGTTTAGTGCTTTTCTAGGCGAGGAGGCCCCGATATGCAATGAATGGTCACCCAATGGACCCGTGTGGCTCTTATCATTTAGACACGAGCCATATCAATCTATTGACCTATAGAAATGTCGACGACTGGGTTCCGCGAGCGCTTCGATTGTGTGTAATGTCATATTTGCTCTCATTCACACCACTTACAAGTTTCCAAACTTTGTAATGGACGGAAAATAATTGGCTACCAATTAACCAATTATTTTCCGTGGACTAAACTATGCTCGTGCCTGTTATGTATGAGAAGAGACCTTTGCCTTGCAGTGGGGCAATAATAAGCCTACGAACAGCGGCGGGTGGCGGGGGTCGGCATTGAGGTGGAATTTTGGGGTGCTGTCCCCGGCGCACTACTGGATGCTCCAGCATCCCGCGGTATGCCACGGGGGAAATTTGGAGTGCACCCTAGATTGCACTGCCGTACTCCCGCTTGCACTGCCTCTCCCTGGCGATCGTATGCTACTTGACTCCAGCGCATAGCACCGTATGGCACACATCCCGCTGCGTACCGACGGAACCTCCCGTTACTTCCCGCCATATGCTGTCGTATCCCGCCGCATGCCGTCGGCTTCTGCCGTTACTTCCCACCGCATGCTGTCGCGTCCCGCCGCGTGGCGTTGTATCCTGCTGTGCTATCCTCCAGCGCGTTCTTCTATACCGCAGAGAGAAATCCATTTTGATGTTCCGCGGTCGGTCTCTGAGCTTTGGAATCTATATCTTGTTACCATTCGATTCGTATGAATTTAGGTTAATAAATTTAAAACAAATTCCCTGCCCCGCCGCCGTTCGCTGATGTGCGCTGGCTTTTAATAGGATTATAAGAATTAAAATTTCTAATACTTCCGCTGTTCTAACTAATAACTTCATTCAATTCTATTTTTTACGTTCAGAGGTTCATTTAATTCCTTGGCGAGATATCAGTCTACCTATTTTCCTTCCTTTATTATTTGTTGGAGCTCGTGGCTAAGTAATAACTGCCGCACGGGTCGATCCATCAGGTTAAGCTACGCTTGCCGGGGTTGGTCTGTGGATGGTGACCATCTTTACATACCGAGACTCCTCCGTGCCTCGGAAAGCACGTTAAGCCGTTGGTCCCGGCTGTCATTCGTGGATCTTTGACAGTCGTTACGGGTCGTCAGAAGCCCGAATGTCTGACCACCAGCCTTACCAAGGGGTATCGTATTACCCAGTTACTGGGTTGTGGAGGTCAGATAGGCAGTCGCTTCATGTAAAATACTGTTATTCAGCTGCATCCGGTTAGACTGGAAGCCGACCCCAATATAGTTGGGAAAAGGCTAGGCAGATTGATTCCTTTCGTACTTCTTAACTATATCACCGTGGTGTCTGATGTTTCAACGATTACACGTCGTACCTAAACAAGTACGTGTCACTTTGTCATCCTCATAAGCATCAAAAGTAAAGTAGGTACTTAATATCGATTTATAAGTTACCGTCTAACCGATGGCTGGATATAACACCGCAAACTCGAACAAACTGTCGCATTTCAGTACGTTGGATACAACTTTAAGTAACTTGTTGCCTACTTGATGTCAAGGGCCGACATATTCAAACATGTAACATGAGGGATCAGAAAATCTGTAAAAACCGGTAGCGAGATGCGCTTGCGAACTTGATCTTACCTACAGCAGAGTTCCGTGTTAATTTGTTTTTGGTGAAATACAAAATAAGAAAGTGAAAATAATGTTTTAACAACAATAGTGTGTGCCTCACTGCTGCGCCAAAAATGTTTATCGACGAGTAGATACTCGCCAGGCAGCGGTGTGAACAGTCAGCGATCAACTATTAATATAATTATGTATCTCTTATACTTACACGCGACCTACAATCTTTTGTACGTTTCTTGAGCGAGAAAATTGTTGAACAGGTTGATGGGACAGGTGCATAAACCAAGTCTGTGAAGTTTCACCCGCTCATTAGATTTAATCCATGAAATCAACTACTTTATCTCCACACTTTGAAAGGTAGCCTATAGTAAAAGTTTATATCTTAAATGTATCCTATTAAAAACAAACGGGCGACCATTTTTTTTTGTGTGAATATTTACTTTTCTAACTGGATAAAAGTCTCACTCCTTTTCTGTTCGTTCGTGTTCGATCTAGGTACTTTTTTGTAACCTATAATATAACCCTTAAGTTGACCGTCCACTCACTGCTTCGTAGGATGTAGATACATGGAAAAGTTTCCACGTTACTGCGCGGTCCATTTGTTTGCCAGCGACGCATTCGTGCGTAGCGTGGCCCTGTTTCGCAGTAGATGAACCCGCCTTTTTCATAACAAGCGAAGCTAAGTAGGTACACGAGCGTAGCTTAGCCGTGCACTGCTGTGGATCGGCGCCTTTAGTCAAGTTTTTAAATTAAGAATCTCTCTTTTAATTTAGTTCTCGATATTTTTGTTTGGTATATTGGCGTGTGCTAGCTGAGATATGGCTATTAATTTATAATTTAAATTATGTTTAGTGTTGCGTACTGTAAATAATTTTGCGTACTATTATATAATTATGTAGAATTTTTTTTTTTCTTTTTCTAAATGAACAGACAGCTGTGCTGCTGGGGAGATTGTTGCGCCACTTCTTCTTCCCAGCGAAAGCACTAGGAACTAGACTAGACTGGTGAAAGGTGGGCGTTTTGTGGGACTGTTTTATGTAACTTTGACGTTCGAAAAGTGCTGATTTTCAACCTAGTTTGAATACATGACTTTTGAATTTTGAATTCAGAAACCTAGAGGACCCCCTCTAGGTTTCTGAATTCAAAATTCAAAAGTCAAAGTATGTTTATAAGGCATATTTCAATTTACCTAAGTATGTTGGGGTTGGCTTCCACTCTAAAAGGATGCAGCTCAATACCAGTATTTTACATGGAGCAACTGCCTATCTGACCTCCACAATCCATTTACCGTTTAACACGAGACCTCCTGGTAAGACTGGTTGCTAGTCTTTTTTAGGCTTCTGACTACCCGTAACAACTGTCAAAGATCTACAAAGAAACGACAGCCAGGACCAACGGCTTAACGTACTTTCCGAGGCACGTAGGGGTCTCGATATGCAGGTAATGGTCCATCCGTGAACTTGCCGCGGCAACCGTTTGATCGACCCGTGAGGCTGTGATGTTACAGGTTATTCAGTTGCATGTGCAGTTTATATTCTATTTTTCGGATATCAACCGAAATGTCGGCTTTAACGAATAACAGTGTCATGTCATGTTGACGCTAACACAATGTGAACGTTTTTTCATTTAGGTCAACACACACACTGTTTTTTAACAAACAGGGTTGCGTTTAGCTTTTATTTAAAATCCTAAACGGTCCAGCGGTGGTGCGTTCTGTTTTGTTGGTATTTTTTTTTTTTTTTGGAATCCGTGCTCTGTTGAAAAAATTCAAAATTCAAAAGTCATTTATTCAAACTAGGCTGAGAATCAGCACTTTTCGAACGTCAAAATTAAATAAGACAGTCCTCCATGGTATTCAGCTGCATCTGTTTAGACTGGGAGCCGACCTTTACTTGCCTGAAAAGTATGAATTAGTACCTAACTAAATCAAAAATCACCAAAAGACTCAACTCTTCTACAAAGAGCGAGAATCTATTTAAAAAAGAATTGTGTGTAACCAATTGTGTCCAAACGTGAAAACATTACGTGTGAACCTCGTTTCAAAGCCGGGGTTTAATCAATTTAGCCAATCAATTACACTAAACAAAGACTGACTGGGCCATACATTGATGGAAAACAGCTCACTTCAATTCGTGCGAACCGTTTCTACATTTTCCAGGTCTAAAGGTTATAAAAAGATACTATTCTGTAAAGTTCACTTCGAACCTCACTCAAGTGGCCCCACGCATTTCAAAAGCGAACATATTTGGTTTTAAAGGAGAGCCATATTAGACTATCATAGAAATATGCTCAGAGATGTATGAGTAATTTTTATATGAAGAACCTATGACGGTATAATAACTACAGATTATGATTCCTATTTTCTTTTTTATTATCAGATAGCAAGCGTACACATGTGATCATATCCGTCTTACCTCAAAAATGGCTAAATCAAGCACGGCTAAATCGTTATCTATTTTTTTTTATTTATGATTAAGTATAACATAAAAAATCACAAGTGTATTAAGTAAAAAAACACTACAAAGTGAAAAATAACTTTTTCGTACCACTTGCTCAAAAAAGTGACAGTCTATGCCACAAAAAGCGAACATAACAATAGTCATTTTTAATCTGATATAAACAGGGAAAGAAAATTGTACTGAATTTCATTCATCCTCTAGGGGGAGAATGTGATTTAAATTTGGAATACTTACCGAAATTTATACTGAACTACATCTGTGTTTACACCATTGAGTTTGTATATAAAGCATTATACATCTTTTTGAAAAAGTAATACGCATATATTATGCAGTTATGATTATAAAATAAAATTACGAAAACCGACGAGGCCGTATGAGATTGATGCCTTTGCTTTTCCGACAAAAAATATTAGTCTAGGAATTTGCCGCGTTTTTGTTTTCTTCAAATACATAAACGATATGTTTATTTTAATTTATTTTTATAAATAAGTTAATGTTCTAAAAATACGTAACGATGTTAAATCAAAGCGACAGTGACAGTGAATTGTCGGATTCCATCAGTGCAAATGTTGCCGCAATTATAAATAATTTGCTTCCAACAAAATCCAAGGAAAATTATTTAAAAACGTATGAAGAATTTTCAACGTGGAGAAGTGCGGAAGGCCTATCAATTTCAGAATCAGTACTTCTTGTCTATTTTGATTATTTATCCAAAACAAAGAATCCGAATACACTTTGGTGTATATACTCAAAACTGAAAGCTACAATAAGCATCAAACACAGCATCGAAATAAATAGATTCACGAAATTACTGGCTTTTTTAAAAAGAAAATCAGAAGTTCATTGCGCAAAGAACTCTAAAATTTTTACGACTCAAAATATGGAAAAATTTCTTAATGAAGCTCCTGACGAAATTTTTCTGGCCACAAAAGTAAGTATACATGATTTAACTATGAATATTTCGTATCTTAGTAATGGTGATTATTCTATATATTTAACTGTTTTTTATCTTTGTTATAGGTGGCCTTAATTTTTGGACTCAATGGTGCTTGCCGCGGATGTGAAATTGTAAACTTAAAGGTGGAGGACGTTGAAAATCATTCAAATGAGTTACTGCTGATTAATGTAAAGGAAACTAAGACAAAGAAAAATCGGTCATTCATTGTACAAGGACAATATACTAAAATCATTCATAAATACCAAGCATTACGTCCCACCAACATGGAAAACAATATACGTCAATAAAAATATACGGTGGTTGGAGCTCTGATAGAGTAGCTGAGGGTTATATCGAAAGCTCAATGGTGAATAAAACCATATTAAGCAGTCAAATTAACAAAAATATAAAACTTAATCCATCAGAGCCACAACCATCAACTTCCGGCATCTTATCTTCGTCCGTAACTCACGATGCACCACCGAGTTACGACTCATCAACAATAAATGTACCAAACAAAAATGTAACTCTCTCTATCAATAATTGGACCAATGTTTCGAATGTTAACTTTTACTTTTAACTGTCATTATTTTTAATAAATGCTTATCTCAAATTATTATTTTGTTAATTTTTTCGCAAATGGTACGAAAAGTAGAGTATTTTCCTCGGTGATAAAGCTGTCTTAGCCTTGGGTGAACTTAAATCCCTCACTACACTCAGGACTCGTCTTAACTCCCTCGCTTCGCTCGTGATTCTAGTTTTTAACACCCTTGCTACGCTCGGGAGTAAAGCTCGAGTCCTTCGTTACGCTCGCGATTTAAATCGTCACCCACGACAGAAGACACTGCTTTATCCCCTTGGTTAATAATCTACTATGATTTCGGAAGTCGGTGTCTTGGGTTTTTTATTTTAGTTTTTTTGCCACCGACTTCCGAAATCAAAGTTATTTTTCACTTAGTAGTGTTTTTTTTTGGAAGTCGGTTTTATTTTTTGTGAAAAAGTTTTTATTTTTCACTTTTTAGTTGAGGACCAGCACAAAACCCCCACAAAAATTTGAATACCAAGTAAATTACAGTGACAGGAACTATTAGAATATCGTCCACATATACTAAGTGGAAAAATATGTATTATTAAAGCTCAAAAACCCCTCATCATATCTTGACCAAATTTATACGGAACCATTTCTGAAGTATGCCTTACCAAACAAAAAAAGAATCATCACAATCGGTTCATAAACGACGAAGTAGTCCGCGAACAAACATAAAAAAAAATAAAAAAAATACGGTCGAATTGAGAAACCTCCTCCTTTTTTGAAGTCAGTTAAAAATAAAGAACAGCTTCATTTAACTATGCTCATAGAATTTGACAGAATGAATGAATAGAATATGAAATCATATTTGTATGATAAATATATGATAGTTTAATTGGAGCCAGGCAAATCACGACGAATTTTTAAGCGATGTTCATCACGCCGGTAGCACACCTCCGCCGCGGAACCGCAGCGAAACCGCAATAGTTCAATCCAACTGATTCGCGTCATGTTTCGCTACTCGAATCGGATGCGAGTAGCGGAACATGACGCGAGTCTATTGAATTTAACTACAGCGGTTTCGCTACTATGGTTTCGCAGCGGAGGTGTGCTACTGGGGTATATCTTTATAAATAAAAACATTAAACGCTGTTCGTTGGTAACCGCATCACTTGAGACTTTACCGGAAAGACAAATTGGAAAAGTTTCCGCATTATTTTAAAATTCGGAAAAAAATTGAATGTCCTTTTTTCTATGGGATTTTGTATGAACTATTGTTTGGACAGCGTTTGTCGGGTCAAAACTTTATATGGATTTTCGCAAGGCAATATTGGACAACTTTCTCCTTCACTATCAAGTTAAAAGCTTAGAACTTTGAGATTGTATAACAAAATGTAATAAATATGATAATGATGATCAGAGGGCCTAGACAAAGTGACGGAAGTTCTAAGGTCAAGGTAAAATTTGCCAAAGATGTAAAGAGCAATGGCCGCTCAAAATTGTTTATGGTTTAGTGATGCGGTATGATCTTTAAGTTTTGGTGCCATCGATATTACGTTTTTTTTAGTAGTGTTCTTCAGTATTTTTTATATTGAGTAAATTTCAAATCAAAAGCAATTCCTTTGAAATATGTTCCTATGATGAACCATGAAAAAGAAAAAAAAAGCCGGCCAAGTGCGAGTCCGACTCGACCATGAAGGGTTCCGTAGCAGCAAGTAATATCTACTTATTAGATCTCGTTCAAACCAATTTTCGGTGCAAGTTTACATGGTAATATACATTTTTTTTTTAGTTTTATCATTCTCTTCTTTTAGAAGTTACAGGCCCCGCCCTGTAACTTCTAAACACACACATACACACATTTTACCACTTTGGAAGTGTCTCTCGTGCAAACTATTCAGTTTAGAAAAAAAATGTATATTAGAAACCTCAATATCATTTTGAAGACCTATTCACCGTTAAAAAAAAAACAGTTCTAATTATGAGGAAACCCGTGTGTTCGTGTGAAAATCTTAATGCGGTTCACAGAATACATCTGCTTACCAAGTTTCAACAGTATAGTTCTTATAGTTTCGGAAAAAAGTGGCTGTGACATATGGACGGAGAGACATTGCCATTTGTCTACGGAACCCTAAAAATATATAAATACAATCTACAATTACCTATTAACCGACGACATTTTATAATACGAAAAAAGACCGCATCTTTAACCGTGGACTAACTCCAACAGCATCTTGAAAATACTAGCCGAAAATCACGATTGTTGTCAGTTTAATAATTATAAATACTTGTTTTTTTTTCAATAAGAGTATTAAATACTCCTTGAAAAAATTTTATTTTGTCAATCACTGGCATTTTAATGACTAGATAAATTTAGATGAGTAAAAAAAGGATGTTAGTCGTTTGACAATTGTAAAAATTCAAAATCCATCCCAGATTTCGCTTGGATTCTTAAATATAATAATATAGGCATTTAAAAGTTTAGAAACACGCACAGGATATAAAAGTGGGTGTGATAATAAGTGTATCTTATTTAGTGCGTATTTAATCAGTGAAACGCAGATATCGCGTTCAATTCTCAGGCAAGTTCAATGTTATTGCTTTTGGTGAGTCGCGATTATATATCTGCGATAACGATGATCGAAAAGTCAAAAATGTATTGGATTGACTTATCCAACCTTATGTCAATCTGGTTGGAAGTCGATGTAATGATGTTTATTTATTATAATTAATAGTATTTATATATTTTAGTGATATTTATTTTAGAAATAGGTATGTATGTATATTCTCATATTGTATGTTTATTTTTTTAAAGTGAATAGTTAAATGTTTTTATTTTATGTATTTTGTTTTCTCTTTTAATCTGACACACGTTATATACGTCTCTTTTTATTCACTTTCCTATCGCAGGTATGCTAGAAGAGATTTCTTTAGAAATAAGTTTCACCTTTGTACGTATTTTTCTGTTCCTGTTTTCATGTGTGTTTATATGTGTGTACATAAACTGTTAAATAAATAAATAAATGATTTAGAAATACTGCAGCATTTTATTAAAGGTTTGTTCTTAAGAGTTTGTACTTCTACAAGATAGTAGTAACTTTAATTAAGTAGTAGGTATAGTATAGTATGGCAAGTAATTAAAGCTAATAAAGGTAAGGTGTCCAATAACATTTTCCCTCTACTGGGTGTCCATAAATCTATTCGATAGCTTTTATTCACTGCACCTATATATTTTTGTATGTATGAGTAAATCCGGTCTTGTGCTTTCCTATTGGTCTTGGGTCTTTTTATATTAAAGTAGTTTTACTGTTCAAATGTCTTTCGGCTGAAATTATGAATTTATATAGAATTTACTTAAGAGTTTACATTTTAACTTTTCCTCACCTGTGTAGATGAGCTCTATAAATATATCCTCGCACTCTTAGACGGAGGTGGTCTTCATAATTAATATAATAAGGAAAATGTTTGTTTTGGAACGAAATTCCTTAAAGCGTCGTGCAGACCGGCGCGACGCGACTCTGACAAAACAATTTCTAAGAAAGCTTCACGGTAGAACAATTAACGGAGACGTGCTAGTCTGCACGAGCCTTAATGCGGCTAGCGGTAGGAGCTGAGTGGTAGAAGTCATCACGTAAGGAAATAGCGTTAACGTAGCGAGCGCTCTCTTCATGCGACTTTCTCTCTCTCTGTCGCTTTCTGTTATTATGAGTGTGTGTGTACGTGCGAGTATCGTCCCTCGACCGCTCACGTTTGTTTTATTTATCCCTTTTTCGGCAAGGCAAGATAAAACAGATAGTAACTTCAAATTTAACCTTGGTTAATATCAATAAATTAAGTACCTACATTCAGTAAAAACTATAGGTACATTTGTTGTACGTAATGAAAATGTATTATTCAAAAGTTTGCCATGCTACACTTGAAATACATAAAACAATATTCAACTAAAAAGTCTCAGAGTTATGCAACAATAGAGTAATTGCTTATATAAGTAAATCCATTTCCGTCGAAAATATTTCAAAGAGCGAGTTGAAAATACTTACGCTGTAAAGAATTCGTAGCAGAACATTATAATTGTCTTAATTATAATATTTCGCAGTTTTAGGGCTTTACTGTGCACCAAAATTTATAATTCTTTCAAAAATGAGAAATGTTTTTCTATATTTCTTTAAGCTCTAACTTAAGTATTTAATTCAAAATCGAAGATTGTCTCTTTCTTCCATCAGTTTGTCTCATAAATGCAAACATTATTATGCAGTGAATTTTTAATGAAATCCCCGTTTATATTTCTGTATTATCCAAGCGTGTGTGTGTGTGTGCCTGTATGAGTGAGTAAATGACGATGTCTCAGAGTCAAGTCAGCTAACTTAATTAATTGAAATCACTAGTGACAGCTAAAGTTCTGATCAAAGCATAACTGCGTACCTGATGCGGTAAGTTTTAATTACTTCGATGAAATATTCGGCCCGGCTCCGGTTTTTGGGTTAGATAGCCATTCTATATTATTATTTTACGTATCATATTAATTACTCACTCAATACTTCTTAGTTTCAATTATGTTTTTTTGGATTTTGGTACACGATTATGAGTAATGATGTGGTTTATCGAAATATATTTTTTTAACCTATCATCATCTGCCTAGCCTTTTCCCAACTATATTGGGGTCGGCTTCCAGTCTAACCGGATGCAGCTGAATACCAGTATTTTACATGGAGCGACTGCCTATCTGACCTCCACAACCCAGTAACTGGGTAATACGATACCCCTTGGTAAGACTGGTTGTCAGATTTTCGGGCTTCTGACGACCCGTAACGACTGTCAAAGATCCACGAATGACAGCCGGGACCAACGGCTTAACGTGCTTTCCGAGGCACGGAGGAGTCTCGGTATGTAAAGATGGTCACCCATCCACAGACCAACCCCGGCAAGCGTAGCTTAACCTGATGGATCGACCGGTGCGGCAGTTATTACTTAGCCACGAGCTCCTCCCTCTCTCTCGAGCTCTCTCGAGTATATTTTTTTAACCTATACTCCTTTTATTATAACATTAGACAAATATTGTTTATCACCCTTTTGTTATTTCGATAAAAACGTATTATATACTCCTTTATTTCACGGTAAGGACAAAGCAATGTAATCTATTTGCCATTTACATTAAGTGCAATCATTTCAACAATGATACACAATAACTGTCTCATAAGCTCGTAATGAGAGTTCATCTTTTATTTAGGACATTCCTTTGTTTATCTACGTTTTCACACCTTGCGGTTGTAAAGATTTTTGTGAAAATTGGAAATTATGAAGTTTCTGCGAATTCGAAACGGCGAAGCACGAATTTTATATTAAAAAAGTAATTTATTCAAACTAGACTTAGTATCAACATTATTTGAACGTCAAAATTACATTAGACAGTCCCCCAAAAGGCCCGCTCTTCACTACATTCACCCGAAGAAGAATAGGCTCAACAAACTCCCCAGTAGCACAGCAGTCTGTTCAGTTAGAAGAACTTGATTCTATACCTACAATATAATGCAAATTAATTAATATGAAACCAAAATCATTATATTAAATTATTTGCCACTAGCACTTTGCCCGTGGCTTCGCTCCCGTGGTCTTTCCCGCGGGACCCGTTATTTTCCCGGGATAAAAAGTAGCGTATTTTACTCCCTGAAAACTAAGCTTTCAAATGGTAAAAGATTTTTTCAAATCGGTCCAGTAGTTTAACAAACAAACAAACAATCAAATCTTTAATCTATAATAAAATATTAGTGTAGCGTGAGCGCGCGCGTGCGTGTTGTATGTGTGTGTGTGTGTGTTGTGTGTCAGCTAGCACATGCCTTTAAACCAACATTAACATTGAAAACTATACTCTAGCACCTAATAACTTTGAATACTTCGCCGGCAGGTTGAGAACTACATGGTCAATGTTAATGATGACTGTAAACTTAACCTAGTTTTTCGGAACGTATGTATACTTACATATTAAACGTTGACTTTGATCTGAAAACATAGTCTGAAAACGAATTCCAACCTATTGTTAAAAAAGCAGAAATCATTAATTTAAAAAAAAAAATAGATCAGACGCAAATCAATATCAGATCTTTTATTTATAAACAACTCTGTTTAAAGGAAAACGTTTACGCTGCTACAAAGGTTAATTAACCATAAAATATTCACCCGTCCGTTGGAAAAGAGCTAGCAAATTGATACTCAGGTAACCATTTATATAATTGAAATGTAGAAACCTCTTATTTTAACTTGTGTAATGGTGTTTCATTACAAATAATATTGTATTATTGTATCATAGAGCAGTGGTGCCCGGGTACTTTATTATTTCGCTGCTCTCAAATCGGTGAAGGAAAACTGCAAATATCGTGAGGATAGACATGTCAAAATTTGAAGACATGTGACATCCACAAACCCGAACAGAGCCTGTGTCCCAGCAGGTGAAACGTAATATGATTGTGATTTTGCTTCATGTTATTGTATCATTACATTATTGACCTGTTTTCATACTAATTACTATCAATAAGTAGGAGTCGTTTGGGAATTTTAATACTTAAAAAAAAAAACGATTGTACAGCACTAGCATTTTACGACGCGACACTTTTTAACATTTTATATTCTCGGTGAGTACGGAACGTAGCTTTACGAGCGTCAAATCGCGTAAAATAAGGCTGAAGTAGGTGAATGGAAATAGGAGTCGGAGGACATATTTCGAGAGGCAATCTAAACTTATATTACTTCAAAACAGGCCGTACCTAAACGTCTTTAGCTGTACAAGTGTATTTCTGAGGGCCACTGCTCGAAAAAAAGGTCAAAGGGCCGCCTCAAAGTGCGTACAAGATATTTTTAAAGCACTTAGTAGGTATAAGAGGGCTGCATGAATTATTTACGTATCGTTCGAAAGGACAGCCAATTAATGAAGTCGTCTGTACATGCCCCCATCTAGCTCATAAGATTTTTTGACGATAGGCTTTAGATCGTCTGTCTGTCTCTGTTACTTAAGAAATAATATGAAATACAATCCTATTTTTGCTGCCAATAATATCAATATTGTGTATGCGTATTTATTCAACCCAACAATAGAACCCTTCACTTTACGCACTTGGCCGGTGTTCTCCATTCCAAACTGGGAAAAAAGACACTGCAGTTCCGGAAAATACAAACTTTACTGCATTGATTATAGCAATTAGACAAATAACAGCGTTGCGCTGGTTCTGCGAGTGTTGTTTGATTGTTGGAATTTAAATTATGTACTCTTTTTCTTTTTGCTGGTACCTTTACCAGCATGTCCAGCGGGACAAGCATGTTTCTTTTTCATCGTCGACTTTTAGGGTTCCATATGAGGCTGAAAGGACTAATACTCCGAAATTGATTTTGTGAAAAATATAGTTTTTTGGTGTTGGCAACACGGGCAGAAGGTCGCCAACACCACGCAAGGGCGAATATGTAAAACACAGTCTAGGATTATCGGCATTTATTATATATTTATTTATTTTCATAGCCCGAGGCTATAAAAATAAATAAAATGAGATACAACGTTGGTATGGACGATATGTTTATCTATTAGAAGACCAACACTGTACCAATACTTATTCCAAATAAAAGATTGATTGATCGATCCAATGGATTTGGTGCTCAAATAAATTAAACCACAAAATGCCATGTTCAGAGGTTCCACACACAACTTTATGATCCATCTAGGCACCTACCATGAAAGCCTTATCAAATTTCGGCTATTCGAAAAATAGCCGTAAAATAATAATAACCCCAACCCCGCCGCCGTATCTCTCGTTGACGTCGTGAAGTTCAGGTCTGTGCCGGTAGAGTTTACTTTGCCGGAACAGGTCTGGGATGAGGAGCCAGACCAAGAGAGATACAAAAACCCGCAGGACAGCATGTGGCGAGCTGTTGAGCAGTAGTGACCCCACGAACCCTATCACAGGGGAGAAGTCTTGCCGACCTACCTCTGTCGTGTGGTCGAGGCCTATTTGACGGACAGGGCCATCATCTACCCCGGTCACCAGGGAGAGTGGAACCGGCGAGAGATGTCGTGCGGTGTCCCACAGGGATCGGTCCTGGGGCCGCATCTGTGGGACATCGGATACGACTGGGTGCTGCGCGCCGACCTCCCCAATGGCGTCAGCGTCGTTTGTTACGCTGACGACACGTTGGTCCTGGCGCAGGGGAGGTCGCACCAGGCGGCGGTCGAACTAGCGACACACGGGGTTGCGACAATCGTAGCCAGAATCCGGCAGTTGGGACTCGAGGTGGCCTTGCACAAGTCCGAGGCCATGTGTTTTCATGGTCCTCGGAATGCGCCACCGTCGGGTTCCCAAATAACGGTAGGAGGGGTTCACATCGGCGTCGAGTCGACGATGAAGTACTTGGGACTCGTCCTCGACAGTCGGTGGAACTTCGTGGAGCATTTCCGACGTTTGGCTCCCAGACTGGACCGGGCCGGGGCTGCCTTGAAGCGGCTCCTGCCCAATCTAGGGGGTCCAAACGCCTCCTGCCGGAGGCTATACGCGGGGATCGTGCGGTCCATGGCCCTGTACGGGGCACCGGTGTGGGCGCATTCGTTGAGGCGGCGGCCTGCCCGCCGGTTGAACGCGTCCCAGAGGGTCATGGCCACCCGGCTGGTCCGGGGATACCGCACGGTCTCCGGTGAGGCGGCGAGCCTCCTTGCCGGATTGCCGCCATGGGATCTGGAGGCAAAAGTCCTCGCGCATATTTGGGAGTGGCGCGGGGAGGCGAAACGCCGGGGCTTGACTCCGATGCCGCGAGAAATCGCGGCACAGCGGACAGAGCTCCGACGGGATCTCATGGCGTCATGGAGAGTGCGATTGTCGCAACCCAGTGCTGGGCACGCCACTATTGCGGCGATAAGTCCCCTCTTTGAGGAGTGGCTGGAGAGGCGCCACGGCGTCCTCACCTTCCGCCTGACGCAGGTCCTCACCGGTCACCGGACACGGCTGTTTCGGGAGGTACCTGTTTCGGATAAGGCGGGAGGAAACGCCCGGGTGTCATCACTGCGTGGATCGCCCGGAGGACACGGTGGAGCATACGGTGGAGGTATGCCCGGCTTGGGAAGAGCACCGCCGTGTCCTCGTGGAGGCGATCGGTGGCGGGGATCTCTCGCGTCCGGCCCTGGTCCAGGCCATGGTACGGAGCGAGAGGGCATGGGAGGCCGTCACCTCCTTCTGCGAAGCAGTAATGCTCGCGAAGGAGGAGGCGGAGCGCGTGAGGGAAAGGCAAATTTCGCGCCCTCACGCCCCTAGCCGCCGCAGGAGGAGACGCCCCGGGCGTCGGGAATCGATCGCGGATTCCCGGCCACCGTAGGCGCGGGCTTGCGGACGGTGAGCAATGGGTAGCTCGCCGTCCGGTAAGGACCAAGCCCGGGTCGACGGCGCGTTGTGTTCCACGCGCGCCTCAAAGAGTGTCAGCGAGTGAAGGGGTCCTATGAGACCATTGCCTGCCGGGGTTGCGGGAAAGTCCGAAAGGGATACCGTGGCCCCCTGGCATTGCACAGGCAAGAGAAGGAACACGGGTGGGTTTTAGTCAGTAAGAGTCTGACACGCCCTCCCGCTCCACCCAGAGCGGGAGGAGTCATTTGATGATTTCCCACCCAAAAAAAAAAAAAAAAAAAAAAGGGGAGACGTCTTGTTCCTCACCGCTGGCTTGCCTTTATTGGCCGGCTGGAGTGAACACTGACGAGGAATAGAGCTCCCACCTCTTTCTTGTGTTTATTGGCCGGCTTGAGTGGAGATTCGGTAAAAATAATAATAATCATTTAATCAAATATCAACAGTGTTATCATTAAATAGTATCAAATGTACACTTGACTTATGCGGTAGGTGTTGCAACCAGCACCCTTACTAAGTTATAAAATAACTTATACATATTAGGGTTTTAAAGTATGAAATTGCCGATTTGTACTGGAAAAATGAAATTCTTTTTTTTTTAAATTTAACATATTTATTTAATCAAAATAAATACCATTATTACCTCTTGAGAAGAAAACTTTTTATCACGTAGAAAATTGTCCAAATCACGAAAAAAATGGTAGTCCGTTGGAACAAGGTCTGGCGAATACGGAAGGTGACGAATGGTTTCAAATTGCAGTTCCTGTAGAGTTAAAATGGTTTCTCGTGCTTTATGAGGTCTCGCGTTATCATGGAGCAATAATGGTGAAGATCGATTCATGAATCGGGGCTGTTTTACTGCTAGTTTTGCTATCTATCATTGTTCGGAGTTTGGCACAGTAGATATCTGCCGTTATTGCTTGACCAGATCGGAGAAAGCTATAGTGAATAACACCATGCTGAGACCACCAAACAGTTACCATTACCTTTTTATTGGTAAGCTTTGCTTTAGGGCACTTGTGCGGCGTTTGACCTGGGATGAGCCATTGCATGTTTCGCTTACGGTTACCGTAAAGAATCCACTTTTCATCACATGTCACATTTCGATTCAATATTCCTTCATTTCTGTATTGATTCAACAAGGCAACACAAGTTTCAACACGCGTTTCTTTCTGCAGATCAGTCAAATCATGAGGCAGCCATTTCTCATATTTTTTTTATTTTATTGTTTTGACGCAAATGAGTCAATGTTGTTGGTAAGGTAACGTTAAACCCTGGTAATTCCTGGGTAGTTTGGCTCGGATCGGCTTCCACCATCTCTTACCAATTCATTGTTATTCACATGTGTGGGCGGTCTTCCACGTGGTTCGTTCTTCAAATCAAAGTTTCCATCACGAAAGCGTTTAAACCAAAATCGCACAGTGCGTTCATTAGCAGTCCCCTCTCCAAACGCAACATTGATAGTGCGAGCTGTTTCTGCCGCGTTAGTTCCGCGTCGGAACTCGTATTCAAAAATAACTCGAATTTTCGAAGTATCCATCTTTCTTGTCTAAGCTAATAAAAAAAAAACAACTGGAAGTCGATAATCGAATGTTGCACATTTTTTAAAAGAAGAACTTCATAGGTACCATGTGAAAAAATTTTCACTCATAATCTCAAACCATGAAGGTTCTATGTCAATTCGAAGTATTTATTACAATAAAACGGAAATTTCATACTTTAACCCATATTATTAAGGGCAGTGATACAAGCCAATACATACTTCAGTTACGTGTTTGTGTCGCGTGTATGTATGTGAGTGCGTGTGTGCGTGCGTGTGAGTGTGTGTAATGGTAATGGTGTGTGTTGTGTCGGCGCAGAATGTGTGTTATGTTCTCGGTGGAAGGGTTTAGGGTGGGTATTATCAGAGAAAAGCAGGCGCTCTGTTTATTAGTAGGTAGTTATTTGTAATTAGAAAGTTTGTGACAGATCTCTTGAGGGAGTAAGGTTGTAAGAGAGTAAGGTTTCAATTTCCTATTGAGTTTATTATATAATTGTGGCCCTTGGAAGCAAATAAATTGTTTGGTGAATGAGTTTACATCTGTAGTGCCGACAATCTATATATTTACGTCTTTTAGTGATTGTCACTTAAGGCGTATTTCTGTGTTGTAATAGGACTGAATTAAGAACAAAAAGTTGTCTAATAGAAAGCACTTTGCAATATTTATATAAATATTCTGTTGGGAAAAGTATCGGGCGAAATGGCTCTTTGGGCCCTCTCCAATTTCAGCATTGTGGTCTTAGGTGCACCACCCCAGACGGAAACACAATATGATAGGAGTGATTGACAGAGGGCAAGGTAGACCCTTTTGACAATCTGTGCATCTGCCACATGACAAAGAGTCTTAAAGACAAATATCAGTTTTCTATCCCTTGCTGTCAGTAGATCTATGTGGGCTGAGAAGCTCAGATTGTCATCAAGAGTCACACCAAGGTATTCGATTGTGGGGGCACGTGCAAGTTTAGGGCAAGAGTAAGCTGCAGTGCTTGGGCAGACACTTGAGTGAGCGATAAGGGAGTATAAGGCTGTGTGGATTGGCGCAGGGTAAAGCAGATTATTTTTGTTTTATCCGTATTAAGGTTAAGTTGATTGATTGCCATTAAGCCAATTCAAAACTTGATCTAGTCCCCTCTGCGCCACGTCAAAAGCTTCATGCTAGGTATTACCTGTAAAGGTGAGTGCAGTGTCATCCGAAAAGGCCGTGATTTTTCCATTTTGGAAAAGTATAACAGCAGCTGATTTACGTACACCAAAAAAAGTGTGGGACCGACCACACTTCCCTGAGGAAAAGTAACAGGAAGCTCCCCACTCAGATAATTGTAATTTTTTACGCACTGAGTCCTATTGCTTAGGTAGGTAGTCTGCGTGAATTGGGAGGCCACGTATTCCCAGTCCAGTTTCAACACTAGGTTGGGAACAAAAACCGTGTCGAAAGCTTTTTTTAGATCTAAGAAAACTGTCACTACTTTTTTGCTTCAATGTTTTTGACTATGTGACCCGTTAAATTTAAAACTGCATGATTCGTCGACTGATTTCGTCGGAACCCAAACTGGTTGGGAGATAACAGCTTTTTTTCCTCAAGATATTTAATGAGGCTCTTGTTTATAATGCGTTCTAAGATTTTAGATATTGAAGGTAGGACAGCAATGGGACGGTAGTTATTAATACAGCTTATATTCCCTCTCCTATGAATAGGATGCACAATAGCTTTTTTCAAGTACAAGGGCAATACGTGCCGGTGCTGAGACAAAGATTAAATAAGTGAGTTAGTTGGGGGACAAGTAACGTTTTAGAAACTTAGTAGAAATGCCGTCCTATCCAATAGTAGCATCAGTTTTTAGATACATGAGCATCGCTTCAACCTCACTCTCATCAGTGTCAACCATCACGAACGAGTGTAGTGGCGCAGATGTGGCACTCGTGGCTTGCGATGGGCCTTTTATAACACTATGGTGAGTAAAAATACTCGCAGGATTTCTGCCTATGTCGAAAATAAACTTGTTGTACCGATTGTTGGGGAGAAGCAGAAGGAACAAGTAAGTCAGTAGTGGGATTTTTTGGAACTTCCGTGATTGTGACCCGCTTTATAATTTGCCACACCTTTTTGTTATCATTGGCGGCCTCACTCAAATCCAATACATAAAAGCTCAAGATAAATTCATACTAACTTCTGCCGACTTTGTCTGCGTTTAAGTGTCCTGTGTGTGATATCGAAAACGATCCTGATGAGTACGACCGGGATAAAATCCGTGTTAATCCAGATTATAAAATTATCTGTGTGCCATATTTCAACCAAAACCGTTGAGCCATTTTTGTGTGATTGAGTAACAAACATCCCATCATGCCAATTTTCACATTTATAACATAAATAGGATATTGGCAGTTGAGTTAATATTTCTACACCAACTCCAAAATCTTGTGTACAAAGTCAATATATTAAGTCCATAGTAAACTTTACACGGAGAAGTAACAGGTTGCTTAGCGCTTCGTTAACTAAGCACGGAAGCAAAATTTACTTGTAAGAGATACTTACTTGAGTTGAGTTGAATTACATGAGTTGTTAAAGTGAAATTAAGATATCAAATTGATTTGACTAATAATAATACTAATTTGGTGATAGACCGATTAGCGCGTTGCGCAATGATAGTCGATGTTACCATTCCACATGACGGAAACCTCAAGAACGCTGAGAAAGAGAAACAAATAAAATATCTCGACTTAGCACACGAGTTTGTCGATAAGTGGAATGTGAGCTCGGCTATCATAGTGCCGATTGTCGTAACAGCCTGACCTGAATGAAGACCTGATGGCCGAAAGCCTCGACCAACATCTCTCGAGGCACTCGTTAGGGGGCGTCCATAAATCACACGAGGCTCTAAACAGGGGAGGGGTTCGGTTAAAATATCATGAAATATCACAAGAGAGAGGGGGGGGGGGTGTAGTGAGATATCCACGCACATTTCTAAGCCGAAAAGCGGGTCCCAAATAAAAAATGTTTCTTTCTTTCTATAAAATATTCTGTAATGTTTTATGATAGGTACTTTGCACCAGAAAATACGTTACTTAAGATTTTAGACTAACCCCTCTCCTCTACCTAAAGTCACGTAGGTAGGGGGGAGGGGTTAGTCTAAAATCTCACCACGTATCACCGGGGGCTTAAAAAGTTGCTAAAAAAACATCACGTGATTAATGGACGACCCCTAGGCGGTTGGATCAAGGGCATGATCCAGAAGGCAGTTCTTCTCGACATGGCTCGTATTCTGAGGAGATTCCTGTCTCTGCAGCCCTAACCACCGCACCGGTAGCTTGGACCCTGCTCCCGAGTGGCGGACCACTTTTTTTTTAAATGATTTAAAAAAAAATACTTTCTTTTCTCGCGGCTTACCTCGCGTGGAAGTCTGTAATTTTCCAATGGGAAAGTACTACCGGAATAAAAAGTAGCCTATGTGTTAATCTAGGTTATGAAGTATCTATCTGCCTCATCCAAATCCTATTAGTAAATCCTATTAGTAGCATAATATAATGATTGAATACTGTCGTGAATTCATGCATGCCTAGAAACTTTTGGTTAGGTTACTGCTCAGAAATGGTGCACAACGTTTAATGATTGAAATACTACCTTATTCATGCAAACCTAGTACTTTTTGTGCCAAGTTTCAAGTTTATTAACACAAGTAATAAGATTTTTCGTCCTCCTTTTCAACCCCATTTTTTTTTTTTTTTTTGGGTGGGAAATTATCAAATGACTCCTCGCGCTCTTCGTGTCAGACTCTTACTGACTAAAACCCACCCGTGTTCCTTCTCTTGCCTGTGCAATGCCAGGGGGCCACGGTATCCCTTTTGGACTTTCCCGCAACCCCGGCAGGCAATGGTCTCATCGGACCCCTTCATTCGCTGACATCTCTTTGAGGCGCGCGTGGAACACAACGCGCCGTCGACCCAGGCTTGGTCCTTACCGGACGGCGAGCTACCCAATGCTCACCGTCCGCAAGCCCGCGCCTACGGTGGCTGGGAATCGGCAATCGATTCCCGACGCCCAGGGCGTCTCCTCCTGCGGCGGCTAGGGGCGTGAGGGCGCGAAATTTGCCTCTCCCTCACGCGCTCCGCCTCCTCCTTCGCGAGCATTACTGCTTCGCAGAAGGAGGTGACGGCCTCCCATGCCCTCTCGCTCCGTACCATGGCCTGGACCAGGGCCGGACGCGAGAGATCCCCGCCACCAATCACCTCCACGAGGACACGGCGGTGCTCTGCCCAAGCCGGGCATACCTCCACCGTATGCTCCACCGTGTCCTCCGGGCTATCCACGCAGTGATGACACCCGGGCGTTTCCTCCCGCCTTATTCGAAACAGGTACCTCCCGAAACAGCCGTGTCCGGTAAGGACCTGCGTCAGGCGGAAGGTGAGGACGCCGTGACGCCTCTCCAGCCACTCCTCAAAGAGGGGACTTATCGCCGCAATAGTGGCGTGCCCATCCTTTTCGCCCCTATAAAGGTGGAATTTTAAAAACCCCTTCTCAGTGCTTCCCTACATTATAAAAGGAAGATTGTGCCAAATTTCACGTTCCTAGTCTAGTACTTTCGGCTCTGCGTTGATATGTCAGTTTCTCCTTTTATATAATTATACATATTTTAAAATGTATTAAATTAGTATAAAAATGAATAAACGAAATAATCATTTCATTTTTATGTTACGCAACACGCAAACGCATAAAGAACAAGATAAATACTTACTGTAAATATTTATATACATACCATATTTTTTTTAATAAATGAGTAAGTAATATTTTAAAATGTGTATACTGCAGGGCATACTTTTCTATTATTTAGTTAGTTATACGTTTAATTTAATAAAGCACCTAAGCTTGAACAATACGCCGCCTACGAAAATGATATGAAATCTCTAGACAACACACAAATTTATCTTACCACTTTAGTAGTAAGCACAATTTACATGGGAATAGCTGGTAGGTAAGTATTTCAACATACACGATGCCTCCAAAATTTTTGGCCACAGGTGTGGCAAATTTCTTTCCACTTTGAGGCAAATTTGCCGCATCTCTACGACGTGTCTCGTGTTAGCTTGTCACTTAAGGTAGGTATGTACCTAACTACTACAGTAGGTCTAGCACAAACGCGCGAACGTATTCGATTCGACCTGATTTTTGAATTGAAAATACAACTACCCAATAACGTGCAGACGCTGTTAGCATACCCATACCTAGATATTAATAAAATCTTCAAACTAAATAAATAGGACGGCGCAGCAAGTGGCGCCGCCCCGTTTTGTTACGAAGTTACTGGTATCACCGAAAAGATTAGATAAGAGTGACAGTGGCTGCTGACAGTCACTCTAGCAGAGCGTTCGTACTCTGTGATGACACCCAGCCGCTGTCATACCACGTCCTCGACACATAGTATCCCTATGTAGTCTGTGTCCTCGACGAACTGCTTTTACTTACACAGATAACTTTTTTATATACTGAAATTTTACTTACCTAGACCAATGATTTCAATAAAAGTCAATGATTCCGGCACAACCCTGATGCTATTGAAGCTGCTGAATCACTATTTTCAACATTGACTGAAGTACATATTACTACTATACTACGAGTATTATTTTTGTAACTAAAATACTTATGCAATTCAAGTAGGATACTCGTACACATATTTCAATACCTACGCATACCATGTCCGGGAAAATAACAAAATGTACGCCTACATAATACAAAAAAGATATGAGCATGGATCAATATTGCATACATATTCAAGAGAATTTTTCATTGCATTTACTGTAAAAATATATTTTCACCTCAGCACCTCAAACAAGCAGGTTTTGCTGTCAAAAAACAGTGTGCAAAATTCAATTTTGCTGCGAGCGTGAGACAAAGTAAGTAATTTTTTAATTTTTTTTTTAAATGCCGAGGACAGTGTTGGGTCTACTCACAAATTCTAAAGATTTGAACTTCAATTAGTTTTGTCACTTTCACTTCGATACGAAAAAAGCGAGAGATAGAAACAAGTCGATTCGAAGTTCGATTTCAAAATTCCTTAACTAGTAGGCCCAAAAAGAAACAAACAATAAAACGTTCGGATACATATAAAACCTTTAAATTGCAAATCATCTGATAAGGTTTTATTTAGTATCAGATCTGTTTTATTAATTTTTTTAGAACGAAGTTCTTAAAGCGGCTTGCGGTAAGAGTGCACTGGCAGAGATCGTCACGCGAAAAGGTGCTGCGACTGTCTTCTTCTAATTCAAAGAGAAAGATAGAAAGTGTGAATTTGGTCAAAATGAAAATCCAAGATGGCGGTTGCGAAAATTTTCACATTTTCCGTCATGGGTATCGTTTCTATGGTTTTCAAGGTTGCTAAAGCCGATGGTGAAGTCAAAATAAAAATCCAAGATGGCGGCTGCGAAAGTTTTCACATTTTTCGTCATGGGTATCGTTTCTATGGTTTTCAAGGTTGCTAAAGCCGATAGTGAAGTCAAAATAATAATCCAAGATGGCGGCTGCGAAAATTTAAAAAAAAATCTTCATGGGTGTCGTTTCTATGGTTTTCAAGGTTGCTAAAGCCGATAGTGAAGTCCAATTAAAAATCCAAGATGGCGGCAGCGAAATTTTTTTCATTTTTCGTCATGGGTGTCGTTTTCATAGTTTTCGAGGGAGCTAAAGCCGATAGTCAGATCAAAATATAAATTCAAGATGGTGGCTGCGAAAATATTCAAACTTTTCGTCATGGGTATCGTTTTCATAGTTTTTGAGGGTGCTTAAGTCGATAGTGAGGTCAAAATGTAAATCCAAGATGGTGGCTGTAACAATTTTGTTAATGTTTTAAATTAAATCATACGTGAGAAGGAACTTCGTGCCTGACAGGGGTCCTCCGACCACACTATTTTTTTCAAAAAAAAAAATTGGTATTTGCCATTGAAAAAAAACTGGGGATTCGGATATCTTTTTTCCTGAAAATTTCCACAGAAATATGCTCACAGTACGATACCTAACAACACCCTCACGGATCGGAAATGTTTTTTTTACATGTTGTATGTTCTCGCTGCTGAGGTGAAAAGTTGTATGTGTTACACGAGAGCAAAGTTATTTGCATCTCGTGTCTTTGAATCCCTCGCCGCGCTCAGGATTCTAACCTAGAATCACTCGCTACGCTCGTGATTCAATTATAGAATCCTTCGCTTACTCGGGATTCAAAATCAACACTCGCAGCAAAAAACAACTTTGCTCTCTTGTTGCACAAATAACTATTAAATTATAAAACTAAAATAATAGTCCCTGCATAGTGTATAAGGCCGGTCTAAACATAAACCTATCTGGATCTAGGTTATCTACTCTCGGAGGTATATTTAATATACATAGAGAATGGACAGACAGCATTTTATAAGAGGCTCAACATTTTACTACAAAAATATCTACAGAATTCCACCGGTCGTACCTTTTCCATAGGAGCGAATAATTTAGATTCTGAACAAAAAACCTGATTAATGACAGGAATTTAATCGTCAAATTTCACCAAAGCATACAAACTGGTAGGTATACAAATATGCAGTGAAAATAAATATGAAGAGCGCTAGCAAACATATTTATCACTTTATTCAGGCCGAATTACAATAAGCTTTTAAATATCGAATTTTTGTCAGTATTTCATACAAAGATTTTTAAAAGTCCGTAATTTTGAAGTTAGAGACGGAAGTTTGTGCTTAGACTTTTGTTATGAGTAGAAGTTGTTTTTTGTATTAACGTTTTTAGGAAACTCAACCCCTGGGCTCCTGAGAAGTTGCCGATGAGATATCCTATCGGGCACACGGCTTGTCACTGAAGAAATTACTTAAAATTAATTTTGTTAGTTCTTCCTTTAACGAGCTACCTAAACCCTTCACGTTGTTCCACAACTTTTAACTTTCCTTTTCATCATAAAACGAACTCAAGAGACCAGATACCAACTATTAGTTTGATAACCCTCTTTTCATCCAGGAAATAGTTCTTAAGATCCCACTAAGATTATGACAGTATTTCTAATGTCTGCGCAAAAACTTGGGACCCCTGCTTCACGAACAGATAATTTATTCCTTGAGGAATAAATTCTCTAAATAGAGCTGGAAATCCGTTGCGTAGTCAAGAAAAACAAGGCGGTCACACAGACACACACGAAAAACGACATTGTTTTATACTATTTAAAGATAGCATAGACTTAAATGATTCTAAAATTAGCTATGCAACTTAATGTGATTACACGAGAGTGCCCCAAACCCGAAACATGTCGTGACGAGTTGTTAATACTCAATTATTTAACCCTCAATCTGGTCGGTATGACGCTTTTCGGGCACCAGTTATGTAGACGGAATGCATGATGCACTTGGTACGGGAACTTTGACCGTTACCTGACAGTAACGGTTTTTTGGGGATAAAATTTGGGAATAGACTCTAATTTGTGTTATTAATATATTATGTAGACTCCATCAGTATATAATAAAATCTTTTTTCATGTCAGTCTGTCTGACCGCGATGTTCATATTATATTCGCAAAGGATCCTAATGCGGATTTCACCATCATTTAGAGAATTTATATCAACCTTGTCTTGCCATAAATATTGTCACGAAGATTTTTTTTTTTTAATTGCAAATAATATTTATTGCTTTTACAGTGTGTTAGTTTAATACATAAATATAAAACAATTTAAAATATAAAAAGCTTATTCGAAGTGGTCTCCATTGGCTGCAATACAGTCCTTTAAACGTTGAGGCCAGATAACAATAGAAGCACGCACTCTTCCCATGAGAAAATTCTTCACTGCCAATCGTATGGATTTTTTTAGGGACTCCAAATTATCAAGGCGTTTAGAGCAAGCCGTACTCTCTAAAACTGACCATAAATCATAATCCAGCGGATTAATATCGGGATGAAGTCCGAAACGTTCACTTCCAACCAAGACTGCGTGGACCGAGCTTTATGACCCGGCGCCGAGTCTTGTTGGAAGGACCATACTTGGCTATTGAATATGGTGTTGTTAAGGTGCTTAACTACCTTCTCATGAATGGTATCTTGATACACTTGTGCCGATGTTTTGACACCTTTTTCACAAAAATATGGCTCTGTCACTCCTTCATAGCTAACACCCCACCAAACCATCACTGAAGTCGGATAATGCCCACGTTGCACTCTGTCGACTAATTGGGAAGCTTCCTTAGGGCTTTGAGCATAAATACGGTCATTTTGTTTGTTTAAATGTTGATCAATTGTAAAGTTTTTCTCATCCGTAAACAAAAATTTTCTGTGATCTCCCTTTGCGTACCGCTTCAGTAGTTGTTTCAATTTTACCACCCTATTCTATTTAAATTATCAGTTAAAAAATGACCAGTGCGTCTCTTATAGGCTGCAAGTCCTAAGCCATCTTTTAAAATACGCGACATGGTTCTGGATGCTATCTTCATCTCCCGAGATAAAATCTTTTGCTTTCGGACCGGATTTCTTCAAATTCTTTCCCTTACTGCTTTGACCACCTTTTTCGTACGAACGCTACGTGGACGGCCAGATCTTTTTCTGTCACAAACAGAGTAGGTCTCATTGTACCTATTAATAATCCGGTACACAAACATTTGACTAATACCAAGCGTATGGAGAGTTTTAAAAATTGCATTTGGCTCCATACCAACTTTGTGTAATGCAATCACAGCGATTCGGTTCTCTTTATCACCCCACTCCATTTTAATATCGCAAAATATTGTACAATGTATTGGGGTTAAAAATAGAAAACTCAATTAATAATCGTATAAAAATGACAGATTCCAAATTCAAATGTTATATCTTTCTTATTTTTAATTGTAACAGTATTTATGGCCTGACTAAGTATATTTAAAAAAGTGTCCTTGGAGTTTCTTGCCCGTTCTTAGAGATCTACGTTTTGGAATGGGCAACTAGCTTCAACTTTCTTATTAACTGACCGACTCTTTAACAATTCAAAAGTGCCTGTAGATGGTTTAATTGAAATAAATGCTTTGAGTTTGAGATTAAAGACTTATGTGTACAAAACATTAATACGAAACATACACTTACATATATCTACAAAAAAAATCTCAAGGTTTTTTCCAAATCGTTAAAACAGTCCAAAGTCCAGTGCAGGAGTGGGTCGTTAATTAAGTTATAAATTCCTTTAATATTATCTTTATAAATAAGAATTTGAGATAATCTAACTTTGTGTTTCTTGTGATTTCTTATGCTGTATTTGCAGAATGTCCAGCCATTTCAATACAGCCCAGTTTATTAGACTATTCCAATTTAGTAAGGTGAGTTCAAAATGTTCTTTATCGACGTATTTTGCGTCATAGAGCATATTTAATTAAATAGGCCTTATCATCATTCTTTTGCCCATAACCCAATTTATTTGAAGTCAGCGTAATATATCTTTTCCTTCCATACTTCTCTTCCATACTTAGTCGTCATCTTGGTAGTCACCCCCTTTCTAGACATATCACAGTCAATACATCGTTTGTTTGGTCTTCCTCTATTCTTATAGCCTCCATTCACATTCATACTCTAAACTCTCCTCAGGACATTTCAATTAAACAGACCGCCAGTTGCTTAAAAAAGAAAAAAATAAACAGTCCTATTAAACCCTTGATCTACCCTCGCACATCCCAAACCTATATCTATGTATTTTTGTATTGATATAGGTGTAGTGGACTGGACACTTAAGCAGTAAGTGTACAGTGCCAACTATACCTCGTAGGTCGTTAAGCTCGCTAGAATATGGTTGATTTACACAATGCCTTGTTCATGCATAGAAGTTAACTCGATGTCTGACCCTACCTACTAGATACAGATAGGTTTCAAGGCCATATTATATATTATACGTTTTAATAATACATATATGGTAAAGGCTTTGTATTGAATCGAACCCCAAATAATTCCCATTTTAAATATTAATTGACACTAAGTTAATAAATGTGCCTCTATTTGTGATCCTTAAATAATTCCTATTTGGTGTCATAAAAATACTAAATAGTCAAGCAACTGCCACCAACTTGGATGTAGCACGATTGGACACAGCTCTAACCTATCCTAACCTTAACCTATTTGGTCGGGCTAAGTAAATGCGATCAATTTTAAGAAAATCCCAGAAAGTCAAATATAAGCGTATTGTTTTAAAACAGCGATTAGAAGACAAGATAAGTTTTCAGAGGATCAATTAAATATTTCCCGATTAAAAAGCTCTCTAGTTTTTCTTAGAGGGCGGTCAGCAGTGTTCTTATTCCAATTAAATGTTATGAAACCACGTGGATTAGAGCTGTTCCTGTATTTTCCAGAAACCTCTTGAGTTCGTAATTAGGTTAACGTTGTGTTAACACTGTGCGCTGACCCAGTGCAGTAAAAACAACTGAAATAAATCATCTAGTTAAAATCAACAGATGGCAGCAATGCTGTACGGTCTTATCGCCGTACATTTTTCTGGTTACTCTATAACCTTATAAAATAAAGCAATTCAAAAATAACATGACTAGCTACGAGTATCAACAACTGAGAGAAATAATCTTCTTCCACTCTAGTACTGTTACTTACTCTTAAATTATACATATATAAACTTAACTACTTGGTGCATCTTAGTACTCGTAGAACGTGTTTCTCTATATTAACTGAACTTACTTCACGACAAATCTGTGTACGGAGATAACTACTACAACGGGTACATTTATGGTCCATGGCCCCTGAAACCGTCTGCGGGAATCATTTCCGGAATGCAAGTTATTTCCCGACACTATTGAGCATTCCTACTATTCCTACTAACATTATAATGTGAAAGTTTGTATGTTTGGGTGTTTGTTACTCAATCGCGCAAAAACAGCTGAACGGATTTGGATAAAATTAGGCACACAGTTTTTTTTTTTAAACGGAATTTCTCCTGTATTGTGGGTGCGTTTACAAACATTTAAACTCACATATACAAACAGCCAGACCCGGAACAACTACTTGTTGGTTATACAAATATTTGTTCCGTGCGAGAATCGAACCCGCGACATGCAGTGCAGCAGTCAATCCCTTAACCATTGCGCCAACCGTACCGTTATTTATAACCCGGATTACCTAACACGTAGGATTTTTAACCCGGTCGTACATTCCCGTAGGATCATTTCCGATATCCACGTGGACGCAAAAGCTAGCAGCTGGCAAAGCTAGTGTATTATATTTATCTAAAATATTTTACTATCCACGTGTGGGAACCTAATAGGTTCAGCGGCAAGGTTAGCGACAACTGGAGGAACTTCCTATACAAACTCAAACAAACTACACTTGTGTTTGTTATATAAACACACATTTTCTTCCCATGGGGGTAGCTAGAAACTACTTCTCTACAGAAACTATAGCAGGTATCTATTTCTCGTTATCTATACATAATGTTATAAAACAAAGTAGTTTTTCGCGTTTGTCTGTATGTCCGTGTAACGTGGACAGCAACAGATTTCGATGAGGTTTTCACCATCGTTTAGAGAATTTATTCCGGATGTTTTGTCAAGTCGTAAAAAGGAAAATAAATAATTCATTCTATCATCTTTGGTTAGCTGGAATTGGTTGTAGATTTACGTAGGTTTTACCTTTTCCCCAAAAACTACGGAAAAACACTTATTTTTTTCAAGTGAAAGCTTCTTTAGGCACGTTGAGCACTTTTTGGGTGAACAAAAATCATAGAACTCGCGTCATCGACATCGAATGGTTTCCATGAGCTGTATGTATACTGTGTATAATTATGTAGTGGTCAGAACTTAGAATTGACCATTTCATGAAATGGCCAGCTAACATTGGCCATATCGTTAAAACGTCAACGTGTAATGATATGTCAGTCGACGTTTGGCCATATCATCAATGTAGGGTCCATGGTGTAAGGTGTAGTAAAAATAGTCAAGTAACTGCGACCAACTGCCGGGGCACCGCTGCCGGGGCACCGCTCGCTGCGCTCACTCGGCTTACGCGCGTTTGTTCACAGTTCTCACCTAACCTACCATTTGGTCGGGGTGCAACAGCGGCGTAATTTTTTTTATTTTTTAAAACTAATTTTAAGTGCTATGTTGCATTTCACGCCGCGATAGCGTCCAGCGAGCGCTACTTCCAAGTTGATCGCTTTCCATAATATTATATTTGGAAACCCAATAAAAGTCCTTCGACTTTTTTTGCGTGGTCACCCTACTTTGTTTGATATCTTGTATGCCGCCGCGATGATGCACAACAAAAACAGAGCGTCATCAACGCCTCTGGCGTTGGATAATCTAACTATTTTACGAAATGAACACTAATATAATGTTTGGCCACATTATGAAGTAGTCGTGCATTTAACTGATCATATCGTTAAACGTTGAGTATTTAATGATCTGGCCAGGCCACTTCATGATGTGACCAGTGGTCGATGTTCATTTCATGAAATGATCAATTTTCATATAACTACTTAAACTCGTATGTGTACTTTTTGGGTGAACAAAAAGCGTGAAATTTGCATTATCGTCACCGCACGCTTTAGTTTTCACTTCTGGGACTGCCCCGCATGTTTTTTTACGTCTCGTCCTGCATTTCACATGATGGTAAGTGATGATCAGGTCGAAGGAGGAAACGAGCTTCACCCGGAATCTTCAACTACAGAGGAACTGGCTATCTTACCTCTAACTGTCGAAACACAACAATGCTGTTAAAATTGTTGTTATGGCGACAGACTTAGATAAGATGGTGGTAGCTAGCCAGGCGGACTTAGAACAAGCCCTACCACCAACCAAACCGAGCAGAAAATTTTGCCCACACTGGCAATCGAACCTGGTTAAACCACACAGAGAGGTGGTTAAAAATTTCAGCATTAGGTAATGAAAGGCGCCGTCGCCGCGTTTTGGCGCTCCGAATTGTGGGTTTATAAAGGAAAGACAGCATATTGATAAAAATACCAAGAGTGTTCGATTCAACCAATAATAATAGGGGATAAAGTATGAAATTGCCGTTTTATTGTAATACGAGTAGGTACTTCGAATTGACATAGAACCTTCATGGTTTGAGATTTTTGAGTGAAACTTTATTCACATGGTACCTATAAAGTTTTTCTTTTAAAAAATGTGCAACATTTGATTATCGACTTTCAGTTGTTTTTTTTTTTTATTCAGCTTAGACAAGAAATAGGGATACTTCGAAAATTCGAGTAATTTTTTTGTGGAAGCCGATCCGAGCCAAACTACCCAGGAATGAGCGGCATGGTTTAACGTTACCTTACCAACAATATTGACTTATTTGTGTCAAATCAATAAAATAAAAAATATGAGAAATGGGTGCCTCATGATTTGACTGATCTGCAGAAAGAAACGCGTGTTGAAACTTGAGTTGCCTTGTTAAATCAATACAGAAATGAAGGAATATTGGATCGAATTGTGACATGTGATGAAAAGTGGTTTCTTTACGATAACCGTAGGTGGAAAATGCAATGGCTGACCCCAGGTCAAACGCCGCAACAGTGTCCTAAAGCAAAGCTTACCAATAAAATGGTAATGGTAACTGTTTGGTGGTCTCGGCATGGTGTTATTCACTATAGCTTTCTCCGATCTGGTCAATATGTCTACTGTGCCAAACTCCGAACAATGAATCGATCTTCACCATTATTGCTCCATGATAACGCGAGACCTCATACAGCACGAGAAACCGTTTTAACTCTACAGGAACTCCAATTAGAAACCATTCGTCACCCTCCGTATTTGCCAGAATCCAACGGACTACCATTTTTTTCGTGATTTGGACAATTTTCTACGTGATAAAAAGTTTAAATAAAAAAAACAAACGAATTTCAATTTTTCAGTACAAATCGGCAATTTCATACTTTAACCCATAAACCAGAATATAGAAAGATCCAAAGTTTCCCATAATATTTAAAACTGTTAACAAGAGGTTTTCAAACACGAACGTAGGTTTTTTTGATAATAGTATCACATGAGTGTTTTAATACCTAATTAAGTACAGTTGCATACAAGACTTTATCTACACCCATGATATGAATCATTAAGTCCAATAAACAATATAGGACTTAATGAGGTTCAGTCTGTCCGTGACTTGGGTGTAACGCTTAACTCTAGTCTGCATTTTGATACTCATATTGATAATATTGTAAAAAAGCCTTTCAGATGTATGGACTGATGATGAGATTTTCAAGTAACTTTGTACGACCCTCTACATTCCTAATATTATATAAAACCCTGATCCAGTCGCAGTTTGAATACGCCGTCCAAATTTGGGATCCTCTAAATATGATAAATACAAGGATAGGCTCGAAATTATGCAGAAAAAGTATTTACGTAATATGAATTATAAATGTTTTCGTCATAAAGTATCCTATGAACAATTACTGAAACGTTGTAATGTTCTTAGTTTGGAATCTATACGACTTCTTCTAGATGCTGCATGGTATATGCAATAATAGATTCGACTGCATTCCCTTGTCAAATACATTACATTATATAGTACCTAGAGCTGTCATGCTTCGGGGTACGGGGTACGCGTGCCTCGACTATTCCACACAAATTGATGCAGCTGGGGTGCGCGTGCCTCTTCGTCGCCTCGTTGATGCGTACAACGCTCACTTTATAGAGCTTGACATATTTGCTCTTTCCAAAGATCGATTTAAGGCAAGAGCAATAGTAGGTATATACTAACTCTATATATTTTTAACTGTTTTTTTTTTGTGAATTCGTGGTCAATGTTGTGGGTTACATGTGTAGTAACATAAATATGGAATAGATTGTATAAATGTATTTCTTACTATTGTGATAATTTAAGAATCTCTAGTTAAGCTTGGCATGTAACTGTTTTTTGTCCCTAACAAATAAAATAAAATAAAAAATTCTCTATAAAACGTTCTGAAACCATAGGGTGTTGTACAGTGTTGTAAGAACTCTATGTAAATTCATGGAGAGTTTAATTGCTGAGTATCTAATACAAACAAACTATTTAAAGGGAATAATATAGGTAATAAATTATGAATATATTTTTTCACCACTCCCGCACGAAAGAAGTGTCTTTCCTCTACGAAAACAGTGAGGAAAGTTGGTTTTTCCTCACTGCTTGAACAGTGAGGAAAGTTGGTTTTCGTCACTGTTTGAACAGTGAAGAAAGTAATGATCCCGTTCAGAAACTAACCTTGCCTGATTTTTTTATGTTAAGTTTTAAAGATATTTTAAAAATTAAAAAATATTCTGATTTGCTTTGTGTCTATTTAATTTGTTTACCTATGATGACTGAATACTTTCTTGCTGGGAGTGGTGAAAAGTTTTGTATGCAACATTTGTGAGTAAGTTCATTTGCTATTCGTTTTGTCGAGTCTTGAGCGAACGAAGGATTGAAAAATAGAATCACCAGTGCAGCGAGTGATTAGTGATTCGTTCGCTCAAGACTCAAAATCAAAACTCATAGGAAAAATGAACTTTCCTCACATGTTAGATAAATAACTATTTCAATTAATAATTTATTATATTTACCACTTGCTGTGGTAGTGAATCACACGTGCATGATAATGTTCTTTTTTTGAAATTCATAGCGTTACATAAAGATTCAAATAACAAAGGACAACGTTCTATGTAGGTATTTATTTATTCGTTCTCAGGTTACTTGTTCTCATTAGCAGTTTACCGCCCTTACGCTTCAGGTACATGTGAATGATTCTGTATTATTATAACACTCGTTTGGATGATATTATGGTTACTAAGAAACTGGTTGTTTTAATGTTGGCCATAAGCTAACAGAACTGTTTCAGAAACTTTTATAAAGGATTTATTGCATGCATGTACATAACTTTTTTAGTAAAAATATTAGATATAAGAATTATAAATAAAATATAGGAGAAGCCACCTTTTAAGAAATATATTTAATCCTCCTCTCAGTGTTTTACCCGTCCCGGCTAAACTGTCAGAAAATAATCCTACTCATAACATATATTATGTACTTGAATCGATACCTTTGTTGTTACGTGCGGTACGTGTGTTTATCAAATAAATAAGTTTTGTAGAAAAAATGTTGTATCAATCTAACGTCTGTTTCAAATGTAGCTGATAAAATTTGAAAAATGTGTCAGAAATTGTACTTGTGGATCCTAATTTGTAATGCAACTTACAAATTGAGTGCTTTGATTTGATTATTTGAATACTTAAACCCAAAATTTAATTTTAAACCACCTTATTAAAGTTGTTTTTCATTTGACAATTGGGGTTAATTTTATAACCTCAATTTTGGTCTATATTTTTTGAATTACAATTTATTTGCGTTTTACAAAAAATATTTATAATTGTTCGTAGGTAGTGAGATATAAAGTTGAAATCTCATAAATAATCTGTAATTAGAAGAGTGTGTTACTAATGTCCTTTAGCAGGTAAGTGATTGCTTAAGTATTTAACGTGAACGTGTTTACAATATCATCAGATACTATTATAACAGACCATACGGACAGACATAACAGACATTATAACAGACCATAGACGCTGATAACGAAGTTACCAATACAATTACAGCTATCCTACAAGCTGTTACAGTACAATGATAAATAATTCTTCTGAATAGCTTTTCCAAAAGCACAATTACTCTTGCAATACACTTACCATTTCCGTTTTTGTATCTGTTTATTCAATGTCATTTTCATTCAGTATTGACGCGTGACAGTTCACTTCATGTTGTATTTTAAAACAAAAGTCAATTATGTAAAATATTCTGAATCACAGTCGAATGCACATTTTAAGGCAAGCGCATATTACATTTCAGCCGCATCGGGCCGCAGCGCATCATATTCCAATACAAAATTTCGGTCGCATATAGTTTGAGATGGTCAAGCAAAATGTACGAAACCGAGATAATGCTTGATTGACTCCTGTCAGATGGTCAATTTCTAGTAGTAATAAGGAACTTTGCAAAACACTTATCTCTTTGTTTGACTGAACGGATTTTCATGTAGTTTTCACAGGTAGACAGAGGTTAATTTGGAGCAGAATATAGGCTTAACGTCATACAAGACGGTATTCTGTTCACAACACATGCACCATTTCTGAGAGAAACATAAAAAGAGGACTAGGCTTACATGAATTCGAGATACTACATAATAGGTAAAACGGGTTGGATTCCGCAACTCCACGTCAAAGCGCGTATTTTGCGTACGGTTCGAGATAGTATTGCAATCATTAATTAGTATTATCCCACAAATTTGATTTGGCACACATATAAAAGAAAGTCGTGTTAGTTACACTATTTATAACTCAAGAACGGCTGGACCGATATCGCTAATTCTTTTTTTGTTGTGTTTGTTATTGTCAGGGGAAGGTTTTAGGTAGGGTAGGTATGGTAGGTATGGTAGGTAGGGTAAGGTAGGTAGTGTTGGATAGATAAGGTAGGGTAGGTTTTAGGTAGGTAGGATAGGTAGGGTAGTTAGGTAGGGTAGGGAGGTGCACCGTAGATAAGTACTTAGTGCTACCCGTGTGAAGCCGGGGCGGGCAGCTAGTAGTTTATAACTAACAAAAAGTACTAGGCTTGCATGAATGATTTCACGTTTAGTTTAATTTGAGTATATAAAAAAACTATAAATAAAAATCTATTGCCGCAAGTATGAAAGATCATCACTAGAGAATGGCTTGACCTATTTGGCACATTTTTTGTTGTTGTATTTGTAAGTGTCTAGATGAGGCTTGCATGAAAGAAAATTTTGGATAATCCACAGACAGATGTCAAGAACTCATCCTCTCGACGGCCGGACTGTGGGAAGATTCTTGCGTTGCGGTGCGGCCCGCACAAATGTGCGTCAGCCTTTTTTTTTATGTGCGGGAAATCATCAAATGACTTCTCCCGCTCTGGGCGGAGCGGGAAGGCGTGTCAGACTCTTACTGACTAAAACCCACCCGTGTTCCTCAGGTTGCCTTTACGTTGCTCTGGGCCACGGCATCCCTTTCGGACATTCCCGCAACCCCGGCAGATGTGCGTCAGCCTTACAGTTATTAAATCTGTTGAATAAATTCTTTTGTTCATACAATAAATAATTAATATATTTGTTCCGTTGTATTGTTTGGCGTGCAGTAAAGGGTTGGATGTTGGATACAAGTAAGTATCATATTGTATCTGTTTGCTGCATACATTGGTAATGTACGTTTCGTACTTCGTGTTTTTTTACTTTTATTGGAATATGTAATTATATTGTTAATTTGTTAAATCTTCAACAAGATGTAAGCTGGGCGCGCCCAGTGTGGGGTGTGTTTCTTTTTGATGGCATTCTATTTACGAGAGTAGACTTGTTATAGTGAAACTACATAAATACAAGTACAAGTAAGGTTTGGGATGACGTCATTTGGCTGATAAGATGATAAAAAGAACTGAAGTCAGTATGAACATTGCTTATCTTTTCGTAAGCTGTGAATGTCTTTTTGACAAAATGGTCTACTGGCTGCTATTTATTTACGTATGAAAATATTATATTGTAATCATTTCGTTTTACTGCCTCGTTGGTCTAGTGGTCGCAACCGCTACTGCTGAGCATGAGGTCCTGGATCCGATTCCCGAGTCGGGCAAAGTGTTATTGGGTTTTCCATCTGGAATTGCTCAGTAGTAGCCCGGAGTCTGGATTTGTGCCCGGTTGATGGCCATAGGCTTGCCCGTTATGTGTAAGTCCCATGTAATAAGTACATGTGACTTAAACATAACTGGCGAAATGTGGGTGTACTAAAGATACGCCTCTGCCTAACCCTTCGGGAAATACAGGCGTGACGTTATGATTTTATGTTCGTTTTACTAGTTCCTATACCTATAACTAGGTTTATGACAATAAATTCAGTTTTCATTTTCTTGGATTCAATTCAGGACGCTTAAATACGTTATTGGCTTTATGGCCAGGTATATAGCATAATAGTAGATTTTACAACTAGTGCACAAAACGAACAATTTTTATCCGAGACTTTTAGCAGCCCGAGACGAAGGCGAGGGCTGATAGTAATGTCGAGGATAAAATGGTTTTGTGGACGAGTTATAAACTCTGCTTTTCACTTCGATTCCGAGGAAATAAAACAGTAGTATAACGTAAAATTTCTTTAATTAAAATTCAAAGTAAAATTAGTACAGTTTTGAATACTGAAGGAAATTGTTTTTCCCGGCCTATTAACGGTATTTAATATCTTTTATGTCTTAAAAAACACATAAGGCAAATAAATTAAAGTAAATATTATAAAATAAAATAAAATGGCTTGTTTGGCTGTAGGGCTCATTTTTTTTGCCTTAATATAGATACATTTATGAGTAGATACGTTAATGCACTTGTGCACAAAATTCGATTTTGTGCAGCCTATATCCTGCACAAATAAGCACTTTCAGAGCTTGAGAAGTGAAATAGTTATTTATCCAACATGTGAGGAAAGTTCGTTTTTCCTATGAGTTTTGATTTTGAGTCTTGAGCGAACGAAGGATTGAAAAATAGAATCACGAGCGCAGCGAGTGATTATAAATTTCAATCCTGAGTAAGCGAAAGACTCAACAAAACGAATAGCAAATGAACTTGCTCACATGTTGCATACAAAACTTTTCACCACGACCAGCAAGAAAGTATTCAGTCATCATAGGTAAATAAATTAAATAGACACAAAGCAAATCAAAATAATTCTTTATTTTTAAAAATATCTTTAAAACTTAACATTTAAAAATCAGGCAAGGTTAGTTTCTGAACGGGATCATTACTTTTCTCACTGTTCAAACAGTGAGGAAAAACCAACTTTCCTCACTGTTCAAGCAGTGAGGAAAAACCAACTTTCCTCACTGTTTTCGTAGAGGAAAGACACTTCTTTCGTGCGGGAGTGGTGAAAAAAATATTTCCACTTACGACGATATCAAGAAGTTCCTTCCTTTTCAGCCACTCTTTTGAAAGTATGTAGTTTATTTTCAAATCAGCAGCCAATAAGTGGCAATGTCTGAGCTAACTCTTAATAAAAAGCAGTAATGTAGATCCTTGTCTACTTAGATAAGTAAACTTATATCCCGAGAGTCAAGAAAGTCGACTTATTCCATTGCGGAAAGGCATGTAGATATTTAACAAATTAATCTGAATTTGGGATTAAAAAATAATTAAAGCCGGTAGCAAAAATCAGTTACAGTGAAGGATAATTTTAAATAGAAACTAGCAGCTTAATAATCAGCTGTTACCATTGTTTTTATTTAGACTGGCATCAAGTTTTTGTTTTGGTAACTGAATTTATTTGTTAAGCGAACACTTGACGGCAGATAAAAAGTAGAAAATGGGCATTCGAACAAATATAGGGTCCGTTAAGGCAACAGAGAATGTAATGAAATGTGGTGTTTTACATTCTCTTGTGCCTAAACGGACACTGGCGTTGACGTTGTGTGGTCATAGTGCTAACCTAACCTTCTTATTTATTTTTTTGTTCACGGGGTGGTAAATCCTCATGGATGTCCGTCCTAGGGCGGGCGGAGGGGTCTGTCAGACTCGTACTGACTAAAAACCACCCCGGTTTTCAATCTCACACCTACGCCGGGTTCTAACCTAACCTAACCTACCTTTCAACCATTTATAATTAGCCTCTCCTCAAAACTAAATGCTTACAAAAGTGTTTTTTTATATGGAAGCCTTTAAGTAGTTGCATATAATACAATGTTTGTTTTCCCACTGTTAATATTAGTCGCCATGTCATTATTTATGTACCTTGCCTATGATTGCAATTGGCCCTGTTTAATATGTTCTCTACCTTAAAGTAGCAGCCATTATTTAGTTTTTGTAATTCCTTGCATTTTGAAGGTCACCTAATAAATAATTATTTCTAAAATATTTAATCGCTGCCAAGTAATTTTTTTTGTAGCAAAAAGCTAGTCGCCCTTTAAGTTGTTATTCGCCTGGAAAATTAAAAGCCTTGCGGATATTCCAATTGAGTATGAGATGTTGTTGAGTTGCAAATATGATTCCAGAAATGCACTTTGTGGTCTGTGAAGTTCACATTATTTCGTTTTTAAAATGATGCTACAAAAGAGCATCGAAGAGTGAAGATATAGTTTTAAGTACGTCTGACGCAACCAGTGGGGACAATAGACCTTTTTCCAACGTGGTTGTGTGGCGAGACCTTTATCACGGTATGAAGTTCTATCGTATAGCTTAGACCAAAATAAGTATTTCTACAGAAAAATAGTGTTGATACGCTGTAAAGTTTTAAGTTTGTGCACTAACCTTTCCATCGCTCTTACGATAGGCATCGTGGACGCGCCAAATGAGGCCCGGTCCAGCCGTGCTGCTCTCGGTGCCCACCTCGAAAAACTGCAGGATGGGGTTGTTCTCCAGCGGCTGCGGAGGCGTTGGTGGAGGTACCACCTTCAGCTTGGTGATCATTCCAGACATGCCTACTGAAATTCTTTTCCCAAGCGATGTTGCTTCAATTCGACTCGGCTCGGAATCTGAATCCCCTGTGAACAAAAAATATTTTATAGAATTATTCTATTATACTAGGTGTTAATCGTGACTTCGTCTGCTTGAATTTAGTGTGACATGTCAAAATTTTGTTCCGTGTTTTAAAATTAGTTTTAATTAGTTTTAAGTGTAAGTAATTAAGGTGAATATTAAATATCTAAATGTCAAGTAACTGCATAAACACTCAGGATTATAGTTTTCCTGCAAATTTACAAAGTAAAACACAGTTTTTGGTTACCCGCCGTTACCGGTAACCTATCACGAACAGCTGATGTTCAACCTGCGGATTTAAACGGGGAGTATCGTTTACTTTTATTCTAATTTAGCACACAATCTCTGTAACACATTAATTGAGTATTAGTATCTTATTTTTTAGTTGATTTGGCTCCCTGCACTGGGTCTGAGTCACTTTGTTTACATAGATAACGAAACTTAGTACCTATTGTGAATTATCAAAGTTTTGTAATAAAGTGCATACAACAATAACATTGTGTACATAACAACAATAACGTTAACTATCCGTATTTAAATTGTAATCTTTATGCAAATCTAGATTTTATTTAATTTGTTTATCTTGGCATCCTACCCACATAAGCAAAAGTAAAATCATAAGATAATAGAATCAATGTAACATTGTACTTGATTTAAACAAAATAGTTGCATTTCAATTAGATTTAGCAGCCAACCTCATTTTTTGTTAGAAACCAACACTAACTTCTCCTATTTTTCCTTTCATTTTCTAACTTTCCCTTTTGGTTTGTCTGTCTTATTGGTTCTCACTGTTGCTTTAATTCTACTTTCAGTACTAATTCCGGAAACCATGCCTGTGATGACACGTAAGGCTCTCAGGAATTGGAGCTTAAATTGAGAACGACCGTTCAAGACCTTAATTAAGGCTTCAAACAGTAAATGTGAACAGCTGTTACAATAAATAGATGATAGTGAGAAGGAAGGCTTAAAACAGGAGCTAGTAGGCCTACATCAACAATACCTGGATGTTGTTGAAGAACGGGACAAACTGCGGGTGGTCACGGATGGTTTTAATAACTGCAGTAACTTATATGAGGAGGCTTTGTCTAAGGTTAGGGACCTAGAAGAGGAACTAATTCATGCAAATCTACGAATTACTAAGTTACAGAATCAAAAGAAAAATACTCAGGCTAAGGAAACCAATAACTTATATGGTGAATTATTCAATACTAATTGCAACCCTCATTCCTTAATAACAATATACCTTACTGAAGATTCTATATTGAAACTTAATAATAGTTGTTATAAAATAAGTCAAAATAAAATAAAAAAATATGCAAAACAATAATATTAAACTAAGGAAAGAACGTGTTTTTCTAATAAATAAATTAAATAACTATCAAACTAAATTAGAAGACAGTAAAAATATTTATCAAATTGACACCCAACGATTACAATCTGAAATTGAGGTACTTGTCAGTACATTCACTTTATATTAAGTATGTGAGCTCTCAAAAAGAAATAAAGGAACACATCCTTGCTGCAAACAAGTTAGTAGAAATGTGTAACGATGAGGCAGACAGAGTGGTCCCAATGTCTCTTAACACCACGCAACGCAATGTTCTTGTCAAAAAGAACCCAACCTTGGGGCTCTTCAACCTGAGGCAACGGAGTACCCGTCCCAGTCTGGAGAGGCTCAGGACTGTATTCCTGATCAAGATACACCACATGTTGTACAAGCTTCATCTCTAGTAGCACAGACAGATACTTATTCTCTCCATTGTTCTAGTAAAGATAGTCATTGTTCTATTATGTTTTTAGATAGTTTAGGGAGAGGGTTTGGTAAATTATTGAGTAACAACCTGACTCAATCTGCAATTAATTATTGTATGCCACGGAAAACCTACGAAGAGATAATGTCATCAATAACAGGGAATAAATATGATACGAAAGCCATTATTTCTGTATTTGTAGGCACCTCTGCCCAACCCTTCGGGGAAACAAGGCGTGATGTTATGTTATGTTATGTAAGTTTGTTCAGTAGTTTTTATTAAGTATGTATACTTTTTTATTTCTTTCGACTTATCCGTAGAACAGAGTCCGATGTGATGGAGCAAGATTCAAGATAAGGAATACAAACTCTACAGATGTACGTTTTTTATCATTTTCGTTTCTTATTTAGTTTAGGAAATATAGAATCAAATAAAGTTCAATCTGACATTTTTTAGCTCCGCATAAAAACACACGGAGTGACCAAGAGACGGCGCGTGGGCAGCGGGGCCGGCGCGGGTAGCCCGTCCGTTCGTTAGTATTAATGTAGAACGTCACTTAATTCAGACGTCTTCGTAAAACAACGTATAATGTTCACTACGGACCCCCAACCTTTCGCCATAAAACGTCCGATGTTGATACGGAACTCACTATCTCGTGAAATTAAAGGATAAGAAATATACACTACATAGCATTTAACTAGACTGGGGCGTTGTTACAACATATCAAAAAATCTAAATGTCAAATCAAGAGTTACACAAGTCAACAGCTTCTTTAACCTCTACTGAAAACTATGAACCCTACAGATCGGACTTTATTCTACGGATGAGTCGCTTTGTATGTTGTGTTTCACGATCTGTTGCCAAATAAATGTTATCCTTTCTTTTAAATTTAATACCAAATGGTTAGTTGTACTAAAACCTGAATATAATTACAAAAAATTGCATTAGAGACTGTGTCCCAAGTTAAAATAAAACCACTAGGGAATAGGTAGGAAAGATCTTTTCATACTGTCACAGATAAAACTGGCGGGTGTTTGGCAAAGATAAAGACTTAGCTTACTATGCCACATACGCCTACTACGAAAAGCTTATAAGGAAAGCTTATAATGACTGCGACCCTATATGGAAAGCCAATGCAATGTTCGCTAATACGGATAGGTAAATTAATTGTTTAACGAATTGACACACTACAATTAATTTGCCGTGTAGCCATTTCATACAGCAGTCACAGAATGACAGTTGTGATTTGAATAAACAGACTCAAACTTTAAGTCGGTAGTCAATTTGATAAACAATTTATTAATTGGGGATGTATCTATAGCTCAAAGTGTCGTCGTGTATGATACATTTCACGATCAAAGAAACACTTAGTTCAAGATAGTTATTAAAAGTTGCTGAAGAACTTGATGAGTAGCTTCAGTTTCATGCGTAGACTGCGCCTACCCCGTGTTTACACCCAGGTATTTAACGTGTCCTACATTTTATCTACTGCGTGGTGGTGTAAGTTGCAACACTTAGGTAAGAAATCTTCAAATTACAACATCACGCACCGTCACCGTAAATAATTATTAGATATAATTTTATTCTAATAAGGGTGTGCTTGCTGTTATAATAATACCTAATTCATTTCTCCCTCTCATTCAATCTAAACGTAAACTTAAAACATTTACTGTCTGACTGTCTGACTGTTTTGGTTAACCGTTTACACTTAAAACAATTTGTCTCCAAAACTTTTAGAAAACTTACCAAAAATGTCAAAAACTAAATAAAATAGCTAACAAAACATGTCTGAACCATAAAAGCGGACGGCGAGCGCTACATACAAATTGGTTGCAGTTATTTGGCTATTTAGTATTTGTTGGACCCTAAAACAGGAATTATTTGAGTAGGAATAGGTCAAATTACTACCCGACTGCGCGGCAGTAAAGACAGGGTTATCTTTTTTACGCGTATCTGGGTCGATATGCCCAAGCATCACTCGACAAATCGTCGAAACCTGAGAGTAAACTAGATGGTCAAATCATGAAATGGCCAGGGAGATCACGATATGTCCATTTCTACGATCGTACCATGACATTTATACGTTGCCAATGCACGCCTTACCGATTATTTATTGCTGCTAAGTCTTAAGTACTAACATAACATAACAACAACATTGTACACTTAGTTCGCAATAAACGTTTTGACTTTAATTTTTACTTTATTTAAAAAAAAAGAAAAAAAGTAGATGAGACCTCCTCCTCCTTTTTTACTGTCCCTTGCAATTTTTTCCGAACATGAAAATATTATTAACGATAAGGACTTAACGTCCGTACAAGTTGTAGATACTTGGTTCGAACCCACGCAGCTGCTTTACTTTGTGTAAATTATTTCATCACCACTACCTACTCTAAAAACAGTGAAGGAAAACATCGTGAGGAAACCGGCATGCCCTAGAACCAAAACTTCGAAGATATGTGATATCTACCAACCTGCACTATGGGTCATGGGTCCGTGTGGTGGATTACAACCCACTCGCTCTCACTCGGAGGCGTATGTCCCAGCTGTGGGAATATTATAGGCTGATATGCATGGACTTTAATGGTCCTACAATATTTATGCCAAAAAACAGATGGGACCGTTGGTTTTATGTGCTTTGTTTTACTCTTGCTTAAAGGATTGTCGCGGTATATTTTTATTTTTCATAATTTTCTGCCATATAATTGATAGTATAGAAGCCTCTCATTCGCTAGTCTTTGTGTTCACAGTTTTAGATAAATAAAAACGTTTTATCTAAAAATAAGTTTCAAATCAGGGTTCGCCGTCAATCCTGATTTAAAACTTCTTTTTCACGCGATGACTGCGTCATAGCATGGAAAAAATACACAAATCTAGATCTATACATGTATATAATTAATATAAAAATCACACGCCGCGAGGAGGATCGACTGGCACAAAGTGAGGTAAATCTAGAGAATGTTAAAATCAGCCGACTCTCGCAGAGATTTAAAGATGTGTATCAGATGGATAGTACGAGTAGTTAGAGTTTCAAGCTGTTTGTCCCATCTTAATCTCTCATTTATATGCACCCCCAGATATTTTACATTATTAGTTCTAACAATGGCAGCACAAGTGCATCAGCCGATTTTGGCATGAGTGTGCCGTAATCGAAAAAGTATTTGGGGGAAGGGTGTATAATAAATAGGTCGTCAGATCGCAAACGGTATATAATAGGTTTTATCCAGGTTTAGCGTCAGCAAATTCAGATTAAGCCAAGTCATCACGGAAGTTAGTGCAGATTCAGCCCTAGTTTGCACATTGTTCCACGTAAGCCCGTGAATTAAAATCGCGGTGTCATCGGCATATGCATAGATCTTACCATCAGGTACTGACATTCTACAAAGGTCGTTTATATAGGTTTGAAAGAGCATGGGGCCTAACATGTTTCCTTGAGGCACGCCGAATGATACCGATTCTTCATCACTGTAACTCGACCCTATCCTAATTTGCTGGGTATGATTTGTCAAGTAATTAGTAAAGAATTTCAAAGCCATGCCACGCTCGCCCACACACTCTAACTTAGCTATTAGTTTGGGAACAGAAACTGTGTCAAAATCCTTCGACAAGTCCAAAAATATGCCAAAGCACTTAGTTTTGTTGTCCAGTGTCTTTGCTATAGTTTGAGTTAGATCTAATAATATCTTCTGATAAATTTTCTAATATCTTCTTCTAAGATCTTCTGCGAAGCAGTAATGCTCGCGAAGGAACAGTCGGAACGCGCGAGGGAGAGGCAAATTTCGCGGCTTCACGTCCCTAGCCGCTGCAGGAGGAGACTCCCTGGGCGTCGGGAATCAATTGCCGATTCCCGGCCACCGTAGGCGCGGGCTTGCGGACGGTGATCAATGGGTAGCTCGCCATCCAGTAAGGACCAAGCCCGGCTCGGGAGATGTCAGCGAGTGAAGGAGTCCGATGAGACCATTGCCTGCCGGGGTTGCGGGAAAGTCCGAAAGGGATACTGTGGCCCCCTGGCATTGCACAGGCAACAGAAGGAACACGGGTGGGTTTTAGTCAGTAAGAGTCTGACACACTCTCCCGCTCTAGGTGGAAGTCATTTGATGAAATCCCAACAAAAAAAAAGAGCAATGAGCCTCCGTATTGTTCACCAATGAGTGTAGGACATGTATAAATAGTGCAGACGGTCGCTGAAGAGTCTATTGTCGAGGTGGGGAGAGATGTACTCAAAGTTGCATTGAGGAGCGTGTTCCTTGTGAAGGCGGTTCGTGCATGGTGTGGGGTGGCATTTCGATGATCGGGCAACCAGGACTTGTGTTCATCGACATGGTTCGTCAAAACGGTAGACGAGGAGGTTTGACGGCACAACGCTATACTCTAATGCAAGATAATGCCCGACCCCATGCCGCTGCATAAGTTCGACAACATTGCGAAGAGGTTAGGATACGTACCATGAATTGGCCAGCACGTAGTCTGGATCTTAATCCCATTGAGCATATATGTGACAGTTTAAAAAAAAAACGTATTAGCGAGAAATCCTGTACTCACAACTGTGGCAGCACTAAGAACAGCGATTTCACAAGAATGGAACATTATTCCGCAAGACCGTTTAATATCTCTCTCATCCCTAATCAGATCTATGCGGAACCGATTAGAATCTGTAATACGGGCACGTAGAGGCAATACAAAAACAATAATACAAGAAATATTAATATTACAAGAAAAAAAACCTGTGCTTCAACTTTTTTTTTATTGTAAAAAACCATTTTTCAATAAAACCAATGTTTGTTACAAAAAAAAATGATCCTTGTCCATTCCATTTTTTTTTGTAACAAAAATTGGTTTTAATGGAAAAATTGGTTTTGTACTTCAACGGCGTAATATCATATCCTTAAATGTTTAAGGATATACTCGTACTAAGCTGTATGAAGTTAACAAACCAAAAAAACCAAACAAACCAAAAAAAGGTTTCAATTTGAATTAGTTTAAAAAGTTTGTATAGGTAATTGGTAAAAATGTTTATTTCAAAGGCGTCTTAAATATTGATGCAGTTTATGAGTCTGTCAGTGTTTTTCTTATAAAACTTCATAAATTCATGAACAAATTTTTTTTTTGTAGTCCCGCAAATTCCGCGTATCCGTGGGATTTATGAACTCGATCCCGCAGGCCTGCGGGATTGGGATTTTGATGCGGGATTGGATTCCCTAATCTCAACCACGTTGAGGTCGGCTTTCTAACTGGATACTGCTCAATACAACATAGAGCGACTGTCTTACCTCCACAGCCCAGTTACTGATTAACACGATACCCCCTGGCAAGACCAAGGAAACGCAAACGAATGCATAATCTATACTACTAATAATAAAGCTGTAGAGTTTGATTTTTTGTTTGTTTGAACGCGCTAATCTCTGGAATTGAAGAATTCTTTTTACATTTGATAATCCTTGAGAAAAAAAGTCTTGGGTGGGTCGGGGGAACAATAAATTTCACGAGGACGGAGTCACAAGCTTATTTTATATTGCCATTACCTTGCAGGCACAGCTGGGTCACAATTAATTTGAAGCTGTTACAGGTACAAAGGGCAGTACTTGTAACAGCCGCAGCAGTGATTTGGGGATACTCAATTTAGATGAATTAATATTGATACTTTATTTATTTACGTTGTATGGTTAGAAAGTTAACCAAAAAAACAAACCATTCTTATGTACATTTTCACCGAGTTTTTGCCCATAAATCAAGCTAGACTATACAAACATGTTTGCAATAAATTGGTTCAATCTAAATCATGCATGAACGAAGGTTTGTGATTGACAATTTTGCAGCTAATGGAAGCATAATTAAGTAGTTATGCTACGCTGAGGGCGTGTGGAAAGTAAAGGTTCAATACATTTATAAGTACGTACACACATCAAAAAAAGTTTGCGATCAGTTTGAAAATTCGAAATCTTTTTTGTTACGGTAGACTATACTATAATTTGTTCTTCTTTTTTAGATTATTTACTTGAAAATATATAACTAGAATACGTTTTTCATATAATAAGAAATTCAATCCACGCTTACGCTTATTCAGAAATCAGACTTAGTCGATTTTAACGGATTTATAATATTTTTTCGAGGAAAGTTGTTATTAACAAAATATCAATAGGACTATCAGAAGTTTGACGAGAAAGAATTGTAACTTTGAGGGAAGAAGCATATTCCACGAGAGAAATAGCACGCAGAGTTGCTGTATCCCAATCCTGTTTCGTGGCCACGTTGCAGATTGCTGGCAGACCGTGACCCAACAATCGACGCCACTACAATAAAAGCAGAAGTGCGGGCCGCCTCTGAACTTGAAGTTAGCACTCAAACCATTCGGAAATGCTTACACCAGGCTGGACTACGATCACGGAGGTCTTGGCAAGCACCTCTGAATTCACGGCAACATCAGCGATGGAGATTACAGTGGGCTAGGCTCCGGCAAAATGAAGATGATGAGGAGGAAAACATTTGGCAAAACTGTCTCTTCGTTGACAAATAGCTAATCAGTACTCATCCAGATAATCGACGTGTCCGTGTCTGGAGACTATGAAAAGCAAAGAACTGACATTGGAACCGTCAGCCAGGCGGGAAATCGGTATCCTTTTGGGGTGGAATTATTATTGGAGCTAGAACGCCATTGAACCCGTATCGAGGCTCCATGACGGCAGATAGGTACAAAACAGTCGCTATTGATGGAATTGTCAGGCCATTCCGAGTAAACCATGGGCACCAATTCGTACTGGTCGATGATAATGCGTCCACACATCGAGCTTAACGAGTCAATGCTGCTCTCCGAAAATATGACATCACAAGGTTAGACTGGCCTGCCAGCTCGCCTAACTTAAACCCAATGCTCTTAAGTGAGCTGTTTGGAGCCATCATCAGCCACGTCCCCAGACACTGCCAAAGGTCAGGTCAAGCCGCTATTCAAGAATGTCCCCAGGAGGATCCCCGCATGTGTGCGAGCCAGGGGAGGAGTAAAACCTTCTGTTAAAAAAATTGTTGAATAAGTTTGGTTAAACGATATCTTCCTTTCCATCAAATTTCTGTTACAAATTACATTAGGATTGGTTTACTAAATTTTTGTTATTTAAAAAAAAAAAAAAGTTTTATTTGTTAATTTCAAACAGTGTATTTCTATGTAATAAAAGATATATCGTAAACACTTTTTCACACCACCTGCTCGAAAATTTCAAATTATATGTCAAGCAACCTTAACCTAAAGTGAGTCATTAGTGGCCGGGGGCACAGCCGGTCAATAATGTTTTACTGGATTTCATTATGACCCGCTGACCAATAATGTGATTTGAATTTGGAATCTCACATGCTCAGCAAAATTGGTAGTATAGTACTAACAAACACCCTTTGGTGCCAGTAAGAGGAAAGCTATTCTCGATACCCTTACTACGCGTGGATGATATTCTCGACTTTTAAAAAGAAAGTTATTAATTATTATTATTTTTTTTTTTTTCAAATACAAGATTCTGAAGCATTGACGAGCAATACTCAAAGAAATTCCAAATCAACATCTATAAACGTACCAAATAAAAACTTAACTTTATCTTTGAACAACTGGACTAATGTCTCAAATGTTACCATTAACTTGAATTAATATGTAAGTGCATATAACTAACTAGTTCTAAATATGTTATTCTTACTGTTTGTTTATTTGATAAATACTTTGTTTTTCGTACTATGGCTATTATTTTCTCACAGTAGGTGTAAAAAGTAGAGTATCCTCCTCTGGGCTAAAGGTGTAGCTAGCTTGAATCCCTCGCTGCATTCAGGATTCTTGTATTAACTCCCTCGCTTCGCTCGTGAGTTAAACTCTTAACTCCCTCGTTGCGTTCGGGAGTTAAATCCCGAATCCTTCATTGCGCTCGAGATTCAATATGACGCCCGTGACATAAGACACAACTTTAGCCCCTCGGTGCATAATCTACTATTTCTTGATAAACTTAAATTTAAAAAATGTATCAGCTTTTCCTAGTGATCACAAACTGTTTTTGATTTGTGTACAATAAACTGACCTGTGTACTTCATTCAAAGAGCTTTTGTTGTTGAAAATGTTGGTTTCAAACCTTTACCAACTTCGATAAAATTCAACCAAAAAAGAAAGGCAAATATAAAAGAAAAATCAAAAATAATGTTTTCTTTTTTGATATAACACCTTGAAAGCACGAAGTTGTTAATGGTTTGAAACCAACATTTTACATTATTTCTAAATAATTAATTAAACTTTAAGCGAAATAATGAGGCACTTTTAACGTTACTTACTAAAAACGCGACACGTTGAAGGATCTTAGAAACGCACTTAAAAATTTCAGTTATTAGATTTTTTGATTTTATGAACCTTACGTAAATGTTTTTCATTTTACATTTTATGATTGTGGTTTTTATGGTGATATTTAAAGTGCAACCTTTGAAATACAAAATATGAATGTTACTAATTCCCTTTAGTGAGTGATTTCGTTAGTTTTTACCTGAATAGGTTTTGCTTACACCTTCAACAAAAAGTTTTGAAACCCCTCCTTATTATATACAATGTTTAATAATAAGGATTGGATTGGATGATGATAATATCTTTCACAATAGTGTACATCGCATTTTATAAGCAACATAAACGGAGAGGAGGGTTAGAAAAAGGGTCTAGCCTAATATAATCTTCTTGATTATATTCTTAAAAAGGCTACAATATAGTGAGGACCTTAATTTCACCCGAGTGCCAGTATGAGTAGAGACTAGACAGCAAACTGTATTTCATACACAAAAGGTATGACTGAATGTTCGAATATGATGAGATACATACATACATACATAAACTCACGCCTTCTTCCCATGGGGGTAGGCAGAAACTACAGAATGCCACCTGCTACGATCCTTACATACTCCTTTTGCCTCGTTTACGTTCATACATCTGGTCATACATACACGCCGGTTGCGAGTACTACGCACCTGTCCTTTCTGAAGAACATCACCAATAAGGTCAGTATATTTCCTCCTAGGGCGTCCCCTCCCGGCGTTTCCATTCACATCTGCCTTGTAAATACATTTTGTTAGTCGCCTTTCATTCATCCTCTCAACATGACCAAACCATCTCAGCATACCCTTTTCAATTTTTGTCCCTACATCTTCTTTTAACTCACACCGTTGTCTTATCTCATCATTTCTCAGCCTATCATTCATAGTTAGACCACACATGCTTCGCAAGGAACGCATTTCCACAGCATTTAACCTACTTTCATGCTTCTTTTGCCACACCCAGCATTCACTTCCATACATAAGCGTGGGCACCAGCACACCACTGTGAACAGCCAGTCGAGCCTTTTTTGACATCAACTGGTTGGTCACAATCGCATGTATAGCACCATTCACTTTATTTCCCGCATTTACTCTCCTTTCCACATCTTCATCAATCTTCCCATCCCTTGTAAACAGACTCCCCAAGTATACAAACTCACTTACTTGCTCCACATTCTTATTATTTATTTTCATATCACACACCGATACATCCTCTCCTCTTTCAAAGAACATGACCTTCGTCTTATTCACATTTATATTCATCCCTTTCCTCTTACATGCTTCATCCATCACAGTCACCATGTCTTGCAACTGTTCTGCTGACGATGCAGGTAGAACTTGATCATCTGCGTGATGAGATAATGATGAGATAATTACAAATAAATGTATTGCCGTATCAGAATAAGTGGATTGGCCCAAAAAAGTTGTTTATTTTCATGTTTAGTAACGATTCCTGTTAATCAGTAGGTATTCAGAATTGAAAAATGTAGATAACAAATTTAAGTAACTTCTACTCTATAACTAAAGATAAAATCCACTTAAAATATCAAAAAAATTGCCTGGGTAGGAAACCATTGGGCAATTAGTCCTGCTACCAAACTTGCTTACCTTTAACACATCTTTGCACTCTAGTAAGCATTTTTCTTTTTTATCTCTAGACATTCTCGTGCCGAGGGAAGAAAGCCTTCGTAAACAAATGGATTTGAAGTTTTATATTTGCGTAAAATTGATATGAGATCGAATTTACGCTCAATTTTGTATACGTATTTCGCTCGTCACCGGAGCCACGGCAATAACGTTAGGACCAGAGCTTATCGTTCGATTTTCTGTTTTTCATAATACTTACTACGTATTTCTACAGGTAAACAAGTAAGTTGATTTAAATTAAAAGCCTTATTCTTTGTGCGGAAAAAGGAATCATGGCGAATACTCTACATATTAAGGTCGTTGTTCGTGTCTGTATGTATGACCGCGTTGTTCTTCTAAACTACGCTACGATTCCCCATCGGCAATAATTACTAATTTTACAACATTTCAAAATGACAATTTCGAACATTCATCTCTATTTAACCCCTTCAGGAGATGAATCTATACATATTATAAAACGAAATCGCTTTTTGCGTTTGTCTGTATGCCCGCGTTGTTCTTCTAACATACGCAACGGATTTTGATTTTTCAACACAATTTAGAGGATGTATTCTGGAAGGTTTATGTGTATAATACATTAATATTAAACTTATAGATAATTAAGAAATCTCGATGTATTGTCAAGCCGTAAAAGCCCTGCGAAGCTGGGCGGATTAGTTCACAGTAAATCTTCCTGAGTGAGCACCTTCAATCTAAAAGGTTTAGACAGAGCGTTGCCTGTCAGTGAATGAATTTTATTAAATCGGTTTAGAACCAATCGAAGCAATCTATAGGTGCCATGTACCCTCTCCTATTGAACCATTCGTATACACTTAATAAGCCTTCGATCAAGAATACTCAAACCGAGAAGTAGCGAATAACCAATATGAACCAAATAATATCACAATACACCATTATTACTGGGGCCTCTAAATTTCGTGATGATTTAAAAAAAAAAATGTTAATGAAAATGTCTTTGATCTTAACAAATATATTACTAATGGGATTAGAATATTACTTTTTCTGGTAAAAGGAAAATATGAATCATACAATTTGTCTTTTAAACAATTTTGTCAGTCTAACGATTCTGTGGAAAGGGAAAACAACAAAACAGATAAAAGAGGTGGGAAACCGATTATAACCAAAGCAGAAAATAATGTCAATAAAAACCGCTTCCAGGCCCGGCAGGGGGGTATAAATAGTAAAACCGGACCAGTGCGTGTCGTACCATAAACAGTGAAGGGTTCTGTAGTCGGGATGAATATTTACGCATGCACAGTGCCTATTGGTTTTATAGAAACAAAAAAAAAAACATATTGTTGATCGGAAAAAATCTATTAAAAACGGACTTATTTCTACGGTTGTAACCGAAAATATCCCTTATCTCAAAAACTATTGACGCAAAGCGCAAAGTCACTAAGAAACATTATACCTAATTATTTTAATTATGGGATGCGCAATACCTCCACTCTTATGCATATTGTTTTTATTTCACTACACACCTTCTTTCAAATTTTCAGCGATATTTTGAAATAGTCTCCGAGTTTATTGGTTGTGTGACATCAGGACAGACCTCCACTAGGAGTAATATTCTGTGGGACAGACAGACAGATGAACCTGACGAAATTACATAAGAGTTCCGTTTTGCCATTTGGCTACGGAAGCCTAAAAAGGCCTTACAAGATTACTGTGGAGACGGTTCTTAATACCTGCTTATATTTACTTTAGATCAGTGGCACATCGTAGATATTGCCTCCAGCTTGTTCTGAAAAATACATAGACGACAAGTTTCACTTATTATTTACCGTAACTATTTTTTACGAGTATATTTACGCTTCGGAAGGGTTAAATTACACTTTTCAAAAAAAAATTACATAGTCGTAAGAACTGAGATGTGGACCTGTAGTTTTCAACAGCGTCCTTCTTTCCCCCATTGTGGACAGAACTAATAAGGGACTCCTTGAACACCTTCGGAAAAACACCTTGATTAGCTTAGTGAGACGGGGACGTTATTGGGTCTAGGTAATTTAAGAAACTTAACCGTAATAGAATCCCAGCCAGTAGCACAGTCATTATTGAGATTCATAATCAACGGTTCAACATCAGCTTGTTCTGGTGGAAGTAACACAATTAAATTTGGGACGGGGGTTACGTCACATTTATAACTATTTTAAGCTGGTTTTATTTTATCTGCTAGCTGTTTTCCAATATCAGAGAAGTAGGTGTTTATCTCATTTACAACACTTGAACCATTTTTCTGTGGGTCTAAAAGATGGTTCCCAGCAGTTTTTTGTTTTGAATTATTGTGACGGTATTCCATTTAAATTAATTACAATTTGTATTTTCTAGTAAAGATTTTTCGCATTTCCTTTTCAACATTTTCAGAAGAGCGTTACAAAAGTTTCAGCACGAGTACCTTTTGTAAATCAGTTCAGTACATGTATTTTGTGGGTTTTTTGTAAAAAATTGTAAGTTTATCTCTGTGGCTACATCACAGTAAACCAGGTGTGAGCCAGGGTTTAAGCAATCTTTTCCTACAGAGTCGGGAAATTATTATCGAGTGTTGTGTTAATGTACTTGAAATATGATTTAAAAAATAGGGCAGCGGCGTCATTTGCGCCAGACCACAGTTCTGTTGACAAACAAACAAAAAATAAATAGTTTGCAAGTGTGCAAGGGCAGAATCATAATAAACTTTCTTGCACACACTGTTTCTGCTGATACTCGTATTAGGATTTACATAAAAAAAGGTTTGAGTGTACTGAAGCGTGGTCAGACACGGTTGAATCAATCACAAAGGTCGCAGCAGAATAATGATCTAGACAGTTTGCAAACCTTGTTGAATATAATTATGTGCCGGGACTAGCTGTTAGCCTAGTTCTGCAGTAAGATTAAGGTAAGATGCACTGTTTTTGGCAGTATTGTTCGGTTTAATATCGGTGTTGATGTTGCCAGCAATACTGATGGCTTTAATCAGTATGACTGCTTCTACGAGTAATGAGTTGAGAAAGCTATTGGTGCAGTGTGAATATGGGGATCTATACACCGCTTATATTATTATGTTAATATCTGGATAAACTTGAAGCAATAGACAACCTGCGTCATTTGACTGTTCTCAAAAATAGGAATTAGTTTGCGTTCATTGAGCCAGTATTTAGTGAGGGTTTTAATGTCGATTTCGAAGGAGAATCTGGTTAGTTGTGCCTGAAAGTTATAGTATTTCTTGTAAACGCTGCGAATGTTTTGTGTTATGATTTTCAAAGACTGCATCACAGAGCTATGTAACGCAGAGTTGTTATTTTCCATAGAGATAGTATCTATATCTAATCTAAATCTATCTATCTATCTATATCTAAGGAGAAGCTAGAATTTGTAGATAAAACTGTTTTCCTGGGGATCACGCTCGATTCAAGGCTGGGGTCCTCATTTAACATCTCTCGCAGGACGGCTAAGTTCAGCAGAATATGCTGTAAGAAAAATCCGTCAATTTACTGATATAGATACCGCAAGGCGTATTATAGTAGTAGTTATTTCAGTTACTTTCATAGTATCATGTCCTACGGTATTTTACTATGGGGACGGGCTGCAGATATCGATTCTATTTTTATTCTGCAGAAAAGAGCCATTAGAGCAATATATTGTAGTCCTCCGTAGGCGCGATTCTCTAAGGGAACTGTTTAAAAATATTAACATCATGACGGTACCTTGTCAATATATCTATGAAAACATCATGTACGTCAGGAAAAATCTTAATCTTTTCAGTAAAAGAGGTGAAAGACACAATTATAGTACTAGAAATAGGGACCAATTAGTTCAAACGGGTTTCAGACTGGCTAAAGTAGACTCATCTTTCATGGGGTACTGTTTAAAATGTTACAATAAAATACCTTCCCATATACTACAACTAAATGAAACGAAATTTAAATCTTGTATAAAACGCACATAATTATGCTGCCAAGCATATTATAAGCTTGGGGATTATATCGCTGACAAAAATGCTTGGCTTAACGCTGGTCCAGCTCCACAAGGGCGCATAAACTAATTGATTAACATTCAAAAATATTGTTGGAACTGCTGAAGATTGCAAAAACTATCTTTGAATTGTATAACTTCAATCTCTTTTTTATTGTATAATTGCATAGCACATGTGTGAGCACTGTGACCATGTACCTTCTATAAAGCTACCTTTTACTGGGTACGTCTTTCATTGACTTGATATGCCCTGGCGGCTAAGAGTATGTCATGCTCACTCAAATGTCTCGCTGGTGGTGGCGTGTGTGTTGGATCGTTGAGTTCCCTTCAAAATGGTTGAGCTAAACGGTGCTGATCCATGCGTCATGTTCGTGAACGGGCGCCATCAGTAGGGACTGGTCATCTCTTATCTGCCACGGCTTATTTTAATTTTTGAATTGTTTTAATTTTTTTTTTTTATTACGGATCTTTTTACGTACACGTCTTTCTACATTGTTCTCACATGTATAATTTCAACATGAATGATGTAAACAATATTTTGTAAGAATATAATTTTTTTAAAAGAGTGTCCGTGGAGTTTCTTGCCCGTTCTTCTCCATAGGAACCTACGATTTGGAATGGGTAACTAGCTTCATATTTCTGACTGACTGACTCCTTGACAATTCAAAAGTGCCTGTAAATGGTTTAATTGAAATAAATGCTTTGAGTTTGAGTTCTAAAGCTGATAAATTTATATTTAATTCCGATACCTCAACTTAGCCTATCGCAGTGGACATAGGCTTCTCTAAAGCTGCGTCACAACACCCTGGCCTCCGCCTTCCACATACAGTCTGTTCCAGCCACTTTCTTTAGGTCGTCGGTCCATCTAGCTGGGGGGCGCGCCACGCCCAAAAGTACCTAATTCGTTTATATTTTTCATCTGAGAAGAAATGCAAGACTATTTACTTCCTCAAACTTTAAAGATTTTATGTAAAGCTAGGTAAAATAATTGCTAAGCAAATTGACTACTAACTTCAATTGTCCGTATAGTCTATCCATAAAAAAAAGTAAGTTGGAGTCTCATTTCCTACGAAATGCATGTATATTTTTTTCGATTTCTAGTACTAAAACCTCAGTTGGTCCAAAAGAGTTTTTGGTAATTTTAATAAACAGGATCGAGTGTCATAAAAAAAGGTTTTAATGAAAAATGCCCATTTTCTTGATGAAAATCTGTGAATGTAGATCAAACTTCTCAAAAAGTTAAGACACAGACAGTCTCCTAAGACCGTTTTCCTGTAGCTTCAACGGTTAAGATACCTGCTCTTTACTGCCCTTGCTTAAAAACTTTCTTCTGGTACCAATAAAAATTAGAATACTAATAATGACTATCACTCTAAGAAAGTAAAATGTTAAAAAAATATTGATTGCGGTAAATGGAAAAAAAATCCTGGTATTTACGAAACAATATTTAGCTGTGCATAATAAAACATACATAACATCAGGCCTGTATTCCACGAAGGGTTAGGCAGAGGTGTACGTTTTTTGGTACACTCACATTTCGCCAGTTATGTTTAAGTCCCATGTAATAGGGGCGAGCCTATTGCCATCAACCGGGCACAAATCCAGACTCCGGGCTGCTCATGAGAAATTCCAGATGGATAAACTCAATAATACTTTGGCTGACCCAGGAGTCGAACCCAGGACCTCATCCTTAGTATAGCGCTTGCGATCACTAGACCAACGAAGCAGCATTAAGACGAATACTTACCATCCATGTTTCATGTATTTAATACAGCGATATTTATACCATCTGGAGGTCAAACCACTCTATATGTTGACCTCGTGACCAAATGCCTCTAACTACGTGACCAGAACGAGAAAATCCAATATATATTTTTTATTTTCCTGGTTCTTTTGTATTGATCCGTATCACATACAAAGATGCTCGAACTATTCCGCTATTATCTACCATAAACAATTTAATTGATTGAAAACTTTACCTCGAACATTATTTTCTACGTGCTAGATAATAAATTCTAATGACCTAATGGTTTTAAGTTTTTAACAATGAGGCGTGCGACGAAAATCCAAATGCTTTTATTTACCCAGGGCATTCATTTAAGAGTCCTATTACATTTTTTTACGGAAATTCATGATTTTTGACCATGTAATTTTCAGCAGCAGTAAGATATTTTAATAATTTGATTATAATAACTATAGTGCCATTCTTTTTCTTGTAAGTTGGAGTTACACATTATTTTCGTGTAATTTGCTGAATTGACGCGGAATATAAAGTACTTTAATTTAATTTATTGTAATTTTGTCCTATTATATTGAGAAACAAAAACTAATGAAACGTATTCACTGTAGATCGAAGTTTTATATCATGTTAGTTTATTTGATTTAATTGTGTTTATTTGGAATATAATTGACATGAAAATCAAGACATTTAATGGTTTTCTTTACGAATTTTCCCTGAAAACACAAGGAATTTAAAGAAATTGTAGAACTCCAATAAACAAGTAAAACATTCAAAGTATATTTTAGTAATTTTATCATTTATAACAATTGAATGTAACGATGCGAATTTGAGCGTCAAAGTTCCATCGCCAACGGTTTTTCTTGCAAACTGTGTTCGTAAAATATTTATAGTAAAAACACGAAAAGAAAAATGAAAATGTGTAACTCCAACTTACAATAAAGAGAATGGCACTATCGTTATTCATAATCAGATAATTCAAATATCTTACTGCTGCTGAAAATTACAACGTCAAAAATCATGAATTTGCGTCAAAAATGTAATAGGACTCTTAAGTGTCAAGTGGGATTATGTGTAATAATTGTTAGTTTTTAGATATCAAAAAGAAAATGGTAAATCGAAAGCTTGAAAAGCGTAAAAGTTGGCATTACGATCTATAAATATAGGTATTTCAGAGCATCGATAAACGAATTGAAAATGAGGTCGTATGCAAACATCACAAAGTCGACGCGTAAGCTCGTCGAAAATATTTTGCACAAGAGTTTCAACGAAAGTAGCAGTACCACAAAAGGAAGTAAAGTAACCACAAAACAAAAGGAAGGGTTTTTTAAAATTAATTCCCTTCAGGGGGGGATAAGGGGATGAAACTTTATATACTATCTGCATAATTTTAATTCACGTTTGGTACACCTGCTGCTAACTTTCAAATAATTGTCAGCTGGAACCAAAACAATAAAACTCAATCGCAACTCAAATAAACTGATTACAGGCACTTTTGAATTGTCAAGGGGTTGGTCAGTGAGAATTATGAAGCTAGTTGCCCATTCCAAAGCGTAGTAGGCACCAATGGAGAAAGACGAACTCCACGGCACCAAAAATATTGATTAGGTACATCATTCATGTTGAAATTATACGTGTGAGAATGATGCAGAACGTTAAAAATGTCCGTCATAAAAATATTAAAAAAACAAATATATGATGCCCTGGTAAAGATGATCACTCCCTACTGATGGCACCCGTATATAAACCTGACGCATGGATTAAATTGAGCTCAACCATTTTGAAGAGAGCTAAAGGAAAAATGTCACAAAGAAACCCCACGCGGGGTGAATCCTATGTCCTGTGTTTTAGGCAACTTCCATTCTGAGGGATAGAAAAAGTATGTACCTAATGTTAAAATTTAAAAGTCTAAAATAATATGTTTCTATAATGTTTGAGGTAAGTAAATATTGCCGTAAAATTATTGATTAAACAAAATATACATCGACAAAGACGAATTTCCGCGAATTAAGAGCTTTAAATTTAACTATCGATACCCATCATTCCCTGTCATTCATTCTTTCGTCTATAACATGTTTAGTCAATTAGTGCTGCACAGCATCTGAAACTCGAGCCATAGGGTGAATAATGTGCCGGAAAATTGTATATACGAGTATGCGATACAGCGAAAAGGCACGCACATACAACTAAGTCTAACGTTACTCGTTAGTATTTGTTTTATTTATTTCGGAGAGAAAATTATTTAGTTTTCGGCATATGCTTCATGTAATATGTAATACCTACTGTTTACCTTCAAAATCTGCACATTACTCGTTCATTTCATCTTTATTTTTTAATACATAAACAATAAACAGTTATTATTATTGAGTGTTATTGTTTTCACAGTATTACTATAAACAAAAGGTCTTGTGGTTGCAAGCGCTACTGCTGAACATGAGGTCCTGGATCGATTCCCAGGTAGGGCAAAGTTTTATTGGGTTTGTCCACCAGGATATTCTCAGTAGCAGGCCGAAGTCTGCATTTGTGGCGGTGGATAGCATTAGGCTCGCCTCCTATAACATGGGACTTAACCATTACTTGAGAAATATGGATAGGTAAAACAGGCGAACAAACTCTTATAGCAATGGTTGTGTATGTAACTATCGCAACTAAGAAAAGTATTATTTCAAGTTCGTTTTAGGCACATCATATTTAATTATATCCCATTTCAGCATACAGCTGCTGTGGACTAGTTAGGAGGAGTAGTCCTTTTGTGTGCCTATATATATTTAATTATGTACAGTAAGGTAGTTATTTTATTTATTTTTGATTTATTTATTTAACCATTTATGTACACACATAAATAAACACACACGATTAAAAGAACAGAAAAATACGTACGAAGGTGATGCTTATTTCTATAGAAATCTCTTCCAGCATACCTGCGATAGGACAGAGGGTAAAAAGAGATGTAGACACCGTGTGTAAGAGTAGAGAGAAAGTAAAATACATAAAATCAAAACAATTCACTCAATAAAATAAAACAATTTATATGACAATATACATACAATCAGACATACTTCTAAAATAAATAAAATACAACATAAATACCTACGCAACTATGACGAAGTGGAAAGATAGTGTTCTTTCACTCTTCTTTTAAATACTGCAACAGTTATTTTTTTAGTACCTAGTGTAAATAGTCAGTTGTATTTTAAATTATTTACAGTTAATTATCTATTTTTTTATGTATAAATAAAAAGAATATAAATATAAACAAAAAATACTGATAAACATTTTTTTTTCTCGCTGTCGTTATTTGAATCGTTCTAGCCATCATCGATTAGAGCCAGAAGGCAGAGGCAGGGCGGGGTGAGTCGGCCCAGGACCCGAATCTCCGGGCTCCGCGAACGGAACCATGTCACAAAATCAATACAAATACTTGTTTCGTAAATTTTGGGAACCTTAAATGATTTTGCCATTAATTTTACGCAGATACCAACATGTTTCACTCAGGCTATATCTAGAGTTAGGAAATTAACTGTTTTTTAGATATAGTTAGTTTATTATTTACTAGCTCCCGCCAGCGTTTTAGCCGTCGTGATATCTTTATAAATGATAGTCTATGTGCCTCAGCGATATTAAAGCATTCTACTGGTGAAAGATTTTTTAAATCAGTCGAGTAAATTTTGTGTTTATTCTTTTCAAACAAAATCACAAATCTTTTTTTTTTTTTTGCTTTGCCCCACACTAGGAATTTCTCCTGTATTGTGAGTGCGTTAACAAACATTGAAACTCACATACACAAACAGCCAGACCCGGAACAACTAATTGTAGGTCATACAAATATTTGATCCGTGCGGAAATCGAACCCGCGACACGCAGCGCAGCAGTCAATCGCTTAACCAATGCGCCAACCAAGTCGTCGTTTATATACCATAATTATATTAGTGTAGATGTACACTCAATAAAAAAACATTATTAAACGTCAGTATAACTTGCATAACACTAAAAGTTGTACTAGTTACTGATTACTCTAGATGTAATTTAAGCCTATGTCAATGTACAGTCAAGGAAAGCAAAGCAAAATTGACACCCTACGTCAATTTGCCGTGTTATAGCCATTTTGCACAACTGTCAAAGAATTGCAGTTGAATATACGGAGAATTTTAGTTGGTTGTCAATTTCCAACAAGCTCTTTGTCTGTAATTGGAATAGAATAGAATACTCTTTATAATGTACTCTATACGAATTACAGATATAATATAACTAGATATTCCCCGCGGCTTAACTCGCGTGAGTGTCATTATCCCACGGGAACGTTCTGCCGGGATACGAAAAGTGTCTTATGTCCTAACTCAGGTCTATCAGTATGCCTTTCATCCAAATCTGTTCAGCCGTTAAGTTAATAGACAGATTTACTTTTGCATTTATAATATTATTATGAATATTAAGGATGGACGTATGATATGAATAGTATCTATGGAAGTACAATGTGTGAAACCTTATGGATCCATAAAAAGAAATGTAAAGGTTTTGTAAACAAAATTTTTCATTTTGCCGTCTTTCGCTAGAACATGAAGATTTAGAGGGCTAGATAAACTATAATAACATTTGCACACTTATGAAAGTCACTGTCCTGCGGAAAACAGGAACAACAACACTGCGGGCAGAAAATCGCATAATTTCGACAACACCATGTATCGAAGACTGATAAACTCAAACTTTTCGCTCTGGTTACACGATTATGTATTTTCAAATAATCTATTTTTTATATTTAAATAAAAACCCAAGTTATCCAAGTTTTTAGACTTGCTCTCACAGTCGCCTGATACTAACCTGATTAAACCACCTTATAGGTGAGCATCAGGCGATTGTGAGGGCTAGTTATGAACCTCTTTGATTTCCAAGCCAGTTTCATTTACCCAACTGCGGCGACCGATGTATGTCCGTCCCTATGTTCCCTTGTAACTACTAAACGGCTGAACCAATTTTGATGAATGATATGTCTTTAGATTTATCTTAATTGCGTAAGTGTCACTGGGTATATTAAAATTATATAAAAGGGAATATTCGGCGACAAAATGAAGGTATGTAAGCTTCCTAACCTCTCAAGTGGGGTATCAAAATGAAGGGTTTTAAAAAGGTGGGCACGCCACAATTGCGGCGATAAGTCCCCTCTTTGAGGAGTAGCTATAAAGGTGCCACGGCGTTCTTACCTTCCGCCTGACGCAGGTCCTCACTGGACACGGTTGTTTCGGGAAGTTCCTGTACTGTATATGGCGGGAGGAAACGCCCGGGTATCATCATTGTGTGGATCGCCCGGAAGACACGGTGGAGCATACGTTGGAGGTCTGCTCAGCTTGAGTAAAGCATCGCCGTGTCCTTGTGGAGGCAATCGGTGGCGGTGATCTCTCGCGTCCGGCCCTAGTCCAGGCCATGGTATGGAGCGAGAGGGCATGGGAGGCCGTCACCTCCTTCTGCGAAACAGTAATGCTCGCGAAGGAGGAGGCGGAACGCGTGAGGGAAAGGCGAATTTCGCGCCCTCACGCTCCTAGCCACCGCAGGAGACGTTTTTGCAAACGGTAAGAAATGGGTAGCTCGCGATAAGGACCAGGCCCGGGTAATCGGCGCGTTGTGTTCCACGCGCGCCTCAAAGAGATGTCAGCACAACTGACGAGGTCCGCTAGGACCGATGCCTGCCGGCGTCGCGGGAAAGTCCGAAAGGGATACCGTGGCCCCTGGCAACGTACAGGCAACTGAAGGAACACGGGTGGGTTTTAGTCAGTAAGAGTCTGACACGCCCTCCCGCTCCACCCAGAGCGGGAAAACTTATTATGTAACGTCCCACTTTAAAAAAAAAGTTTTAAAAGGTAAGTACAAAACTATATATATAGATATATATAGTTAGTAGTAGTACAAAACTATATATATATATATATATATATAGTTTTAATATACTATAATTAATATAATATACCTACAAATTGTATGTTTAAATGTAATTTGGAATAAGAAATGATAAAAAACTATAAAAAAGAAAAAAACTGCAATACTAAAACTCTATTGATTATAATGCTTGTTTTTCTCTTCTCAGTTATGTGTTGATGTCGTCGGATTTTTAGTTTTTACTAAACATTTTTTTCTTGTTTTTTAAGTTTCTCGGAAAGGAACGGTTTCTTGACGATATGTACTTCTTTATTTGAGATCGACATACAAAAATGTTAATGTTAAATGTTGTATAGTCATGATGAGACCTTACCTCGGGGCTGGATGGAGTGACCTGAAGGGGTACTTCGGTAACTGCTACTGGAACTCCTAGATGAATAGAACTAAGTGTGCCGAGTATGGGCTGGGTAAGGTCTCATCATAACTAAAAAACGAGCCCAAACTCGGCACACCTAGTTCTATTCGTTGAGGAGTTCCAATAGCAGTCACTGAAGTACACCTTCAGGTCACTCCATCAAGTCTGGAGGTAAGATCTCATCATGACTAACAAAACCAGCCCAAAGTCCACAGCCCACATATTTTTACTAGTAGAGGGCTTCCAGTGCCTAGCAGTCACTGAAGTAGGTATTCGTATCTAAGTATTATTTAGTAAAAATATAACAACACTACGAATTTTTTTTGTAGGTGCCTGTGTATTTATAACAAATAAGAAAAATAAAAAATATTTCAAAGTATCAAAATTTGTTCACTTGATTCCCGCAGCTAACCGTGCGTACACTTGGACCTTTGTCAATGTAGTAGTTCTATTATACACGGTCTATCAATTTTGCAAACGCGTCCTTAACAACTATTGTTCTCCTTAATTAGACCTTGTTAACTGTATATACATTATTTTTATTGGTTATTATTATTTGTGTGCTAAAACGCCCATCGAAAGGAAAAATAAAAAAATCGAAAAGAAAGGAAAACTCGTATTTAAAGAGGATTCCTTAAATACGATTTTTCCTTTCGTTCAGTACATTGTATGTCTAGTCTGTACGTAAGCATTTGATTACCTGCACTGTAAGTGCTCCTTTTGTTTAAAAGTATATTAAGCTTTCAAATACGTATATGTATAAACTTTGGTATTTTTAAATAAATGATTTCGTAAAAGGTTCTTTGTTCGATTCATTGAATATAGAATAAGTTTACGTAAACATTAAGTCTTTATTTACTTTCACTAAATAAATAATATACGCCTTGAATCATGCTGGAAACAAATTTAGAGGCTTTAAGTTATCACATCAAGTTTCTCCTGCAGCCTACGCGACCAAAGTCCAAGCTACGCCGTAGCTCAGTTCAGACTACGCCGTAGCTCAGTGCAGGCTACGCCGTAGCACAACGCGAGCTATGCTTTTATACGTAGCGAGCTACACAATAACACGCTTTTAGTTACACATTTTTATTTTTAAGCTTTTATGTATGTGACCAATCAACTGTTGAGGGGTCGTTAGTGAGGATTGGAGCAGTCCGATCCACAGGCTCGAAGTCCATCGGAGTGCCAACCGACAATAAAGATTGTGTATATTGTGATATTGATTGTTTTTGTTATTGATAATGTAATGTAATGGAATTTTAATGACTACTCAGTTTTAATGTAATTTATTTTGTGAATAATATGGAATTTTTAATTTGAATTTTAATGTACCATTGGAAAATAATAATTTTATTTTAAGGTTGTAATTAAATTTAATCGTGTGTATTTGTGATGAGTACATTGGGTCTTGGTTCTTTAGTAAGATAAGTAAATAATAATAAAAGGTACTTTGATGTATTTATATTTGTGGTTCGTACCGTAGTTAAAGTAAAATGTATCCAATAGAGTTGCTTACTTATTTCCATTTGTTTTTACAAATTTAAATTATTTATTTTTGTTTTTACTGTTACAATCCATAGCACCAAAAAAACCCATCCAGCTTAATATTCAGTAGTTCTGTCTAATTGCAGACGTTCGTATTAGCTGGGGACGGATGTGCTCGTTACAATACATGTTCATCCATCCATCCTAACTAAGGAATAATACCCTCCCGAGCCGTACCTTACACGTATAAGCAGCCGACCCCCCCACCTCCCCCCTTACTTCCCACTCCACAAGTCGCTCAACAAGTGAACCAATGTCATCACGAAAATTGAATTTTGCTGAGTCACTAGATCTACATAAAGCGTCGTGAAATTCGTGAGAACTCGGTTTAGATACAATGACCTATTTCAAGTTTCACAATCGATATTATAATTTTCGTGACTTAGTACGCTTTAACGATACGCCTGGCAGGCGCAGCTTGATTTCTCTCAAGTAAAGTCATCTCACGTTTAACGCCCTTTCTACACAATGTTATTGCTTCGTGTGTGGGCTTGGAACCGCAAGCTCGCAGGGATATAATGGGGTTTTACGTATCTATGAGAATTACTGATGAACAGCTTCGGACTCGTGGCTGGCACTAAGGCTATTAATTTTAGATGAGGATAATTCTATTTTAATCATAATAGGAGTAATCTCCTGACAATATGTAATAGTAGAGTATCATGTAGAATGTAGATCAATGTGATCAATACCTGCTTAAATTGCAGTAGCTTTAACTTGATTAACATTAGTGTATTATTACAGGAGTCTAAATCAATATTGTTATTCGTCGACAATCATGCATGAATTCAAATAAAGAGGGCTCACTCGCCAAACGTTCCTCCGTTTGGGTCACTCCGGGTTATAAAAGGCCTTGTGGAGTACTCTTCCTAGTCAGACAATTTGCTGCGGGCAGCCGACCGTTTCTCGGAGCTACCAAATTGTTTTATTAAAATAACATGGAACGCTGGCAGCAAAGGACTCTCGTTCGCTTTTGCAATAAAAATTATTGCGTTACACCGTTGAACGATTGCTTGAAAAAATAAGTTTAAATTGGTAAGCAAGAAATAATTTTCACGGGTGCGAACTAGTTAAAAGGAATAAATGTCCGAGCTGATTTTAAAGCGCTGTTGCTGATGCGGATACGTACTTTTTGTCTGCTGTTCGTAAGTGGGTATTATTTTTATTATTTATTATATATTTTCGTTTCGATGTTCAACTTTTTTTTTTTTATTGTTTGTCGGTAATATTACATAATTTAGTATTAATTGCAGATTTTCCGTACAAATTCCTAATAATAAGTGTGTGTTTGGATGTTTGTTACTCAATCACGCAAAAACTGAAGAACGGATTTGGATGAAATTTGGCACACAGATGGTTTAAAATCTGGATGCAACACATATGCTACTTTTATTCCGGTAGTATATTTTTCGACTCCTCCACACGGGTAGAGCCGCGGGCAAAAACTACTTAATACAATACAAAACGTACATTGATGTTTTGAAAAAAAATTACTGCTTCGAGGTCTGAGAACGTCAAGAGATGATAATGTCAAAAGTATAGTGCACAAAACGAACCATTTTTATCCGACTTTTTCAAAGTAAAATTAGTACAGTTTTGAATACTGAAGGAAATTGTGAACTGAAGGAAACGGTATTTTGCTAAATTTAGATGACATATTGTGAGAAGATGGCTCTGACGACAAGACATTTTTTAACAATTTTAGCAAACTGAAGAAAAAATAAATGCACGAAAAAACAAGAGCTGTTTTCCGCAGCTTTATTTTTTTTAAATCTTACGCCATTGATTAGGCTTGGGCTGCAGACCTATACAACCTACTATTAAATTAATTTTGTAATAATAATTTTCTTAAATTAATTAAATAACCCACCGTACTTGAATTTAAATTTTAATATCTTTTATGTCTTAAAAACACATAAGGCAAATAAATTAAAGTAAATATTACAAAATTACAAATTCTATCTATAAACTTCTTATTGTGTTTGGCTGTATGGATCATTTTCTTTGCCTTAATATAGATACATTCATGAGTAGATACGTTAATGCACTAGTGCACACAATACGATTTTGTGCAGCCTATATTCTGAACAAATAGGCACTTTCAGAGCATGAGAAGTGAACAAAATTTTGTCTGTTTATATGTATGTTGTTCTGGTAGTATTTGCGTGTTCCACCCAGCATCACAACAAACAATTTCATTTCATTTCGCCAAACAAAAAAAAAAAAAACAAAAAAAACCATAAGTCAAATCAAAAGAAATTTTGAATTTTGCAACGACTGTAGTCAATAAATTATTTGCTGTGCGGGGTGAGCAATATTGTACTTATATTCGTAATGACGAGCCAAAGGTTGGAATATTGCAGGTATTTACAGATTTAACATTTAAAATAATTATCTAAATATAAGGAGCTAAGCATTCAATTATGACTTATATAATAACGGCTATTTTTAGTCAACTTGAACAATTTTATTAGCTTAGCAATGCAATGACTGCTTCGCAAACCATTTGGTTGACTATTTTATTTTTACTTTTATTGTTACATTTTGTTATAATGGTACAAGTACAATTTAATAAGCTATTCCAAGTACGTTGTGCTTACAATAAAATATAATAATTAGTACCTATTTATTTAAAATGAATTGTTTACAGTTTTTTTTTATATCTTTTTTTTTCATATTGTAATATTCTAAATTGGAAATCTTTTTCATGAAGGACGTACTATTATTTAAATGAAAACAATATAACAGTGTCTGACAACAGTCAAATTAGTCCATTACTTCACTGGGCTGAGTAGGGAACGAATATGTAGCAGATAGTTACAGATCGAACCTTTTAAATAATTTACGTACACAGCAAAACATGAGTGATGTAAAAAGTAAAACATTTTTCAGGAATAATCTGTAAGAATGTATCAGTCAGAGTATCAGTGTTGTGCCATGGGGTAGTATAAGCAGGAAGGCAGGCGTTCATGAATTCACTAAAAGCGAAATAATGGGAAATTTCTATTGAAGGTTGCGGGTGTCGACCTCAGGACGACCGGCTTTTCACACGGACATCGCTTGCTCCCGCTTTATCAGTCCTGACTCTCTGTATTGGTTGCTGAGACCAAAACTACAAATGTAGTATACAGGGATTCTTTTATGAAAATGTGGTCTGTTATTGTAGTATATTGTGGTGTCTTACTACTTCCACGCGAACGAATTCGCGGGCAGAAGCTAGAGCTTTAATCGAGATCGGCAAATATTATAACCGTGAAATTTTGTATGTCAGGATGTTTGTTACTCCATCACTCAAAGACGGAACGAATTTCAATAAAATTGCTTAGGAAATAGGATACTTTTTACCCTGGTAGTATATAATATCTCCTTGGGATAATTTCCGTCCTCAATGGGGGTGAAGCCGTGGGCAAGACTAGTTTCTCCTCAGGCGGCTTTTACGGAAACTAGACTCCGCAGTGACGTCAAACAATAAAAAAGCTTATCTGGACAATGGTTAGGAATATCGTCATTAAGGTAACTACAGACTCCGAATAGTTGTCAACGGCGGCCATAATTAAGCGCCTTAGCCGACATGCGCACTGAACGCCTAATCCACTTGTGATAACTATGTATTTGCTGGCTAAGTTGACCAATTAAATTAGGAGCAGAAATCACGACAGGCTGCTCCAATTAAGTGGAATGTGCTTGTTGTACACGTACAGGCCACGAGCTACATCTTCTAGTGATATGCGTCTTGCGACAGTGTCTGCAGAAAAAACGAAAGAAAGCAGATGTTTAGAGCAGGCCACGAGTCACCACGACACGATTTACGGCACGACTGACGGAAAAAAGTGACGCGCACGTGTTTCCTTTGATGCAAGTCGCGTTGCAAGTCGCATCGCCCGTGGCCGTGAACAGGGCATTAAATTCAGAACACGTTGAGAGCGGGCTTGCGCACACCATGCTTTATTACATCTACAATATAATTAAAGGTCGATTAGTAGCCAATTCAAGCTTCGTTAGGATGCATCATTTCGTGTTTGTAATAGAGCATAGTTGAAATATGTGTAAGGGCTCAAGTTATTTATGGTAATTTAGCAAAAGATTTATTCAAATGAATTATGTTTCATTACAATGCCCATTACAAAAAGGTTTAAAAATTCACTTCCAGTTCAGGAATAAAGCCGGGTTTACACCAAATAAAGATTGAACCGGACCAAGAGCAAGTGCATTATTTTCTTGATATTGTTAAAATTGTACTATGGGTAGTTAGTAACGGTAGAAAGCTCTATTCCTGTTTACACAAAAGAATTAGGTAAAGTGAACATAGATAGGTAGTGCATTTAGTCTGACGAGTACCTATCGCAAACTTACAACGGTAAATTATTTTTAATTATTAAGGATACGATAGAACACACATTATTTCAACTTAAAGATCCAAAAAATGCGGTCCAACAACAAACTTAGCAAGCATAACCGACCAATCAGACCCGAGTTTTGTCAGTGGTATGCCAGAGACAAGCATAGAGTGAAAGCGGTCGTCTGCGTTTAACATCGACACGGCGCGGCCCTCGTGCTGTTTATTGTGGGGATATTTTTTAAACCCATTCATTACTAGTGTTTGTTTGAACAAAACAAAACGGGCAAAATCATTTGTTTAACCCTTAGTCCATAATCTGGGCAGTTAATGAAAATGAACTCATTGGTCTTTTTGGCGTCCTCCATCCACTGGGCAACGGCCTGTGTGTTCAATAGAATATAAAATTAACAAAAATGCTATACATTTTTAATACAAGATTTGAGCCCACTGTTGTGCATTGCCTTGGCAGCATATTTGTCTAAATGCGATTATACGGTGGTTTAAAAATGTTGCTACCGATTACTTAAACATTACAAAAAAATCTACGAAATGCGAAAGAAGGCATGGTGCTATGAAGTCAATATTATACCTAAGTTTTGGTACTAAAAAAGGCTAAGTTAATGTCGTTGTTGTATTCGTGTCTTTATTTATTTATTTATAAAGGTACACCAACAGCTTCTGTATACAAAATATAAAATAACAGTAGTTAACGGTTATGTGCTTATACAGTTGCCAATAACAAGTGAACCAACATTCTCAAATACAGTGATAACCTAAGGTAAAAATGAAAAGAATAGGTATTTTTTTTATAAAAATTAAGTGGTAACAAACTATGTAAACAGAAATACAAAATGATACAAGTTAAAAGTTACAAAGGTTGCAAGAAATACTCACATACTAATACAACAAATCTTTAGATTGTGCGGGTTGCGTGCTTTGGGACCTTAAGATTTGGGTTTTAAAGTTTTTTTAGGGAGTCATGATATATGTCAACATGTGGAGTGGATTTTATGTAAGAATTAATCTCTCGGCTGAGCCTATTGAGATGTGAGTTTACTCCTATATTTGTGTTGGATGCTTTAGTGAAGAATAAATGGGTAATGGGATATCTGGGTAAATTATAGGGGACTTTTAGTCCAATTTGTTCAGTTAAATTATCGCATTCTAATCTATTGTTAACCAATTTGAAAAAGAACATGAGGTCCTGTACCAGTCGGCGGTCGCGCAGAGTAATCATTTCGTAACATTGAGTACGCTGTTCGTATGGACACCGGGGAGATATATCACCGAAGACATATTATGCTAGGTGTTTTGTGAAGGCCCTTTGGATGCTTTCTACTCTTTGTGAGTGTACTGCATAGTGCGGGCTCCACACCACGCTGGCAAATTCAAGGTGGCTCCGAACTAAAGCGTTATATAGGACAATTTTTGTTCTTGCCAGCTTAAACCCTTTAGTACTTCTCTTAAGAAATTCTAGTAGCCATGCCGATTTCGTAACAATATTATCAATATGGCTTCTGAAGTTGACTTTACTGTCCATGATGATGCCAAGATCACGAATCTCATTTACAGTTTCCAATAAAGATCCTTTTATATTATATGAGACAGTATTGGACTGTTTCTGTGAATTCAACAATTTACGAATTCATTGAGAGATTGAAAACCGTTTTTCGCTTTTTGTTTATTTACTTAATCCATCAAGCACACAAATGTACAGAAGCCATTTATGCTTTTTGTTGGTTATGAAAATATAACGATAGCGTATAACACATAGCAGTGTACAGGGATCAATAACAACAAGTAGTTAAGCACAGCGTGGTGTGGCGCGTTCTTTGTAACGATACACCCAACATTTTTACCTGTTGCCCGCTCATTGACCTGGTCGCTCGACCGTTGCTTTTCGTTTAGTTTAAGTGCCGATGTGATTGTATTTTTTCAAACAATAAATTGGTATTATTTTAAAACTGCTTTGGTACAAGACAACGTAAAATATTGTGGGAATATTGGGATTAAAAATTTATATTTCCAAACACTATGCACTTTTCATTACGTATTATTAGGTTGGAATTATTATTTATCCAATATCTAGTTTATAGAAGACGGACTAATATAGATGTACGGAAGAAGTATACCTGCTGCGCCCTCCCAAAATGTTGGGATTAGGGCAGGAGTTCTTTCAAACACCCTCTTATTTAATCAATAATTGTGGAGTTCACAGGCTTTACTAAGTATATGTTGTAAAATAATACCTAACTGTTTAATTACATTGTAGGTACTTACAGCGTACTAAATTATACACCGCACTTATGCTAATAACATTTGACATATTAGTATTGCTAGCATTAAATATAATTGATCTAAAATTGAAGTGCACTCCACTATTAAATAAATTAAATCAATCGTCTAAAGAACAAGAAGGGGTTATACAAATAAAAGTTAGTAATTAAGTTAGGTACAAAGCCACTTCGCCCTTGCCTCATTTTCGTAATAATTATTAGAATAATAATTAAAATTTGAAATTCAATTAAATCTTAGAACACAGAAGAAACTCCGTAAATACCGCAAGGCTGTGGTAAGAATTAATTTGAATTATTCATTATCATAATGTTCCGAATTTATCGATATGCTGATACTTAGAGCAAAAGTCTTATTTACTATGTTTATTAGGGATCCGTACACTCGGAATCCTATAACCAAACCTCCGTTGTCCGTCTGTCAGTCCGTCCGTCCATCTGTCTGTCAGCGGGTTATATCTCATGAACCGTAATAGGAAGACAGTTGAAGTCCGCCACTCACACTTTGCCGGTTTTTCTATATTAATGTTTTATGGGAGTTATAAGGGGGCTATTTTAATGCATTTAAGACATTACCATAAGACCAATAATTAATTAATAAGTTACGCTACCGCTTAAAAGTATATACGTACGTGTATACCTTGTGCAGTAAGTCTATGCGTCTATGTTTTCCCCGTACCACTACCGTACTAGTGACTGATTAACATTTTGACTAGGGTACAAACTATTCTTACATTTATATTGTGCCGATGCGAGAGAAGAAGAAGACATGGGCCCAATAGAAATAGAAAATTGTTTATTGTCCAAGTATTAAAGTAAGCAGATTTATCGGTTAACATCAAATTGAGATGACATGAGTAGCTTAAAATATTACATTTAAAGCTGTTACAAAATATTATTTGCCAGTGAACCCCAAACTAGACAGTTAGTCTGTATCTTGGGGCTCGGGGTACAAATTCCAGAGTGGAGACTTGAGAGGTGATTTCAGGTATTGAATTGTATAATATGTGGTGTGTTTGTGTACGTGTGATGTGCGTGTAGTGTGTGTGAGTGAGTGAGTACGTGTGCGCAATGTATTTTATATTAAGATATCTCAAAGTTGATGGATTAATGTCGACCTCTCGGTATCGCCCTTCGCAGACCCTGCTCAAACCCATCTATGCCATTGTTAAACTTTCAGTCATACATTGTGACTAACCCGCGTATATTAAAGTAGGTATGTCATTGGGACGGACGGTTCCATATTGGGTCGCTGAAATTAAAAGTCATAATCTATTTGCGCAGGTTCGCAAATTTTCGATCTTCGGGGTTTTAAGGAACCTAATCTTCGAACTTGACCTACCCGTGTTGGGGGTGCCTCAAGTTCCCGAGCTCGCTTCGTTTGGTTTATTCGAAAAAACGCCCGCGCCGCACCGTGGCCTCGCCCGCGTCATGCCTCTTGTGTATGTTCCGCGCGTCCTTCTTATAGATTTTGTATGAAATATGAAACGGGTGGCGCAACGCCCGCTTCTCACCGTCGCCACGCCTGCGCATCGCCCGCGCCCCTCGCCACTTGTGTATGTCCCGCGCCTAAGATAAAACTTTATGCAATATGACATTACAACTTCAGAAGGCTGATTCCCGCATTTAAAAACGGTCAAAATATAGCCGAAATCTCATCTCACCGACAATCAATGCCAAACATTTGTAAAAAATGTAGGTAAAATAGAGTTATTTTTGACAGATTGAGACTGATGCGAAAATTAAACGTTCACAATAATACGGGAATTGCCCATCTGATGTTATGGAACCATAGGATACCTGTCGGGACCACCTGTGTCTGACCCCAACTCTTACATCGTTCATAATGAAATTATATTTTAGAGGCCAGAATTTATCGCTGTCGTTGTAAGATACCCGAAACTATCGACTGGGATCGCAATAAGTTTCAGAACTTTGTCTTCGACATGCATGATTGTAAGTATTATTGGACCTTTAAGAAGGTAAATCGGTAGCTTGGGCTTTAAGTAGGCAGCCCACTCCCTCTCGTAGAGAGGAGGTATTCGTCCAAGCAATGGGATCATTATAGGCTGATTATGCAAGGAGGTTAATAAACGCACAAAGATATTGTTCCTGTTAAAAGCAGGAAGAAGTTTATTGACAGACGCAGTACCTCCCGTCTGTCGTGAGAAGTAATAACATACTGAAACCAGGAAAAAATACTAATGAAAATTCTTGTTGCGCGTAAATTGCTTTTGAAACACTTTACAATTTAAAAGTGACTTTCTTTGACAATTCATAAGTGCCTTTATATGGTTTATTTGAAATAAATGCTTTGAGTTTGAGTTTTGAGTTTTAGAAATCCATGTCAAGTAAATTCAATACTATTAAATGGGCAATATTTGTATACATAATTATGTTGCCGCGAAACCGTCTACCTGTAAAGATTATAACATAATCTTATGTAACTATTTATTATAATTGTTATTCACCATAAAGTCGTTGATCCTGCCCTCTATGGGTTACTTTGGAATACTGTTAAAACCATTTGCATGCATCTGTGAATGATAATGATGTGTAATGATCTGTAATAATTGATTCCTTTGAGATCATCCGCCATCTATTGCATTGTGAACTCACTGTCAGTATACTGTGAGTTCCACTGAAAGAGAAACTATTTAACTAATTTCGATGTTGGAGCTAAAGCTAAAGCTAAAATTAAAAGGGAACATTTATTTCATGATTTTTTATTTACATTTATTTAAGGTTTTTAGTCATATTAACAAGTGGTAATTTGACATAGTAAATTTGTTTATGATAAAACGCTACCTAATGTCACGAAGATGGCGTGAAATAAAAATGTTATGATCAATAACTTAATGTAATAATTTAACACGAGAACTAAATAAGTTTCTTTAATAGAAAACCAACTATAAATGTAATAAGATTATTTTACACTGCAATTTACTAAAGCATACCTGTCAGTTGTTTGATTAAATTACTTACTTGAATCACAGAAATTGTTGTCAAAATACATACTAATAGTGAAGTTGTAGAAAATAGTGAAGCTTCTAATTTAACTTTAATTCGTAGTTACAGTTATATGTTGGTGAAGTTTTGAGGATCGTGTGGAGACAGCCCGGTCAACCCAAAATCCTCACCTCAGTGCTAGCAAACGGCTCCTTTGTATTTGTGAATATTAGCATTGTTTAATTATAAAAGAATTAACTGATAAGCATTTTAGCATTGTTTGTAAGTTTTATTGAACAAACTAAGTAATAAAGATTTTGTATTGGAATACAAACGGTAGGTATGTCCGCTCACTTGGAGAAAGGGTCGCGCACACAATAGCGTGTGCGGGAAATAAAAGTAAAAGGAAAAGTTGAAAAGGACTGCAATTGTAATTGTCGATAACCTCTGTAACGTAAAGTTTTGATTTAAAAGAGTGTCCATGGAGTTTTTTGCCCGTTCTTCTCCATCAGACCTACTTCGTTTTGGAATTAGCTTCACCAAATAATCAAAGTGAATGACTCCTTGATCAATGATAACTCAAAAGTGCCTGTAAATGTTATAACTAAAAAAAATGTTTTTTTTGAGTTAAGAGTTGTATGTGATTGAAAACCAACTACCTATATCTACCATCAACTAAGAATTACACCGGAAACTACTCAGACACGGCACAGGGTAAATAACCTGCCGTTATATATATATATATATATTTGTAATCGCGTTCTGGAAAACGCCTCTAATGATTTCGATGAAAGTTACAATAAAGGCGTTTACGGGGGCCAAAAATCGGTCTAGCTAGGTCTCATATCTCGGAAAATTAATTATCTTCTCTCTACCTTAGAATAATGACATGGCAGAATAATGATATCTCTTTTTCTTTGAATAATGACATGGCAGCATGGAAAAAGTATGTACCTAATATACATGGAATTAGTATGAACTTTCCTATACTATTAAATTAGCATTCTCTATTTTTACCAGAGCAGAGCTCGATCGCCCAGGTACTTAATCTAATATGGTCAAATCAATCTTGTAGTTAGTTATTTATTTTGAACCTAGTGTAAATAGTTAGTTGTATAATAATGAATAATAATTTTCTTACGTTCCATAACGAATGTAAAATACATCAATTAACAAAGAATACTCGTATTCCAATTATAAACTCAAATAAAGGGACAAAAATGTATTGTGTATTTTTTGCAAAAGATATGCTTTTTATTTTAATCATGTTGCAAGATCTTTATTAGGTAAGATACACAAGCTTAAAGTGTCGTGTCATATTAAACGCTCAACCAGTCCCCGCGAAAGAGGCTCTACAAGTGGTCGCTTAACCCAGCCTGCTCAAGCATTTCTGATTACTCCATACTGTAAAAAGTATGAACGTTTTCCTGGCGTGAGAACAGTCATTAATGCTTAATTCGGTACTGATTTTTTTATTAGCCGCTTGTGAATTGTTGCAGTATTACCCAATATAGTTTATTTCTAAGTTGTAATTAAGGATCTAGATTAAATAAATTACATACATTTGATGCTACATTCATTGTAAAAACTATCAACTCATGAAAATAACTTTGCAAATACTTATTTAAAAGAACTGTCAACAGTTAAAAATAATGAATTTTATTGAAAACAAGCTGCCCGCCCCGGCTTCGCACGGGTAGCACTAAGTACTTATCTAAGGCGCACCTACCCTACTTGTCTACCTACATACCTATCTACCTACCCTATCTATATTCCTCCCTTCTTACATTCCTAACGAGCTACACCTACGAGTACACCTACCTAGCTGACACGACAGACGTCTTTTGTTTATTTTGGTTTCAGAACAGTTTGTACTGGATAAAGAAAAGTGAGGCTTTTACGTTTTTCCGGGCAATATTTCCAAATGTTCTCTTCATACAAACCTTCTTCGAACTTCATGGAACATTAAAAAAAAAAACCTAAATTGGTCCAGCCGTTCTCGAGTTTGCGCTTAGCAACACATTTAGCGATTCATTTTTATTTTGTATTTATTAAAGACTAGTATTTATATAGATATGCAAGAAGCAAGTAACCAATATTTTTTTTACCTTCAGATTTCTAGGCATCCTTCTCAATCTCAATTATTTTATTGACGAAGCTGATAAGCCCCATTTGTCCCACTGCATGGCAAAGGCCTCTTCTCATACAGAGAAGTCATGAGCATTGATCATCACGCTCGCTCAAAGCGGAATGGCGATTTTAGACTTATATTATTATAAGTCTAATGTTCTTCACCGATATCAGTGATGTCCAAGATAAACTTAGAAAGTTCATATAAATTGAAAAAGTTACGTTAGTACTTGCCAGGATTTGAAGTCTCGTGCATGAGAGGTGAGGCCTTAACCACTAGGCCATCACGATAATCTCAATATTAAAGATTGTTTAAAAAAAACCGTTACCTTCAGTTAGAACCATGTGCCCTTGAACAATGCAAATCGTGAACATAGTTTTACCAGTAACGTGTTCTACGAATTTAAGTAATCAATCTACCACCGAAACCGACTACTACCAATAACAGCGAGCGGTTCCTCATAAGCAAGTGACCGACTGAATTATTTATACGGTAGCTAGAGTTTAGTGTAAAATGAAATACTTTGAACCAGTTCACTGGAAAGAAAATACCGCGCCGTGATTATGACATGACGTGAGGATGTTTCAACAGTACAGAACTGTACAATTATTATCGCAGAGGTTCCGTCGCGTCGTAACAATATAATTCAACCCCTTTCTTCGAGGAGAGAAGCTAATGTTTTAATAACTTATTTGTTTTCAACGGGGTATTGGAAACTGGCTGAACATTCATCCATTACATATTCAGTCTATGACATTCCCACTAATAAGACACAGGCCTCTTCTCTGCGAGGGGGAGTGGGCCATAATCCACCACGCGGGCCTAGTGTGGTTTGGTAGATATCTTCAATATTTTCCCATTTCCTCACGATGATTTCCTTCACCGTTTTGAGAACCGTGGTGATGGTTTAAATTACTATACAGAGTAAAGTGCCTACCTGGGTTCAAACCCACGTCCTGCAACTTCATTCATCCATTGCAAGGTATAGAGCACTTTTTAAGTTAAGTTAGTAAAATCTAATTACAGTCAACCTCAAAAAGATGTATACAACGACAAGAATTAATTTGACTTTCTACAATTTCTGTTCCTTATTACTGTATTCATGTTAAGTTAGATTTAAGTTCCCAATGAGTTATATTTTATGTGGCTACAACACATTGATACAATATTATGGAAAAAAGTTTGTAGACAGTTAAAAGAATTCTTGTCATTATACATCTGTTAGACTGAACGCTTTCTCTCATAATAAAACAGCAAAAACTCTGACCCTGAGCTCGCTCTCTGTAGCTGAGGCTTGCGCGGGTGCCAAGGCGGGTGCGAAATATCAAACATTTGAAACCGCTGTTTGAGTACATAATGAATTGACTCGCCTAGCGTTACGAGAATAAGCGACCTCTAGCGACCGACCGTCTATAGTTTTATAGTGATATTATCCCGACCGGCTCCTGCTTTCTCTACTAGATAACCGCTCAACGTGGATTTTCCTTAAGAAGTCGATAACAATAAAAATTCTATTGTGTCTCGTTAGGAAAGTTAAGCTCCTAGGTAGTTTTTCTTACTAAATAAATAAGCATCAATCGCCGCAACCGTGGTGGTTCTAAAAGTTACAGTAAGTTATGTAGAAATGATAATACCAAAAGAAAATATTGTAATAATAACCGGCTAGAGATACTTATTCGAAATACAACTAAAATCATACGATTTTTTAATTATTATGACTTATTTATTTATTTAATAAACATTTTGTAGGGTTAACAAGTCAACCCAAGGCAAACAACAACAAACAAGTTACATTTTCGTAATATACGCGTACCGTTATAATTTGTGATTAACATATCATTAATATTAGATACTAACGCTGATCTACTAGTACTAACTTATAATGAGTACCGCTTAGCCTTGTTTCGTGGTTATCATAAGTTAACATGTTCAAATGCAACATCATTATTATCCTGTGGAAGCGCGACAACAATTTGCTGCATTGTGATCACCTAACCCGCTACCGTCTCCACTACCGCGCCCGCTACCACACCCGCTACCACCCAAGTCACCGCGCATTCAGCCAAGATAAGCATATGGTGGTCTATGAGATCAACGGTGTGTGGAAACAGAGCTGCATCGATCTGAATTAGCATTCGAAGCAAGACAGATGAGCAATAGTTTTTTCAATCTACGTGTGAGCATACCGTTAAAATAAAAACAAAATATGAAGCCTTATTTACATGGTACCAATAAATTATATAGCTAAAGTGAACTGTAATAGAATTCAGTCAAATGTGTTCAGCAGGTAGCACGTGTCACGTGATGGTCAGTATCATTTTATTTATAAAAAAGGGGTTTCGTCATCCACAACTCAATTATATAAAGAAACTAGGTGGCTAAATTATGTTATGGTCTATCGCGTTTGAATAGAACAATAAAAATCGGACGTTCATCGCTTCCAGCCAACAGCGACAGACTGACTTAGTATGGTTGGTATAACCGTTTAGCCAACGTTCACGATGCGGTTTTGAAAATCGTAGGTGTATGAAAAAAGTTAAATCCCCTTTTTAGCCCAAACTCAAACTCAACTCAAACTCAAAGTATTTATTTCAATTAAACCATTTACAGGCACTTTTGAATTGTCAAGGAGTCAGTCAGTCAGAAATATGAAGCTACATAGTTGCCCATTCCAAAGCGTAGCCTACTACGCTGTTTCTGTTTCTTCCCCGTTCTTCTCCGTAGGTACCTATACCTACGGAGAAGAATGGGGAAGAAACTCCACGGACACTCTTTTAAATAAAAAATGAGTTACAAAATATTGGTTACATCATTCATGTTGAAATTATAAATGTGAGAACAATTTAGAAAGACGTGCACGTTAAAAGCGTCTGTAATAAAAATATAAAAACAAAGAACCATAAAAAATTAAATTGAATTTAAATATGCCATGGCAGTTAAGAGATGACCAGTCCCAACTGACGGCGCCTGTTCACGAACATGACTCATGGGTCAGCGCCATTCAGCTCAACCATTTTGAAGGGAGTTTAATGATACAACACACGCGCCACCATCAGCGAGACATCTGAGTGAGCATGACATACTCACAACCGCCAGGGCACATTCAAGTCAATGAAAGAAATATAACCCGGTAATGGTAGCTAGCTCTTTAGTGCATAGTACTCACACCTGGTGCTATGCAATTATGTATTACAAAGGAGATTGAGTTTATACAATACAAAGATGGTCTTACAATCTTCAGCAGCTCCAACAGTATTTTCAAATTATAATCAAATTGTGGTTGTAAAAGAAAGAAAGAAAAAAAATATCCATAAATTTAACCGACTTGAAAAAAAACACAAAAACGTGCAAAATAACTTTTATTTCGGAAATCAGTGGCAAAAACCGAAAATACAAAACCAAAGACAGTGACTTCCGAAAAAAAAGTTATTTTGCACTTTTTTTTTTTGAAGTCGGGTAAAAGTTAAAAGTATTTGTGTTTTATTTTTTAAGCCAGTTCTATTTTTCTGTAAAAAGGTTTTATTTTTCACTTTTTAGTTGTGGTACCTACCCCAAACAAATTCGAATACCACTACCTGCTATATAAATAACAGTGACAGGAACTTATCATATCATCCATATAGACTAAGTGCCGGCCCGCCTCTGCGGGCCACCTCGAGTTAGGGGGGAGTGAGGTGTTAATCTCCCTCCTTACATCAGGCGCGCGTGGAACACTACGGGCCGCCATCTCGGGTCCTAAGGAGTAGGGGGCGACGGATTTCCCCAGATCCGTCACCCCTGGACCCATTTAGGAGGGCTGGAAGAGGGCGTTATCCGCCCTCCGCCGACGCCCGGTGCGTCTGCTGTGGATCGGGTAAGCGGAAGTAATCTCCCGCTACCTTTTTGCAGCCTCCTTCTGCGAAATGACTGTTTCGCAGAAGGATACCACCGGGTCCCAGGACTCCTCGCTGCCGACCATCGGATCGACAACGGCCGGCAGCGACAGGTCACTGCCAAGACCTGAGATGAGGGCACGATGCGGCTCCTCCCAAGCAGCACACTCTGCCAGCGTGTTCCCAGCCGTGTCCTCCCGACAGTCGACGCAGTGGTGACACCGAGCGTCCGGCTCCCTGTTTATGCGACACAGGTACTTCCCGAAGCAACCATGCCCCGAGAGCACCTGCGTCACCTGAAAAGACAGGGAGCCGTGCCTCCTCCTGAGCCAGCGCTAGAGCACTGGCCGGACTGCCCCAATGGTGACGGGGCCGGCGGTTGGGCGAGTTAGCCTGTCCCGCCATTCCGCCACCAGGGCTGCGCGAAGCTGTGACCGACGCAGCTCTAAATGTCGCTGCGCCAGCCAATCGCCTCGCACCCTAGAGTCCATAATATGCCAGCCTGCCTGCCTGGCTTAAGTAAAATGGCATGTATTGAATAAAAATCGAACTAAATAGTGGTAAACATGAAATGAAGAGTATTTTCTCATCAAGGTCTGGTCATATACGAGAATTCTTAGCGACGATAAAATTTAATGCTTTGTGAAGGAAAAAGTAAAAATTACAATGTGTTATTTTGAATCCACTCGTAATAAAATATTCTCTGAGGAAGTTAGTTATTGAGCCTACATGGAATGAAAAATTGAAAGCAAAGTAAAATAGCATGTATTTTTTTAACACTGGACTAATATTTGTCGGTCAATATTATTTGAATGGAATAAAATAAAGGTAAAAAAGCGTGATGGTCTCTTGGTTTTGAAACTGATCATCTTTTAATTGAAGTTCGAAATCAAAAATTAACAGGATTCTATGAACTTCATAACACGGATTCCGAGTTCTTGGTGTACTTAATGTTCCCTTTGATAAATTCTCATTTATGTTTATATAATATTATATATATATGATAATAAATTATCGAGTGCATTTGTTTTTTTTTATTTAGTACCAAATTTTTGACTTTAGAGCCATCTAAAGGCCCGGGACCAGATGGTCTACCAGTTGTGATCATTAAACAGACTGCCGTTAATCTGCGTGTGCCACCACAAATTATTTTTAATTTATCTATTTCACAAGGAGCCTTTCTCCAAGCATGGAAACTCGCAAACATAACTCCTGTTCACAAGTCGGGACCTAAACAGGATATCGAGAATTATCGTCCTATATCGATATTACCGATGTTGTCACAGCTTTTTGAGATACTTGTCCATGATAAAGTTTATCCTCTACTACATAATAACATAATTCCACAACAACATTGATTCGTTAAAAAAAGATCAACTACGACTAACCTGACAACTTTTGCTGACTACTTATATAACAGTATGGACTCTCGAATTCAAGTTGATACTATATATATCGACTTCTAAAAAGCTTTTGACAAAGTGGACCATCAATTGCTGTTGAGTGAAATTGCCTATAATGGGATACGTGACAACCTATGATGGTTCTCTCCTTACGTTCATAGATCTCAGAAATTTGTGATAAATGGTTTGAATTCTGCGACCCTTAATGTTACTTTCGGTGTTCCTCAGGGCTCTATATTGGGTCCTCTTTTGTTTATTATGTTTTTTAATGGTATAGGTACGTATTTAAGAATTCTAAAGTATTACTATACGCAGACAATCTAAAAAAATTTAGGCTTATTATTAATTTACGTGACTGTTAACTTTTGCAGGAAGAATTAAATAGATTCTCTGCATATTGTGTAAAAAGAAACTTAAATTAAGCATATCCAAATGCCATTGCATTAGTTTTACTAAAAATAAAAACGTAATCAACTATGGATATCCATTGAATAATAAAGATCTGGCAAGAGACACAGTTATTCGTGATCTTGAAGTTTTGTTGGATGATAAACTCCATCTTGATGCTCATGTTGCTAAGATTATGAACAATGCTTTTCGTATGTACGGTTTTGTGATAAGATCGGCTCAGGAATTTAAGCGTCCTGGTACTTATTTATACCTATTTAAAACTTTGGTCTGGTCTCAGTTGGAATACGCGGTCCCGGTGTAGAATCCCTTCTATGAAAAATATTCTAATATGATATAAAAAATACAACGCAAATTTTTAAAGGCCACGCATTTTCGTTGTTTTCTTACGTATGCATCTTACAGCGATTTGCTGAATAACTATAAACTTAAATCTAGACGTAAAATGTTGGATTTGAGATTTCTGTTTGATTTATGTAACAATGCATAATATGATTGTATAGACATAAGAAATAGAATAAGTTAAGTAGTACCCAGAACTACTATATGTCGAGGTGTGCGCGCACGTCCGCTATTTGCTGTAATCTCTTGTCGATCAAACTCAGGATCGCGAGCACCCCTACGGCGTCTTACTAATAAGTTCAATAAGATTTTCCGGGATATGGAGTTCTTTGCTGTTTCCGCCGGAAAATTTAGAAGTGTTGCGCTTAAAATTATAGCAAAATTAAGTGCTTAGCAATACTAAAATCATAATTTCTATTTTAAATGTTCTATTATATCTTCTTTCTCTTTTTATTATTTTTACCTGTTGTTTCAGTTTTGTTTATTTTATTTTATATTTAACCATACTCTGTATCCAATGTCGGTAATTTATATCGCATGCCGTTCGTGCTTATTTAACTTTTGATATTACCTATGTGGAAAATGTTGTTGGTTATACATTTATACTCCCATTTTTGTTTTAAGCTACGAGTATATACCATAATATTGAAATGTGTAACCGTTTGATTCCCAAATAAAATAAAATTTAAATTAAATTATTTTCCGTAAACCAATCTTGGACCTGAACAATAGAGCTATTCACGTCGTAAGGTTTGTGACCGTCGGTTTGTTTTAAAGAACAATGATGTGCTATCTGCAAATAACACCATCTTTTGTTGATTTCGAAATAATTGGGGTAAATGATTTACCCCAATTATTATTATAATATTTAGGGGTTAATGTATGAAATTGCCGATTTGAAAAATTGAAAATCATTTATGCCTTTGCGATAGAACTCTCGTGATCTAGATTCGACAAACAGTGTGAAAGGATTTTGTACTGCCACCTGAGAAGAAAACTTTTTATCACATAGAAAATTGTCCAAAACACGAAAAAAATGTTTCTAATTGCAGTTCCTGTAGAGTTAAAACGGTTTCTCTTGCTGTATGAGGTCTCGCGTTATCATGGAGCAGTAATGGTGAGGATCAATTCATGAGTCGGGGCTGTTTCACTGCTAGTTTTGATATCATTGTTCGGAGTTCAGCACACTAGACATCTGCCGTTATTGCTTGACCAGATCGGAGAAAGCTATAGTGATTATCACCATGCTGAGACCACCAAACAGTTACCATTACCTTTTTATTGGTAAGCTTTGCTTTAGGACACTGTTGCTGCGTTTGACCTGGGGTCAGCCATTGCATTTTTCGCTTATGGTTATCGTAAAAATCCACTTTTCATCACATGTCACAATTCGATCCAATATTCCTTCATTTCTGTATCGATTCAACAAGGCAATATAAGTTTCAACACGCGTTTCTTTCTGCAGATCAGTCAAATCATGAGGCACCCATTTCTCATTTATTTTTTATTTTAGTGATTTGACGCAAATGAGTCAATATTGTTGGTAAGGTAACGTTAAACCATGCCGCTAATTCGAAAGAATAGTTTTTTTTATTCCTGAATAGTTTGGCTCGGATCGGCTTCCACCATCTCTTTCAATTCATTGTTATTCATCTGTGTGGGCGGTCTTCCACGTGCTTCGTTCTTCAAATCAAAGTTTCCATCACGAAAGCGTTTAAACCAAAATCACACGGTGCGTTCATTAGCAGTCCCCTCTCTAAATGCAACATTGATTTTACGAGCTGTTTCTGCCGCGTTAGTTCCGTGTCGGAACTCGTATTCAAAAATAACTCGAACAAATGTGGCACATTTTTTAAAAGAAGTACTTCATAGGTACCGTGTGAAAAAAGTTTCACTCAAAAATCTCAAACCATGAAGGTTCTATGTCAATTCGAAGTACCTATTACAATAAAACGGCAATTTCATACTTTAACCTCTATTATAAACTAAAAAGAGGAGGGGACCCAATATCAAACCTTGAGGAACGCCCATTAGTATTTCAGACCCTAATGAGTTTGTGCCGTTGACTTGAACTTTAACCTTTCTATCTTTCATTGATCTTAGCAAATCAAGAGCTTTTTTCCTAATCCCATAGTGCTCCAGTTTCAGCAGAAGTGTAACAACTTTTCAAACACCTTACTGAGAACTGGCAGAATAGACACAGGCCTATAATTGTTAAGTTCTTTACTATCACTGGATTTGAACAAAGGAACTACTTTACTGTGTTTATTGAGATTCGGAAAGACTCCTTGGTCTACTGGTGTTCAATATGAAAGCTAAATAAGACGCAATGGTTTCGATGATAGATCTACAGATTTTTACAGACATTCCTCAGAGATCTTCTGATGATTTAATTTTAAGATCTTTAAAAGCTCTTATAACAGTCTGGGGGTTTGTATGCTGAAACCTAAACTCCAAAGGGAGTTTACATTCTTCCTAAGTAAGGCAGCAGAAAGCGCGGGTGAGGAATTTAAAGCTTCAGTAGTTTTATGGGGAATATTAGCAAAAAAGTTTTCAAATTCCTTAGCTATTTCTACATCTGAGTTTATGGGGCCATGTGCAGTCTCCAAATTAAATTCATAATAACGCTGTTTTTTCCTACCAGTTTCATTATTTATTATTTGCCAGGTAGTTTTTATTTGATCATCAGCCGATTTTATTTTATTGCTAATGTGAAGACCTTTAGCCATTTTATACCTACGTGTCTAAGACAGCTATTCATTCTACTTCAAGTCGTAACTTTGCAGCTAAATATTGGAATTCAACACTAGTCGGACAAGTCCGAAATATATACTTTTTATATTTATTTATTCTGTGTTGTTCCACTGCAGGGAAAAGGCGTCCCTTCCCAATTTCCACTTTTTCCGGTCTAGCGATTGCGGGCCGATCCTTTAAGAAGGAGTCCAGCACATCCCGCCATCTCTTTCTGAGCCTGCCGCGTACTCTGAAATATATATGCCTAGCCTTTACCCCGTATTTTTAGGCGCGTATTTTTACTGGTTTCAGCTGCCTAATTTAAATGGTGAGGCTATCAGACTTTCAGACCTCTGACTACACGTAATGACTGTACTGAAAGGTCTACCTAAGATAGCCGGGACCAACTGCTTAACATGCTTTCCGAGGCCCGGAGGTTTCTCGGTGGTTTTTTCCCATCCACGGAATGACCTCGACAAGCGTTGCTTAACCTTGAAGGTCAACACGTGTGGCTGACACATACAGCAGGCGTATTTAGCTACGAGCCTTAACCCCACGAATATTTAGTACGAGGATAAAACTGGAAACATGAATACCTAAGCATGCTTAGTGTCTGTAAAGACTTAGATACTATCTAGTACCAAAGAACTCATCGAAACGAATAAAACGAGCCCAAACACGAAGGGCTTACAATGTATCATCACATAGTTCCCTGCTAGCTCGTTTCAGCTTCAGCATCATACCCTGAGCAGCACTATAATCCAATTTACGAGCTTTACCAGAAAACAAAATAAACGAATAAAACGAGCCCAAACACGAAGGGCTTACAATGTATCATCACATAGTTCCCTGCTAGCTCGTTTCAGCTTCAGCATCATACCCTGACCAGCACTATAATCCAATTTACGAGCTTTACCAGAAAACAAAATAAACGAGCAGAAACTCGACGGATGAATGCAACAGATACATCATTCCGGAAAGTACAGTGAACAATAAAAGTAAAGGGAAGTTACAAAAAAAAATCCTTCAAATAAGTAGGGAAGTATTGCGGGTAAGACAGACACCCCCCTTTTTCGTAGAATAATTAACTGAAATGTTCGGAACTAGCCTGATCTCGTTCCAGGCGACCTGACGCGCGACAAGTCTATTTGTGTGCATTGCTCATGGACAAAACAAAAAAAATCGTTGACGCTTTCGATTTTTAGGGTTACGTACCCAAAGAGTACCAAACGGAACCCTATTAATATGCCTCTGCTGTCCGTCCATCAGCGGGCTGTATCTCATATGTACAGTTGAAATTTTCACAAATTGTGTATTTCTATTGCCGCTATAACAACAAATAATAAAAATTTAATTGAATAAAAAATTAAAGGGGTCCCCGTACTCCTTATATATTAAACATTTGATTTAGGAATTTGAAACTTCTGTTTATGTACCATATACTGTATATAATCAACAAATATTAAAAATGCCGATTCTAAAAAGAAAAAATCGCCCATATTTAAATTCTATTGCGATGCGATTTTCTGCAACTGCAAAAAATACTTTGTAATTTTACTCTCAGTATTATTGTGAAGTACCCAAAATAAAATAAAGTTAACAATTAAAGGTCCTCATACAAGAAACATGTTTTTTTGGTGTTTTTTGTTTAACGCGTACGATGGTACGGAACTTAGCTGGTTTTTTGTTCTTTTTTAAATCTGTGTTTTAGCTAATTCGTGATCGTGTTAAAATCTAATTTGTTAAGTTAAATTGTACGTTTAATTATGTGGATAAATAACTAGAAAATTTTGTTCGAACTAATTACCAAATATTCTTTCGATTTTTTTAACATTTATTTTATATCACCTCGGGGGCATTTTAGGCGGGGCAACTGAGCAAGGTGCCCGTTTTGCCTCGAGTAACTGTGTTTATTTTTCTGCAGATACTATTATGGTTTGCCACTAACAAAAGGAAGACAGAACGTGCTAAAAAGAGCTTGAAACAGCCGTAAGCGCGAGATATCATGCCAAAACCCAAAACACAAGTACAAAAACGAACCACTAGCAGTTCTCATTATGAAAAGAATTTGGAAGAAGTTAATACACAGAAAACACCTTAAGAGAAGAATGGAAAGAAGAAAACAATAAGGGAAAAGACAAAATACGAAAAAGATATTGATATTGGATATTGGTACTCGGACTCTATTGTGACTCGGAGAAGGTTTGGTCACTTGCCGGGCATGTTACAGATGGGTCCACTGTTCCTGTGCCGGCAAAGAGGATAATGATGATGAGACCCTTCTTTGCTATTTGCTCCTTTTCACTAGGTTTTAGACTTACATAAGAATATACGACTGGGTTTGCCTATTATGCCCCCGCATATGACCATTTTGCCCCTGCATATGACCATTTTGCCCCGGACACAGGGCAAAACATACAGTTTTTTTTTTTTTTACGTTCGATTATCTCGGAATTATATTAGACAAAGATAAGTATTGTACGTTTATTTTAAAGAACATTAATGATACTAATAAATGGCTTTTGATTTTTGTCATTATTTATTTATATAAGGTTTTATTCAAGATTTCCCTTAAGGGGCCCACATCGCCTCGGTTTTCCCTATTATGAATTTGTACAAAACATAATTGCGAAAATTTCAATTTGATTTTCATCAACTAATAATTAACCAAATTTTTCAAGATTTGTAAATATGTATCAACTCTGCCTGTAGACTTTACCATCCGCATCAAATTATAATGATTGAAAATCGACAAATTCATATTTTTTAAGCGGCTCTGATCGAAAGTAGTGTGCAGTAAATTACTGAAAAATAATGTACTTATTTCCAAAGGTTTCACGCAATTAAGGCACTTGAGGTAGGTACTGAATAATAATAAAAATAAAAAAGCATAAAGCTCGCGAGGACCTACGATATAATATAATATACATGATGTAAATAAAGTAGATAATATAAAGCTTCAACATTTCATTACTGTTGTTTCAAAATTTGTATTAAAATTATGTGAAAAGGTAAATCGAGCTTTAACATTTATTCAAAACATGATTTCATTATTCTGTTGGATTTTAATCAGAAGCCACTTTTATAAGAAGTTTTAAACTAACAGTGAAACTATATTTACTTATTTTCGATTATGCTTATTGTAAAATAGTAGGGATTATTGAAATCATAACAGCTTTGCTAAATCAATCTATTGCCTACCTACTATAGACGTCCTTCTAATTCTTTGAACTTGTTGAATGCCGTCTATACTACGAGTATTTCCGTTCCTGTCGGTATTATGTCCCATGAGATCGGGAGCGACCCTATTACGGTCATTGATCGTGCAAAATTTCGACCAACTGTTGCGTCTTTGACAACACAACCTAAAAATCTAACATTGTTTCTAATGATCAGCAGGCGAACATAACAGTGTTTTTGTTATAATTGTTTTTATTTTAATAAGATTTATTAACTGAGGAAGAAGAGCCCATATGAATAAATCATAAGGGCAGGAATATGATAATGATGATATTTATGATGTAAAATATTCTAAAGAATCAATCATGAGTAGGTTCTCAGTAGTTTCTATTACTGTCTATCTTTTAATTTTAATTTTATCTTTTTAAAGTAGGCAGGTATTAGTTTTTTCCGAATATTTTTATTCTACCTTTTGATAACGATGAAATTCTGAAGAAATTCTAATTCTATCTCAAAACGATTCAATTTAAATTTCCAATTAGCTTTGTTATTACTTAGATTTTCAAATCTCTTGAAAAAAATGATAATGCGCATTTATTATTAATGTGCTATTAAAAACTGAATAGGTACCTTTCAGAAAGGTTCTTGGTAAAAGTAAATAACTTTTACTTTATAATAAGGTTAGGTATAATAGGTTTTTTTTAAATAATAGGTTCTTGGTAAAAGTTATTACTTTGGTAGGTAAGAGTAATAAATTTTACCAAGAACCTTTCTAAAATGTTTCTTAAAAAATATTGAAGACTTTTATTTGTCTATTCGATAATAAACTTGATATGAATAGCTGGATGAAAATATGATCCACAATCATACAAAAATTAAAAAGGTGAACCAAAGAAGCGGTAACGAGGGTAGGCATGGAGCTCCGAACGCCCTTGTGAATCGATCCTTTGACCTGCCTGCTCCCGCAAAGCGTCTATGTGCACCGCTGAGCTGTCCATAAATCCAGATTAGTTACGAACAAGTATATAATTGATACTTAAACTCAAACGAGACCAGAGGATAAAAATACTAAATAACTAGAAAAGTATTCTTGTGTAAGTACCTTAAATAGCAATTTTCGGTACCGTACCGTAAAGGCACCTCAATTTTACGACCCGCCAAAGTAGAGGTTGTATCGTTTACTCTAATCGATTTTAGTCCAAGACTCTACCTCAAATGAAACAGTGTACTGAAAATATTGTTATCGCTTTAAATGAGATAAAATTTTGAGATTGTAATATATAAAAAAAATGAGATAGTATTCAATTTTAATGTACCATTCTCAATAAAGATACCTACTGTAAAGTAAATAATTTATATACTGGGCGGATTTATCGCACACCACGATTTTTTGAAGCTTTTTTTATTGGAATGTATTTATCACAAGAACTATTTAGGTACCTATATAAAATAATGTGAAGATAACCGGATAAATGTGACACAAGATAATATATGTTTTAAGATTATAAGCTCGCGTGAAACGTGAAATTGTATACGCATACGTATACAATTTGTGGCTGTTACTTCTCGTAAGCCGAAATCTAGCAGCTGAGTCTGCTAACGTAATAAAAATATTGGAGCCATAAATGTCCTACAAAGGTGAGAAATATATAATGGAAAAGGTATTGAGAAGTATGATAGCGAAAGCTGAAATTTTAAATATATGAGTTAGCCCGTAAATCAATAAAATTATTTTTACGGCCGCCGCGGTCGTCACGGGTCCCCGAATAATTTATTAACATAGTCGTGTTTAAAATTATAATTACAAGAAAATTTCACGTTGGCACATCCAATAATATGAAAACACGTTTAAAATAATTTCAATTAAAATATTTTGAAGAATTAAGGCGTTTTAAAAAACATTTCTTAAATTCCTTTCTTCGTTAAATCTTAAATAAATCAACCGTTTCCAACTAGTCCCACTGCGTCCTCCTGAAACTAGGGAAACTGAACTTAACTCGATACTTACCTGTAGCCCGAAGAGCTCGCGGGTCCGCGAGGTGTGAATGGGCCGTTTAGGGCGCGAGGAACCTTGCAGTGTAAGGTGACGGCGGTCCCTAAATTAAAATGGCGCGCGGAGATCCAAAAATCGTAAAGTACTCACCAGAACTTTGCGGCTGCTGGGAGTCAGTTCCGACGCCGGAGTATTTTTTGACAACTTTGGTGATAGTTGACAACAGTTTGAAGCTTGTTCTTTAACTGTTGGGTATAACTACATGGCGCGACGAGCGCGCCTGTTCGCGGGGTCGGAGGTCGGCTTGGGGCGTGTTGCCACAAAGCCGTTCTGTGCGACAGTGAGCGGCTGAGCTGAGCGCCGCCGCTGCGGCCGCTACCCCCGCGCCGCACCTCGCCCTCGACGTGGCTACCTTTCTTGCGCCTTTTTCTCATATCCACGCGACCCCAAATGTTTTCCAAAAAAAAATTGAAATTTAGTAATACATTTGCGTTTTAAAAATTGGTACACGTGGCGTTATAGTCCCGATATAATTAGAACATAGAATTCTTTGTTTTTGGGATAGAATATGGAAATAATTAAGAAAAACAAAAGAAAATAATCTTTCTAATACATAAAAAATGAAATGCTGTTAATTGATAAGCGCATCACTTGAAAAGGGCCAGGCCGATTTGGTATGTTTTGTTTTAAAATGTGCGAATTATGTTTTTATTTAATTAGGCTACTATTTTTAAATGATTTTATAAAAATATTTAAAAATGTAATTTGTATGTGTTTAAATGAAATAAGGGAAAAAATAAATAAGGAATTTTTTCTGTGGGTACATGGTTCTTTTCATAGGTACATAATAATTAAAAAGTTTACGCACCACTTGAAAGATTTTTTTTCTGTTCAGTTATAATTATTATTATCTATAATAGTATAATTAATATCTATCTATATAAATAAAAGAAAAGTTCTGGCTGACTGACTCATCAATGTTCAGCCCAAAACCTTGATTGGACCTAGAAAGCTGAAATTTTGCACAGAGTTTCCCTTTTATAATGAAGACAAGGAAAAATAAAGGATTATTCGAAATTTAACCTATAAGAGAGTAAAATAGGGGATGGAAGTTTGAATGGAAAATCGTCATTTTTGTAGTTTAAACCATGAAAATTGGTATTTAGCCTTTTGGTTGGTAAAAAAATTAAATGGAACAGCGTTTTTGAAAAATACAACCCGGTATAAATGCCCTAAATTCCTAACAAAAAGTACGAGTACTAGGCTTACATGAGTTCACGATAGTATTTCATCACTTTTTATCTATATAAATTATATAAAAAGGAGAAACTGATTTACTTTCTAAAGTAGTATCAAGTTTTAATAATAATTGATTTATACATTAACTAGGTATTACAACTAATTATTTTATATTATGTACAAGTATGTAATGAAAAAACAAGAAAATAAAATGAAGGGAAGAACTCATTGGGCATAAAAAAATTCGTCCACATCGCTGTGATCGGGAAAAGTGCCCAAAAGGCTGGTGCATTGCTACGTTGAATGATCCTTTGGTCTAAGAATTGGCCAGGCCTCTGGTCAAACAGTCCACCAAACGCTTGGCAGTGTCCAGAAATATTCGATGAGCACTCGTGTTTCAACCCCAAACGGCTCAAAAATGTAGATACTAATAAGGTTGTTATATTTGCGCCGTTTGAGGTTTTCTGCACCTGCAGCAGCCGCCCGGGCACAGACTGCCATGCTAAGAAGAAAGGATGCCGCAAGGGTGTCGATACAGATTGCATTCCACACCAAAGGCCTGCCCAACTTTCTAGGCATAATGGTCAATCCGTCTGGCCTCTTTCCATCGTCGTGTGCTAAGCCATTGGGTTCTAAAACAGCTGGCAACCGGGTGACAAGAGCCCGACGGATGATGTCATTAATGCTTGCGTGCCATGCTAACCGACCAGCGCTCTTGCTGCAAGAAGCCATGGTGTGCGAGGCGGTCGACTGCTTCACCGCATTGACGGCGATATGGAACCCCACTCCACTGTATCTGGGAAGACAGGTTCTCGGGCTTCTCCGTATCCGGACAAGCCACTTTCCAGGCGTTCATCGCATCAGTCAAACACGGCACTTCAAAGAAAACCTGAGCAGCGGTAAGGATTTTTCTGGTTAACTTTTTGGTGCTGTGGACCGAGGACAGAAACGCTGGTAAGCTTTCACTAGAAATTTTGCGGACGCCGAGCCCACCAAAGCGAATGGGTAGTGTGGCTTGCAGCCACGCGCAGTCGTCCATGCCACATTTATAATTGATGTCAGGGTACTTCGAATAATTTGATCACTTTTGACTAAAAGTCTTCTTCCATAAAGAGGAAGAGAGGAGAAAATACGTACGGACCAAAACAGCAGGATCTGGTATGGGTTAATGCCAAAATATGTAAGTTAATTTTAGAAGTTTGAAAGTATAACTGTATGTAACCTTTTCACGCCACCGAGTGGATTTCAATAAAATTTGGCAAGAAAATAGATCATAGGCATCCTGGGGAATCGCATAGGGTACTTTTTGTTCTATAAATGATCCTATATGGGGTAAAATAGGGGTGAAATTATGTATGGGAAACCCAGCATTTCGCAAGTTAGAAAATTGAACATTTAAAAATTTAAAGTTTTGGTAAGAAATTAAGAATTAAGTACGTGTTTCAGCAAATCTTTGTGCAGCGGGGTTTGAGTTTACGGTGTCAAAAACGCTCTCTCGGAAAACACATTAACTTTCTTTCATAAATAAAGTTTCAGTGACATCGTTCGCCCGTAAATTGTGGACATTATGTTGCGACCACTGCTCTTCTAGGAAACCGTAGATTATCGTGGTCACTGGCGGCGCCAGAGTTTTTCAAATTAATGGTGATAATGGTGCCGATTCTCTTGTCACAAATGCGTCTAACCTAGACTAAAAATTACCAAAATTTAGTTTACTCCTGTCAAACGATGATTTCCCATTCTGAAATATACTAAAGTGGCACAACTCTATATTTTAGTTTGACAGCACTAAGATTGTACTGAGTTTTTAATTTAGTGAAAATGACAATTTTGCTATTCTGAATTTGACGTCTTTCACCTAAAATTTTAATTTTCTAACTAATTCTGACCATTTTTAATCGCCATTGAAAATAGTGTGGAATATTATTAGTTGTCATGAACTAAAATTCACACGAACATCTCGACTTCGGGTGCAAAAACAGTACTGTACTGGATTTTTTTCTTTTTTTTTGCTTAAATCTCGAAAATGGTGTGTCCTATCGCAAAAATAATGAAAATTTCGACCCCTTTTATGAAACCCATATACCCCTAATACTCAACAGGTAGGTAATATTTTTTTTTTTTCCATACAAAAAGTGAAAAAAATCCATAAAAAACACGTCAAGGCTGCCCCCACTGCGCGCCTCCGGCTCTAAAAAAAATCACGGGGTAGGGAAAACAAGTATGTATCACGTGGAGTCGCAATTGTCAAATTCGATTTAGTTGTGTCAAAATATTTTTTTAATTTAGAGGTTTTTTACTACAGAATAGCGTTAAGATTCTCATAGCCAAAAGTAAGGAATTTTAGTGTTAGTTTAGTTAGTTTAGTCCGGTTTACAAGAGAATCGGCACCAGTAGTAACATGAATGATTATTATTTTTGAGTTAGATATTTAACGCTAAAACGAATTTAAAACAGTAGGTATTCTATTTCTGTCACTTTTTTGAAGTTTTCATGGAAAATATAAACCGGACCAGACACTATCAGTAATAATTTCATCAATATTACTGTCATTCCTGCCTTCATTTGCATATGCAGATATGCAAATGAATATAATTCTCTAATCACGGCGATAATGCATATATTTTAGCCATTTTCCCCAATCGTGCATATTTCGTTTGTAGCGGGCTGCGAGAGATACGTATAGGGAGCCTACATCAACGGCACACTTCATACCTACCCTGCATAAACAGGGATCTCCAGAAATTGAGCCAAATTTTAAATTTTGTCCAATGACGTCAGTTGACTTAGAGGTTGTTTTCGGTGTACAAATGAATACTGGGTGACAAACGTCACTTTGCGGTCAAAAACTTGGAAAAAATACTTAATTGTATAATGTCACAAAAATTATGCATAATTCAATTTTAAATATATTTCGCTGTTTTTGTACTGCCTTAATTAAAATATGTAAAACAAAAATGGTTTCTTTGATTTTGAATTGTGCATATTTCGGCCTTTCTTATTACATTTATTTGCATGCATATATTGGCACATTGTTACTGCATATAATCCGATGTCTATTAATGACATTTCAAATACTGTCAATATTTTATTCATCATTATTGGGTCAATAAGTACTGGGTTTGACTATGGACGTATTGAAAAATAAGCGTCTGCGGCAATTATAACTGCAATGTGTTTATAGAAAAGAATTAAAAAAATGATTATTTAAAACTAAAACCTTATTTGAGAGAATCAATACCAGCAGAAGATAAATTCGCTTTGACCCTGAGGTATTTAGCAACAGGGTGCAGTTTCGAATGTCTTAGGTATTCAAGATAATATACTGACGGGCGAAAATGATTGCGCTCCACACACTACAGTATAATGTCATTATTACAACATTGACTTAAAAAAATATAAATGCTTGCTTTTTTGGAGGTCGGAAATTATACCACGGGAACATCCTACCGGGATAAAACCTATGTCCTAACCCAAGTAATGGCCTGCCCATCTGCCAAATTTCATCCAAGTCCGTTCAGCCGTTCGATCGTGCAAGCGTAACAAACAAACAAAATCACTTTTGCATTTATAATATTATTACAGTTTTGATTTAGATCACATCATTATTTACCGTCATTCCTTCATTCCAACCAACACACTATCAGTAGTAGTGAAATTACTTGAATGTAATTTAATTACTACTGATAGCGTTTGGTCCACTTATGTTCAGCGTTAAATGTATTTATGGTTTTTGGTGCAAGCGGCCATTGGAATCACATGTTTTATGTATAAAAAAGATTATTTGAATGTATTATTGGAACGAAGTTCTTTAACGCGACTCGCGGTAGCAGTAAACTGGTAGAAATCGTCAAACTTGAAACTTGTTTTTTTTTTTTCAAACACTAGCAATTTCTCCTGTATTATGGGTGCGTTTACAAACATTTAAACTCACACACACAAATAGCCAGACCCGGAACAACTACTTGTAGGTCATAAAAATATTTGTTCCGAGTGGGAATCGAACCCGCGACACGCAGTGCAGCAATCAATCGCTTAACCTCTGCGGCAACCGTGCCGCCACTTGAGACCATACTAGATGGTTCTGTATTAATACATAATTTACAGCGAAAGGAACGTTCCAACAGGTGTCCCACGACTAGGGTTACCATCTGGCAGGAATTTGCCGCATTTGACAGTCATTTTACTTAAGACAGGCGTGCGGCCGGCGCTCAGCTGAGACTGACTTTTTTGATTTTCGCGGTATCCTGCAAGCCTGCTTTGCCTGCTTGTATAAGTGGAGCGAATTCTTTGCCTAATAAATGCACGGTGGAGTTAAAAAAGGAATCGTCTGACAATACAGTCGGTAAAAGCACTATTAGTAACCCAAGAAAACTAGAAAAATCATCTCACGAATTTTTTTTCTAGAATTCGTGAGATGATTTTTCTATAAAAAAAAATAAAGAGCTTAAGTATTGAATAAAATATATGTTTTCGATAAAATATCACGTGTAGTAAGTTCGTTTATTCTAAATTAGTTTATTGATCCTAACTTAACAAAGTATTAATTTACGGCAGATATTTTTAGTTAATTGGATGGTAGGCGGTTCATCGACTCAACGTATATACCTACTTGCGCCAAATCCAGTGAACATAGAATAACAACCAAATTGTCAAATTAAGGAATAGTGTGGGTATAAAAATGATTTCATAACCTTTAAATTATTTTGTAACTATTTTATAAAGCAATCTAATAATATGGAAATATACATAATATGAAAATGTAAAGATGCAACAAGTGATTATACTATAGGTACATCTGTTTTAATATTTGTTGATTCTTTATCGAATGTAGGTACTCGTTTGACTACTTACCACCATAATTTTGTCACTAAAATATTTAAGTTTATTTTGTCGCTGAAGCCAACAACAACCTTACTAAAGCCAGGGTTACACAGAGTGTGAAATAAAAATTGGTTCTGTAGAAAACTTATTAAATATTTTTATTTTTTATTTTTCAAAATTAGGGGGGAATAGCTGTGGCGACCGCACAGCGTCATCGACTGCAATGTAAGCACTAACAGAGGAAATGTACAGGCGACGCCGATAAGCGGGCAGTCGCGCCGTGAACCCCATCCGAGTCAGAGTTATAGTGTAGTGAATTGACTGTATGTAATAATCAAGGTTATTGTGTTAGTGATAATTAAATAAAACACCAAGTGAATTCTCTGTCAGCTTATTTATTTACTCATCCTGCAACACAAGGAACACACCATACCCACAATAGTCACTCACATATTATTAATAAAATAAAATAGAAATAAAGAATGTTTTGTTTACTTTACATTCCTCTGGAGTATTAATGACAGTATTTTGATCTAATAATAATGATTTAATATTTTGCACTAAGGAACCCTAAACTAACTGCAATGGCGGTCCTAGAAGTCGTAAAATTGAACCTCCTCATTTCTATTTCTCAGCTAAAAGCCGACTGAATGCTTTGTGATGATAGTGAGTTGCTAATAATAGCGAATTAGTTATAACTTTTAAATTAATATTATTTATAAATCATTATTTACTAAGAAATCTTGCGGCCCATGAAAATATTAACTAAAATGTAAGGAATAAAGCCGAAAAATGTAATTCCGCATAAATGAAAGTAAGAACTATGAGCCATTTAACAGGTCACGAATTGTCATTATGACTGCATATACTCGTAGTAGTAATAAATAAGGCATATTATGGAAAAATATCTTACATTTCTTTTTTTTCCACACAAACACTTTAACACAACGCTTTTTGTTTGAAGATAAATAAAACGGACTATGACTGCTACTGCGTTGCATTTACACGATCAAAGAGTGGAGTAATTGCAACCGCACTGCTATATTACAACAAATAACTCGAATAAAAGAGCTTCCACCGACTTAGGAAAAGCTGATGTGTGTAATAATGGCAAATTGATGTCTGTTATAGTATCTACTAGTAACATTCAAGTGGCGATTACTCTATATTCTTTCGACTATTTGGCTATTCATACGATAATCTTACGATATTTACATCACTTAAAGCAGAGAGAAGTGCGCCCAAATTGCGTTGAGTGAACATGCACAGATCATTTACTCGACATTTTGAAGATCTGTCTCACCACCAATAGCTGAAATACGTCCTGCTGACTTTTTTACGATATATTTTGCTAGTTCGGATAGGTCACGGTCCGGACATCAGGATATTTTTTAAAGCGGTAGTAGGTACGTTCCCCTGGTATAATTTTCAACTTCCACGCGGGCGAAGCCACCGGTAAAAGTTAAGTTATAAATACATTTAATCTCTAAATCTGTATAAACGATATTTTTTTCGCGCAAACGTTCCAGATGAAACGTTGCTTCTGAAATTGCCTCCCCATCAAATTAAATAGATATTAAGTTTTGTCTTGCGGACGCGACGGGTCCTTCGCCGTAAGTACCTACCGGTAGAATCAGGCTTCACCGTCACGCTGTCAACTTCATTAAGTACGCGTAGCTTCAGTAAGTCAAACTCCTTGATAAATTCTGTGTTTTCTAACAGTTGCTAACAGCTACAGCGAGCGCGAATCACTGCCTACTGAACCTGTCATCACTTTAGGTGAGATGGTAGCCAAACTCGAGCCTACAAAAAAATAAATTATTCGGAGCAGGATAAAAGGTTTGACAATAGTTATTTATCCAACATGTGAGGAAAGTTCGTTTTTCCTATGAGTTTTGATTTTGAGTCTTGAGCGAACGAAGGATTGAAAAATAGAATCACAAGCGCAGCGAGTGATTATAAATTTCAATCCTGAGTAAGCGAAAGACTCAACAAAACGAATAGCAAATGAACTTGCTCACATGTTGCATACAAAACTTTTCACCACGACCAGCAAGAAAGTATTCAGTCATCATAGGTAAATAAATTAAATAGACACAAAGCAAATCAAAATAATTCTTTATTTTTTAAAATATCTGTAAAACTTAACATAAAAAAATCAGGCAAGGTTAGTTTCTGAACGGGATCATTACTTTCCTCACTGTTCAAACAGTGAGGAAAACCCAACTTTCCTAACTGTTCAAGCAGTGAGGAAAAACCAACTTTCCTCACTGTTTTCGTAGAGGAAAGACACTTCTTTCGTGCGGGAGTGGTGAAAAAAAATATTGACGTCGTATGGACAGTTGTAATCAGCTTATTAGACTTCATTTGTCAGGAATGTTAGCTTTGAGTGGTTGTGATCATTATTTTATGAGTCTTTTTCCCCGCACACCTTTCTTTTCTCAACAAACGTAAACGTGCACGAATGACTGGTTGGAGATTCCGCCACAATGAGCACGCGAGCAAATAAATTTAACTAGCGGAGTTTATTTTCATACGTGTAACAGAAGATGATACATAGGTAGGTACCTTGTTTCTTATATCAAAGTAAGAACATTTTTCATTTTGATTTTTTCGTTATTAACTGAATGTACAGTACGTCAATTTGCAGTTATAGCCATTTCATACAATTGTCAAGGAATTACAGTTGTTCTTTAGATATCCGGGCAATTTAAGTTGGTAGTCTCTCTTTTTATTATTACTTAATAATTTGTTTCCCTAACGTTACACACCTACAGAGACTACATCGATATTTCCAAGATATTTTGAAGATATTCGAGTCAATTCGCACTGAAGCTAATCCGGGTCTAAGTCAACATAGGTATTATTATGTCGCATCGAGTTGCGGGAATTTTAATGCACGATTGCGCGAATAGGCGGTAATGCGCGATTTCACTGCTGTATTAAAACTTCGATCTTTGCCTTCGCTTGAAGGCAAAGATCGAAGTTTTAATACAGCTTATTAGATTCAGATTTTGTATAGGGATTTGATGGTTTTTAAGTGTAAGAAGGACGATTCATGCATCAAGCTTATAAGAAAATATTAAAGTTGTTCATGTTAGTTTTATTTACAAATTTTTGTAATTTTTGAAAACTGGGTCGGTCACATACAAACTTGTAATACGGTACCTCAGAGTCCACAAGTTTATATCTTAAAGCAAGTTGCTGGTAAATAATCCTGGCCACTTGGTTATGCCCGTGCAAGTACTACTCGCCGTTAGCCAGACGAGAACAACCAGATATAATATTTCTGATGGACTCATCCGGACGGTGGCATACCCAACACAAGTCAACCGTCCAGTCCTTCATAATATGTCTCCGTTAGTTATTCTTCAACATAACTCCGTCCTTAATTGAACAAACTAAACCTTCAATTTCTCCGAAAAGTTCACCAAAACGCAGCCAGGATACGGACGCTAAGAAATATACACCGGACTCACCCGATAGAACCGCCCATGAAACTCCTTGCCAGTTCTCTTTAGCCATGGAGAGCGAGGTGAGGCCCTTGTCCACTGCGACCATATCACGGTGCATACACACTTCGCTTTTTAAAATATTCCCTGAGACTGCACACCTCGCGGTTGTGTAGGGTCATTGCATTTTAAAAGCCTCGACCCCCGCCCTTCCTAGGAGTTGTAGTCTCATCGCCTATGATCGTGGGTGATGCATCTCATTTCGGTCAGCAGTGTGTACGGACCCTCCAATCCAAGGCGTTTAGTTTGGTCTGAGTCCATTTGAGTATGTCGAAGGAGTACATCAAAACCTGACCCAACCGTTAAAGGCTTGCACTTTGTTTCCGTCTGAAAGAAGACTAATTGAATACATTTTCAGGAGACCAAAGAAGCGCTCCTTCTACGATTTTTCCATAGCAGCATAATGCTTATAGCTTCTGACATACCCAAATACTTATAGCTTTCGTATTAGGAGAGTGATCTAAGGTGTATCTTGTAATTCGACATTTGAATTCCCTCGAATTCCTTAATCTCACCTCGCTTTACATGCATGACTGCACATTTGTCCACACCAAATTATTTCCTGATGGCGCTACTGAAAGTTTCAGTTACCTTTAGTATCTGTCGAAATTTGTTAGGGGCAAAGAGTTTCAAGACAAAATTAAACATGTCTCTTTATCTAATAAGGACCTTACCTGACATAATATAACGGCTCACACCTCTAACTGTTTTTCGACACATTCTGCTACTTACTCATGTCTCACCCTGCATAAGACGGATACAATTAGGTACCTGAGAGTTATAATACACAGCGCGCTTAGCTTCCATCCACACATCATCTTGTCTCAAGAACTCGTAAATTAATTCGCAAACCCAAACATTATAAAAATGGTATATCTTGCACTGTCTCAATCATTGATTACCTATTGCATAATCATATCAGGTGGAGCTAATAAAACATCCATGCTGAAGCTGGAGCATGCCCAGAGAGCAGTCTTGAAAGTGGGTCACTTCTTGCAATACTTAGGTACATCCACCTGAAGACTTGTATGAACTTACTGGTGTCCTAACGGTACGACAATTATACATATTCAATGAAACCCTCCGTAAACATTCCCAGCTTCATTTCGATCCCCACGGCTTTAACACATAGACGACGTAATATCGTACAGTATGTCCGACAATGCGATTCCATACAAAATTTTCACGGCGTCACTTCACGATTCTCGGCAGTAACCTCTGTAATAGATTAAACGAAATTTGTCGATTTACAGTCCTGTAAAAAAAAGATATTTCAATTGGTGGAAATCGCTGGATTACGATGCCACCGAGCAACTATTTCTCATAACATCCTAATCGTGTAACTCGCCGATGGATCCAGTGCACGCACACATACTCACAACACAACACACAACATAGACATCTTTCCTCGCACAATAACACTTACCCACACCGCACGGGACACCAAACACTCATACATCCCGCACCACACACACACAAAACCACACTCCACACACAAACATGCACCTCATTACATTATTATATGCCAACCCATAACAATTATTTGTTTTCTTTTATTATTTTTTCTTTTTATATGTTTTAGTATTTATTTTTCACTATTGTCCTTCCTTTGCTTCTCTTTCATAGAAATTCAAATGCTTGTACTTTAAACTTCTGGAATGTACCATAAGATGACCTAAACACTGGGAGCCTGGAAATCCGTAATACAGGGTTTCCCAAGAACGGACTCTAGTCTCTCGCAAAAGGAGCTTTTGTCTACATTTATTTCTAGTCCTGTCCTAAGATGTTAATTCTAAGCCAACCTTTCTGGAGAGAGATATTTCTCTCTCCAACCACCGACAAGTGACGCCACAACTGCCATTGTTCTGTTGAACAATAGCAGTTTTGGTGTCGCTTAATTTCAGAAGCGTTTGTGAGATTATTAATATGTATAGGAGAATATCTAATTGTATTGATCACTTAATTGTTATTGATTGTTTACAACAATCTATCACAGTATGAACGTCAGCTGTCAGAATGATAGATGACATTGACTTATAGAAACGTTCTTACGTTCCATTTCAACAGTATTTTAGTAACGTATATTAATATTTTATGAATAGAAAGGTTGTAATAATATTTGTTATTGGTTTTTTACCTGTGTCCCCTTGTGACCTTTTTTTTTTTTTTTTTTGGATGGGAAACCATCAAATGACGTCTCCCGCTCTGGGTGGAGCGGGAGGGCGTGTCAGACTCTTACTGACTAAAACCCACCCGTGTTCCTTCTGTTGCCTGTGCAATGCCAGGGGGCCACGGTATCCCTTTCGGACTTTCCCGCAACCCCGGCAGGCAATGGTCTCATCGGACCCCTTCACTCGCTGACACTCTTTGAGGCGCGCGTGGAACACAACGCGCTGTCGACCCGGGCTTGGTCCTTACCGGATGGCGAGCTACCCATTGCTCACCGTCCGCAAGCCCGCGCCTACGGTGGCCGGGAATCCGCAATGGATTCCCGACGCCCGGGGCGTCTCCTCCTGCGGTGGCTAGGGGCGTGAGGGCGCGAAATTTGCCTCTCCCTCACGCGCTCCGCCTCCTCCTTCGCGAGCATTACTGCTTCGCAGAAGGAGGTGACGGCCTCCCATGCCCTCTCGCTCCGTACCATGGCCTGGACCAGGGCCGGACGCGAGAGATCCCCGCCACCGATCGCCTCCACGAGGACACGGCGGTGCTCTGCCCAAGCCGGGCATACCTCCACCAATTAATGTGACCTAAAAGGCTGTTTCACAAACAATGATTCTAGAGTTTTTGAACAAGTCATGATTTGTGGTTTATAAATATCAAACAAAAGTTATAATAAATGATTAATAATGATTATGTAATAATTAATACGACACTAATAATATTTATCACGATTTTATAATGCAATTTTAAAGTAACATAGTTTTTCAAGAGATTTTCGGAACATCCAGTTGATGTTATTATATTATGAAATTTTACATCAGGATTACAAATAAATACAAGCTAATTTGCTAAATTTGTAATCTTATTAAGTTTTAAGATAGTTCCACTACATAAGAGTTGATAATTATTACTCAGGTTAGAAGTTATTTAGTATTTATGTATGACCATCTATGATTCGTCTAAAATGGCGGGAGAAAGGGTGGCAATGTTTGAGGATTGATAGGCTTTAAGATGGGGGGACCCCAATTTTAAAGGGAACTTGAGTTAAGCTTTTGGGCGAGAAGAGACCTCTGACTTTTACAGGACAGACCCTGAGTGGTGTCCATGTCCTTAATATTAAGTTGCTAAAAGCGAACATAAGGAAATCATGTTGCATAGCGGGAGTTCTGCTATTATCGTAAAATGGTTTGAAATAATGATCATCAGATCATTTCTGGTGAAAGATCGACTGACTACAATTTTCATGTAAGTTAATTGTCATTACCTATAACTTGATTAATCAACTATTGTTGTTCTGTATGTGTTTTAATATGGCTAATATTGCTACATAAGTGTTAAATGTTAAATCGGATTAAAGAATATTCATGTTCTATTTCTTTTCATTGATAAAGTTGTTAACTTTGCGAAATGATCCAAGAGATTAATGTAATAACAATACAAAATGCTAATGTAAAAATGTGTTGATAAAATACTTCTTAACAAGCTGCCGTGGAGTTTCTTATCCTTCTTCTCCACGAAGACCTAGATTTGGAACGGATAACTAGAACGATACCTATTTATTGACAAGTCTAATTGAAATAAATGCGTAGTCTTGTCTCCATGTCCTTTTCTTAAAATCATTTTCTCTACACACAATATTCATAGATAATAAAATACCTACATAGTTAAATAACTAGTAGGTAACCATTCTGACACTCAAAACTTGATAGATAAGGGGATATCAATGCCTTTAAATGTAGTTTTTCATCCACTTTCTAACACGTTCATGAATAAGCCCAGGTTTGCACAGACGTATTTTTATCGCGGCGATTTTTTTCGTACACCCGTTTTTCAACTCTCGGTGTTGAGCTGAGCGTTGAGAATCCAAAGCGTTGGGACGCACTTTCGTCCCGTTAAAAATCCAGTGCAAGAAAAAAATCACCGCGATTTTATTACGTCCATGCGGACGTGGGCTGAAAGTATCTACATTATATGAAACAGTTACAGGGCTTTTCTTTTTATGTATCAGCTTTTTTATTAAGCTGCACAAAGAAAAAAAAGAGTTAACAAATATTTTATTCAATATGAACAAAACGCAATTATTTGCAATATCTAAACGCAGAACCTGGTACGGTAGCTATGGAGTTACCATACTCACCAGATTATGGTATTTCTATAATTGCTAATAATTAGCTGGATTTTTGTTGTAGTGATTTCATCGTTTAAACTTTTACTACCTTATTTTTTAGAGATTTATTACAGGACAAGACGTTTATTATTATTGATAACTCAGTTCTGTTCCATCAAATCTAAGACATTTTGGAGAAGCAGAATCATTTAACTTGAAACACAAGAGCATTATTTCAAGCTTTGGAGCCAGTACCTATTTGTATTTGCAACATGTTTTATATTAATAAATATGTATTTGCTTATTGTGTATGACAGTTAAATGAATCCACTATGTATACCTTTTTTGAAGAATAGCTTCCAAAGCAACATTAAAATTTAAAATCTATTGATGTTACCTTCAAATCAGAAATGTCTTAATTGTCATATTTTAATGTCCTTAGTCTGTTTTGTCTTGAGTTGTCGTTGTGAATATTTGTGGATTAGTTTGCTTACCTACTAGTTTTATTTGTTTTGTAGTGAAGTATAGAATACGAGGATTGTACGTAATAGGTGTGTAGAGATGATCGAGTCTAATGCAATGCCATAGGTTACAGTTGATGCTTAGTATGTGTGATGACTGTGATGAGGATCGTGGTGATCCTGACTTGTGCATAACGACTGAACCGGCTACTCAATTACAATTCTTCACAAATTCAATTTAATTACCAAATAAATGTTTTATTTTAGCTTAATGCATAATATGTAGGAATAAACCAACCAAGATAGGAAAACAACATGATGAGATGCGCGGCCTCCCCAGCCTGAATACCTACCTTCACAGGTCTTAAATTTTATATTCGCCTTTGAACCTTGCACAAATATAATAAGATATTAGCTATTGACAAAGACATTTTTGTAATATTGAAAATATTTGTAAATGACATCACGATTGACACGTGTGAGCTGTCCAATTAAGCCCACTGAAACGGCCCGCGGCACTAGTCACGTAAAACGTGGGGCGTATCTTGCCTCCAAAAGCGTTGTTTCATTGATTTGCATTTATACCAATGACCCGCAACTTCGTCTGCGATCCAGGATGTAAAGTATACCCTATGTCCTTACCCAGGGCATGGTTTATCTGTGTGCCATCCATATCCGTTCAGCCGTTTTAGCGTGACAGCGTAACAAACAAACTTACTTTCGCATTTATAATATTAGTTAAGAGGACGTTCACATTAGTAGTAATAACAAAAGATATTTTGTCAATCCTGACGTAATTAAGACTTTCTTTGCATAGAAGTGTATAGAGTACAATAGGACACGACGCTCTTCTAGAGGTCCAATGTGTAGAGAGAGGACTTACAAAGTCAGTTAATTTTCACTTGAATAGCCATTATTGGAACTATTCATTTCCGCCATCTTTGAATGTCATGTACTGTTTACTCGTTGGTTTACTGCATAATAAACTCTTTGTTTTACTGTCACGGGGTCTGTTTATACGGAGCCACTTGCTTTTTAAGCAACGTGTTTTTGGCGAAACCAGCGTTTATTAACCAGTGCCTGTAATTATGATGTTGAGATAAGTAAAGATTTATGATTTATTTATTTATGATTTATCTTAATTCGACCGAGAACTGATCTATCTTTTGAGACTATTTTTATGAATGTAAGCGAAGTATAAGTCCGACACCCAAATTACCTTTCTTGCCATTCTTCTACTTACTTACCTGAGATGTTACTTCATTTTCACTTAGCGTTCTTTCCAACTTATTTACTTATGCTTGGCTCATAAGGGTCATGGCGTCAACCTTGATTATGAAACTATTTAGTTGTATAAGGATTAATAATAGGTCTTTACCTATGTAATTGGAGATTCTATAACCAGCATTTTCTGATTTAATTATCTGTGGATTGGCGCACAATTCGAAATTCAAATGAATTTTATTCGAAAGACGTGCGACGTGCGATTAATTTCAAATTCAGTCATTTATTTTTAGATAGTTTTTTGTTTTTGTGACATTGTGGTAGTTTTTGGGCTATGGATAAACTCAAATATCGTACAATTTTCGAATATGAGTTCCTACGTGGAAATACCGCTACGCAAACAACACGAAACATTAACGACGTGTACGGGCCTTTTTTTTTTTTTTTTTGGGTGGGAAATCATCAAATGACTCCTCCCGCTCTGGGTGGAGCGGGAGGGCGTGTCAGACTCTTACTGACTAAAACCCACCCGTGTTCCTTCTCTTGCCTGTGCAATGCCAGGCCACGGTATCCCTTTCGGACTTTCCCGCAACCCCGGCAGGCAATGATCTCATCGGACCCCTTCACTTGCTGACATCTCTTTGAGGCGCGCGTGGAACACTACGCGCCGTCGACCCGGGCCTGGTCCTTACCGGACGGCGAGCTACCCATTGCTCACCGTCCGCAAGCCCGCGCCTACGGTGGCCGGGAATCGGCAACCGATTCCCGACGCCCAGGGCGTCTCCTCCTGCGGTGGCTAGGGGCGTGAGGGCGCGAAATTTGCCTCTCCCTCACGCGCTCCGCCTCCTCCTTCGCGAGCATTACTGCTTCGCAGAAGGAGGTGACGGCCTCCCATGCCCTCTCGCTCCGTACCATGGCCTGGACCAGGGCCGGACGCGAGAGATCCCCGCCACCGATCGCCTCCACGAGGACACGGCGGTGCTCTGCCCAAGCCGGGCATACCTCCACCGTATGCTCCACCGTGTCCTCCGGACGATCCACGCAGTGATGACACCCGGGCATTTCCTCCCGCCTTATCCGAAACAGGTACCTCCCGAAACAGCCGTGTCCGGTGAGGACCTGCGTCAGGCGGAAGGTGAGGACGCCGTGGCGCCTCTCCAGCCACTCCTCAAAGAGGGGACTTATCGCCGCAATAGTGGCGTGCCCAACGTGTACGGGCCTAACACTGCTTGCATAAACACTGTCCATTATTGGATCAATCGTTTTAAATCTGGAAATGTTGACTTGTTGAAGAACGAGCCTCGCAGTCTGCCGGTAACCATTGTCGACAACGACGAATTGAAGGCGATAGTGGAAGCGGATCCAACTCAATCTACGGCTGTGCTTACTGCGGGCCTTGGAGTTAGTGTCAAAACACTTGAAAAAAAGTTAAAGCACTCTTCGTTCTTGAATTAGTTGTGTTTGTGTTAGTGTTTTGTATTAGATCTTTACCTACGAAATTGGAGATTTGTATGATAATTTTAATATGTAAACATTTTGGTATTTTTTTTTCGCTACATATATACTGTGAAAGGTGCGAGTAAAAATTAACCATTCAAAGGTTCTTAACAAAATTTATTCCTTGTTTTTTTTTTGTACAATACCCGTATAAAGCTTTTTAAAGCATATAGTAACAATTCTTTATTTTTTATTAAGGAATTATTCATACAGGCTCTTTCTAAAACGATAGGTTTATTTTTTTTATTTGATAGATGTGACAACCCAAATAAATATTTATAAAATCTAAAAGAACAAAAAAATCGTCTACGAAATTGGATACACAAAAATAAAAAATAAGACTATATAAAATCTTTATTGCTAAAAAAATATTACAAAGGGTTTATATTGGCCCCAAACTAGGCAAGCCTGTATCTTGGGCTCCAATATGGAGGGTTTACCACTTAAACATTTATTTTAAAAACATATTCGGTAAATAAAAGTAAAAAAGATTTTCTTTAAATTACAATAAAAAAGCTAAATAAAAACCTAAAAACCAAAATTAATGAAAGAAAACAAGAAACGAATTTATAGTAAAAAGAAAAAACTAGAAAAAACGTAATAAGTGTGAGTGATATTTTGATACAGATTGCGTTAAAAGGTTTGAAAGATCGCCATAACTTCATTCTATGCCGTACGCGTGAAACGTGCGAATGCGTGGGTCTAATGTCATCAGTTGTCCAATTTCAAGTCTGCGTTCTACCGCACCCTTTGCGCACCAACGGTGGAGGAATAAAAAAAGATTTGCTGAACTGTGCAGTCTCCCAGTTTGTACTTTGATAGTGTTTACTTTTATTATAGACTATTTCGAGCGAATTAAATTAAATAACACTCGCATCCGGCGATCGTGAAATTACCATGTTATTCTGATGAATAGCGAATGACAGATTTCTATTCCCCGTAGTACCCATATAGTAGCAGTCATGTTTTGCGTGCTGCTGGAAATACCATGTGGGTGTACCATATGTAAATCCCTTCCAGGATTACAGGTGTGATCTGTTGTAATATGAATGTAACAAACTTTTAACAAACTCAAACTCAAACTCAAAGCATTTATTTCAATTAAACCATTTACAGGCACTTTTTAATTGTCAAGGGGTCGGTCAGTCAAAAATATGAAGCTAGTTGCCCATTCCAAAGCGTAGTAGGTACCTATGGAGAAGAACGGGCAAGAAACTCCACGGACACTCTTTTAAATAAAATATAAAATTGATACAAAATATTGGTTACATCATTCATTTTGAAATTATGCATGTGAGAACAATGTAATAAGACGTGCACGTTCGTAAAAGCGTCCGTAATAAAAAGAAAAAAAAAATCATTCAAAAACTTAAAATAAATTAAAATAAGCCATGGCAGCTAAGAGATGACCAGTCCCAACTGACGGCGCCCATTCACGAACATGACGCATGGATCAGCACCATTCAGCTCAACCATTTTGAAGGGAGCTAAATGATCCAACACACACGCCACCATCAGCGAGACATTTGAGTGAGCATGACATACTCACAGCCGCCAGGGCACATTCAAGTCAATGAAATACTACATATTACTCGGTAAATGGTAGCTCTTTAGACATAGTACTCACACCTGTGCTATGCAATTATATACAATAGCAACAATTTATTAGAAACAGCTATCAATGGGTACAGCAAATAAACGACTTCATTTTTATACGGATAGGTATACTTATTGTGTATTACCGATTTGTGAACACCACAAGTCTTGTAATGCTGCGGCCGTATCTGCGTCTATCGTGACGAAGCTTCACACAGTGATACGATACACGCAGATGTGGCCAACCACTATCGGTTATCGTCGCGATAGTACGGGTTGCGTAGCACTTATCGCCCGGGTGGCGGTAGATATTAGAGGGAACAGGGCCTGCGATTCCCCATACAAATGTATTTCCCTTTTTTCTTCCTGAATAATGCCTCTAGAGAAATCATTTTTTATTCATAAAATCAAGGTGTGTTGATGACACGTCCGAGTAGTTTCCTTTTTTTCAGCAACTAGGTAATGAAAATATGACACTCCAATAATTACAAAAATGCTCCATTTTTACCGCCTTGATTAAAGGACTATCAAACAAAATCGACCAGTTTTTAACATAAAAAAATGATAGGAACCTAGACATACACTTTCTTAAAATTTAAATTTAAAAAATAATTGAATCGGCTCAGTTTTCAAGGAGAAAAAAGGGGAATACGAAACATCGATCTCGTCAATTTATTATGTGAAATAATCATTCTGAGCTGCAGCTGTCCCTATCGCACTCTATGGAGTCTTACCTCAAGTAAGACGACGGCAATAGTTTCTTCAAATAACTATTTTTCGAATTCCTCGCAGGCCCTGTTCCCTCTTAAACGTGGGGAAGCCGCTAATGTGACGACCGCATTAGCGCGATAACTTTTTAGCGAGCAAAACGTACGAAGCTTCGGCACACTATGCTTTGTCACAATAGACGCAGATGCGGCTGCAGCATTAATAGAATAAAATTACAGTTGACTTTGCAACCACTCCTGGTAACTAGTTTGTGAGTTGTATGCATTTTGATTAAAATAAATCATGATCCAAATCAGATTTAGAAGGAGATTTATATCGTATTTGAAAAGTTTCAAGGGAGGAATGAAATCTTTGCTATTACTGGATGTACCTACAATGTTTGATTTCAAAATTAAACTGAATTAAAACTAAGACTGGGTACCTACCACAGCGACCAACATTTTGTGGTTAAAGTGTGAATAAATAACAAGCACCTCTACAATCTTTTTTAACGACTCAAAAATTTAAATTCACATTCAGGTGTCGCGCATGAGAACAAACATTAACAATGTTTTTCATATTTTGCAATCGCAATTTCATAAAATGTCAAAATTTTGTTTTTACAACGAAACATCCAGGCAAAAAATAAGCAGATTACCTGCAGAAGGCTGGTTCCATACAACACGTAAAAAACAAGTTCATGGACAGTTATAGACACGTACGGCGATCTGTCTCAAACTAGGGACGCACTATAATTGTATTAGTATCGATACTTTGGAGCAATAACCAAGACAGCGAGTGTCTAAACTTGAAAGCAATACTAACTACAATATTATTCATTGCTCAAATCCAATCAATCATCGAGTGTAGGGCAGCCCAGCTGATAGGATGATCTGTAATGTATTGCACGAGTCGGTAATTAGGCGTAGATATGTTACAAATGACAAGCAAAACACGAAACACCGCATATCTTCATTCCAATAAACAAAATAATTATGTAATAGGTACTGACGCTTTGATGCGGTAAGAATTTAATTGGGCAAAATATTCACAAAACCAACAGATAACAGGAAAATCTGTTATTGTATCGATAAAATCACCATTTATTTAGGCGCTGAAAAAGTCATTATTTTTATTGCTACATAAACTGGATATTGAAGGTCATTAATTACCACGCAGTTACTTGATATAATGCAGAATATGATTGGTGTATAAATAGAATCTGCCTACACCATCAACCTACGCCCTTTCTCAGGTAAGATTAATAAATAGATAAAATAGAATCTTCTTCTTATTAATGGGTTCATAGTATTCAGTGTGAACACAACACTACAGCGAAGTGTTGAGCTTTATTAAACATAATGCTTATCTATTGATTCAGCGCCTTTTTCTTAGCATTTGTCTTAAAGCGTTTGTTCGCGCGGTATATGAAAACACTTGAGCGACCGAACTTGTTTGTTCGCGCGGTAAATGAAAACACTTGAGCGAGCGAACATTTTTTGTTCAGTGATGATCGGTTGGACTCGGCGAACGATTACTCGCTCGCTTATTTATTAATTGAAAACGACGTCATCAGCGAGCGAGCTTTCTGTGCATTCGCTCGACATTGGACGTGCTCGGTAAGTTTGGTGTCCGATCTTTTTTTTTGGTTTCGTAACCGAACGGTGCCAAACAGAGCCTCCGCTGTCCGTCAGTCTATCTGTATGTCAGCGAGCTGTATCTCATGAACCGTAATAAGTAGACAGTTGAATATTTCACAGATTATGCATTTCTATTGCCGCTATATCAAAAAATAATAAAAATTAAAAAAGGGGTCCTCCATACAATAAAGTTTTGATTTTGAAAAAATAAAATGTTACCCTTTAATGTCTGTCATTGTCTAGAGCTCATCGAGTACGTAGAGAACAAAAATAATTTATATTTTTATCTTTAAAATCATGAAATAGGCCATAGAAGTTGTCAGTTTTAGACCATTTTTGTACGAGCTCTATGTCAACAACTAAACAAGTTAGGAATTTGAAACTTCTATATATTATGTATTATATACTATGTATAAACAAAACTTACCTACTAAAAACGTTGATTCATAAGGTATTTTAATTAATTTTGGGTGATTTTATGCAACTGCAAAAATAACTTTGTAATTCATAGTATCATTATGAAATACAAATTTATCCTTGCGATTTTGAAAATTTAAGATGTAAAATAAGTTTTTTTTTTTTTTTTTCCCCATCCATCCTTATGGGACCCGCAAACCAAAGATTACAAAAATAACGCAATAAAAAACAATGCTTTAAAATACATAGCCCAATTTGACACCCACTAACTCCATTTTCGTGTGCGTTAAAGTTTCAATTATTACAAACACTGCACTAGCCAAAAGCAAATCAACGTCATGATCGTTCATATCTACCGAGTGCGAATGAAAACGCAGCTGCGCCAGTGAACAGGAAGTACAAGCTTTTTTTTAGAACTAATGTCCTTTTCTGTCTGCAGTGAAATCATATGTTTTCTGTTTTGAGCGAACATCGGTGGAAAAGCAAAAAAATTCTCAAAACAAAATGTTCGCTCGGCAGGGTAGTGAAACCCCGACTTTAGAAGTATGAAACCCTCTCTGCATTTCAGTTTCGCAGTAATATCAGATGAAAGTTCAAACGTACACTTTGAAAGGCTTTCATGAACTGACAACGCATTTTGTAAAACTAGCTTCGGCCCGCGACATATTTTGCGCGAATGTCGTAAAATACACAATATACTAAAATAAATAACTGCCACATTTTTTTTAAATTTTGCACGGCTCCTAACAGTCATAGTGCGATGTTAAATACTCTCCTTCCTCAAGAATTGAGCTAGCAAATGCAAAAATAATTTTTCATATCGGACTGTTAGTTCCAGATAATTGCGCGTTCAAACAAAAAAAAAAAAAAAAAAACTCTGCAGGTTTATGTAATATATTCAAGTATAGATTAAGAGAGAGAGACTAGAGTTTTAGTAAGGATCAAGTAGAAACTAATTACAGGTAGCGAAATGTCATACCTATAAATAGACCAACAACCATATTAGATATTTTGTTTAAGCAGACCGAAATACCCTTCTTTTTCAAAAATTCAAAAGCGAGATTTTCTCGTGAAATTACGTTACTACCTATTTCATTAGATTAGGTCGGCTGTGACTCGAACTCACGACACTTGACACTTAGTACAAAAAATGAAACTGAATTCCAGGCCAAAAACACACACATATAATAAAATTTATAAAAAAAGGAACAAAGGTAGGTCTAAAAAAAAAGATAGAAATTAGTCGTCAGGAGTTATTAGGTGTAGGATGGCTGTGTTAAATAGTTGGAATACTCACATAAAAATTAAACACAACTAAGCTTGTTTTAAATAACGTTCATGAACCAAAACATTGTGGCTTACTACTTCACTGAGTAGCTATTGAATTAAATATTCAGTTTCAAATCAACTCTCAATTATTAATAAAAAAATGATTCGTTTTCTATTTAAGGGTAGCTGACGACTGACTCCACAGACTACATAAGGATACTACGACTGACTCAAACAAAACCGAATCTTTTTTCACCATTCTTATGTCATCAATTTTGAATTTCTGTCAAACGTGCTAACCTTTTATAAATAAAACGTGTTCAGCCTTATTTGTGTAAAGAAGAATTAAAGGCAGCGGAATGCCGTAAGACATAGAATTAAAATACCACAAACATACGGTTCCCTCAAGCCATCCAGCTGTGTCGAATCGCGAACAAGTGCGTAGCATGCCTAATGTAGACTCACTTAACTCACGTAACTACGGCATCTTTAGTAAATAGGCGTTTTACTTATTTTCAAATAGCAGTTGCCTGCGTGTATTAGAAGGGGCAGTAAAGACTATAAGTATATACATAAATATTACCCAAATAGCAAGCTTTGAATGTCAGATTGGTTATTTACTATGTATGACTATTTATTCTTATGAATATGGTTTGTAGGGAACGGAAGTAAAGCACATAACGACAAGGCTAAACAATAATTTAATATAAGACTTGTCAGTATTTAATCAGAAAGCTAGTTGTCCGTTCGCAAAACTAGGTCTTCATGGAGAAGAAGAACAAAAAACTCCATGGAAACGGTTTAGCGGTTGCACCGCCACATACGAACTACGCATCAAAGACATGACGTCACACAAATCCTGCATCGCGCAATTAGAGTTTACCGCGCGAACGACATATACATATAAGACTTTCCGACATCAACAGTCGGGCAGTCGGCCCGCCAGACACAATACCCGTCTGGTCGGAGGATCCTCCCTTTTCTATGGTGGTTGAGTGAACTTTACACCCAGTTCCTCATGCCCCTAAACCTCCATAGTGTCCTGACATACAATACAGGAGGTGGTATACAAATATATCATAGGCATTGTGTGCTTTGACATCACCCTAGTGTTTTCCCGAATATTGGGGTCAGCTTCCACTCTAACCGTATGCAGATGAATACCAGCATTTTACACAGAGCGACTGCCTCCTCGATCATAGTTGGGTAACACGATACGACTGGTTGTAAAAATTTCGGGTTTCTACAAAGATCTACAAAGGGCAGCCGAGACCAGAGGCTTCACGTGCTTTGCGACTATCTGCGAGGCATGAAGATGTCGTGATTTACTGCCTTGTGATTTTGGTTGAACAGTGCAATTCAATTGTAGATACCTAGACCAATAGATAAATAAATATGTAATGAATGGTCACCCATATTGGGTGCTTTATAACTTCACGACAAACACTGAAACTATCAACGTGAAAACTGAAAAATAGACAAATAAAAAAACACAACACAATGTTTACTTACTCTTTCAATATTTGCGAAATAACACTGAAATTTCCTCGCTACGCCTCAAACGTAGCAGGATTGACGGAAATTGGAAATTCGTGCCATAATGAAAAGTTAGCATTTATGTGAATGAACAAGAAACTCAATATACAAGGTGTAATTGAATAACTGAAAACCTGAAAAGGGGTCATTGTACAATCAGGAAAAATAATTGTTAAGCAGATTTACACCCTACGTCAATTTGTCGTGTAAAGTCATTTCATACAAATGATAGTTGCGATTTCATTAAACGGTCAATTTATGTTGATAGTCAATTTGCTTAACGATTAATTTCTCTAACTTTACTATACGACCAAACCAAAATCGCAAAATGTTCGTGTTGCCAACTCACAACAAGCCAAAGCGCTTTTACTAAAAATCAGAAGAGCACTTAGAATGGTCACTATTTGACTCACTAATACCTAACTTTACAAGGAAAGTGTTACGGCTAAGCAGGCTCAACAAATATTTCAAGAATTACAAGTAATAGTCAACTAACTTATGAATGTTTTTCGCTCCGTAAAAACTTGATACAAAATGGCTAAACATAACTTGGTTTTGCATTATTTTTATTTTTGCCCCGTTTTAGGCACCTGTCCCGCCGCCGGCGATTAAAGATAAGCGTGTAGAGAAGAAGTAACTAAAAAGGAGTTGGCGAGCAACGAGCAGCGAGTGCGCCACGGTGGCGAGCGATACTAGCTGGCATGCGAAACTTCACGAACAATTTATATGAAGCAGTTTATGCTACATCGTGTGGAGCCCGCGTCACGTACCCGGCTGTGCGGACTCCGATAATAGGTAAATACAGTGCAAAAATACACATAATGTAAATAAAATATGGTTTTAATTTACCTAAACGGCTTGATGGATTTGGTAAGGTGTTAGATTCGTCTTCATGGTGGTGACATAGCCTATACTAAAATATATATATACATATTGCAGCTACAAAAACAAAAAAAAAGAGAGTGGATGAGATTTTTTTCATTTAAATTAATTACTACAATATTTGTATCAAATAAAAGCTAAAAATTTGTCCATTCCAAATATATTTAATATAAATAAAACTTAAAAGTTAGAAATACAAACCCGACAGCAGCAAAAACACATAGGTAACTGAAAATTTACAAGCATTATATTGGAAATGAAATGAAATTGTTTATTCTGTAAATAGGATATTGTATTTATTTTGTATTTTATTTATTTTAGAAGTATGTATGATTGTATGTATGTTAGTAGGTATATAAGTATATTCTCATATAATTTGTTTTATTTTATTAGATAATTCTTTTGATTATATGTATTTTACTTTCTCTCTACGCTTACACACGGTGTCTACATCTCTTTTTACCCTCTGTTCTATCGCAGGTATGCTGGAAGAGATTTCTTTGAAATGAAATTGTTGATTCTGTAATTAAGATATCGGATTCACTTTAACAAATCAAGTTAAAAAAAAAATTGGTAGATGAGTTCGGCGTTTCCTATCTGACTACTCTGAGAAGAAAGGCCGAAACAAACTCAGAGGTCACAGGCTCTTTTAAAATAAGCATCACCATATAACGCATTTTTCTGTTCTTTTCATCGTGTCTGTTTATATGTGTGTACATAAATGGCTAAATAAGTAAATAAAGATATTGCAATCACTTTTACACTACATATTAAAATGGCTTATTGCTTCGTTAGTATGTGTTTGCAGCTACTACTATTGTCATATTTCAAGCACTTACCGTTATCCGATCGACCTGAAACTGGGCGCATACTTATATAACTTCGGTGACAACGCAAAAATATGGAGCAGGTCTCATGATGGAGCCCGAAGGTGGCTATTGGAACTCCTCCTCTAAACAAGATCGTTCAGAATGATCTCGTAGGTTTTGTCTTGACATATGGTGCTCAAGTGCCCTATATTTATATTAGTGTTAGCTTTGTATATTATACTTATATATACTTATGATTGATCGAAATGCATAGTCATTCTTGAATACACTATCTTCCGTGTTTTTTCATTCGAAATGATCTTTACCAAACTAAATCGGTGTATTTTAGTTTTTCGGTTAATTTGTGGTTTATCTACTTAGAACTGTCGTCGCCCTATTGAAAGATTTCAATAAAGTCCACTTATATTATGAGATGTTTCATGAAATTATGCTTATTTCACGATCAGCAACTCGAACCAACCTCTGGCAAACCAAGCCAATACTGGTCTTACTTATCAGTACCACTAAGAGAATCTGAACGTTCACACTATGTGGCTTGAACAGGGTAAGGTACATATCTACAGAGCAAAAGATAGAGCAAAAATAAAAACGTATCATCTATTTGCTGTCAGTGAAAAACCAGTTAAAAAATACCCACAAGGTTATTCCACGAGAGCAAAATCACGACCAACAAGAAACACAGAAAAAAACACACATTTCCCATTTGTAACATCCATCGTACCGAACAATTCTCAATGAGAAACAATTCCTTTTATAAGAGCTGACACGTGTTTCTATATTTATTCAGTGCGTAGGTAAGTACTGAACATATATTCCTTTTTATTACGTGTATACCGCACAGGTAATAAAAAGAAATATGCCATGTGTTTATGAAAAGGAATATGTATACTGAAGGAATCCATTCCTCTTTTAAATCTATATTAATGATTTACCCCAATTATTTCAAAATCAACCGAAGATGGTTATTTGCAGATGACACATAGGTATTGATCTTTAAAATGAACCGACGCGCGACGGTCACACAATCTTGACGACGTGAATAGCTCTATTGTTCAAAAAACAAATGCATTCGATTTTAATTACCTAATGTTAGAAGTAGCGAATGTGACGTCATGTTGAATGGAGAAAAACTGGAATTTATTCATCAAACGGTTTTCCTAGGAATCACGCTAGACGAGAAATTACAATGGGGAACCCATGTAACATCTCTCGCGGGGCGGCTAAGCTCGGACGCTTATGCTGTTAGTTAAAGATAAGACAGTTAACAGATGTAGAAACCGCGCGTTTGGTCTACACTGGCCTGCAAAACTAAGTATCATACTTTTAAAATTGCAATAACTTTTTAAGTACACAAAATATACTTTCGAAACAAAAAAGACTCGAAAAATAGTTTAATTTTGTACTTATAAACTTCACTGTCGGTTATTTTAAGAAACGGCTGAAAAAAACTTTATAATCAAAAATAATCCTTTTCGAATTACAATTGAGTCTTGTTACAAAAGCTAAGTTAGACAACAGGACATAAACTTATTTATTATGCCTCTTTCACCTGAAGGATGTGCTAGGATCATGACTTTTCTGGAACTAGGCATCAGTATGCGTCGTACTGCAAGATTGGTGGGTGTGACGTTACGAACGGTCCAGAAGGTGAAGCCAAGGTACGAAGAGATTGAAAACCATTTGAGGAGACCTGGTAATGGCAGACCCAGGTGTACTAGTGCCCGAAAAGACCGTTATATTGTTTCCACTGTGTTGAGAAACCGCCACCTAAATACAGTTGAAGTCCAGCAACAGCTTCTTCAAACCCGAAGGGACTACATTCGTGACAGTTCAGTGGAAGAAGACTGGCTAAAGCAAACCTGACACCCCGAAGACCAGCGAGTGGTCCCAAACTCGAGAGAGAGCATCGAGTAGCGAGGCGATACGCCCGTGAACACATACAGTGGGATCAAGAAGAATGGTCAAGATTTTTTTTTACAGATGAGTCTCGATTCTCACTTTACAGTTCTGATGGAAGGCTAAGTGTCTACAGGCGACCTAGTGAGCGATACATTCATGCCTGCTTCTCAGAAAGAGTCCAGTACGGTGGAGGCAGTGTACATGTATGTGCTGGCATATCTTCAGAAGGTCGCACAGAGTTAGTGGCCATAGAAAATGGCACCTGACTGGGGAAAGATATGCCCAGGAGATTCTCAATGAGTATGCCGGGCCGTATTTCGTAAATATGCGTGATGGATCGATGCTGGTGCATGATAATGCCCGGCCACACACGGCTCGGGTCATGCAAGAGTATATTCAGGAGGTTGGTATCACCGTGATGGCTTGGCCATCAAGAAGTCCTGATCTCAAGCCGATTGAGCACGCCTGGGATAAGCTAGAGAGGCTAGTCAAAAGACGCAGACCACCACCTACCACCCCCAAGGCACTAAAACAGGCCCTGATAGAAGAATGGGAGAATATTCCCCAACGTCGGCTCCGAAACCTCGAGTTCAGTATGCCAAATCGACTCGAAGCTGTAAGCAGAGCCCGAGGTGGCAATACCAGTTATTAAAAAATAAATAACACGTAAAACATACTTGTAAATGTTATTTTAGTTTTATGCCACTCAGCTAAAAATGGCTATTTTTATGGTTTTATCTTTTTTTTGATTTATATATGTTACTAATGCATAATTTACTATAGTTTCAAAGAAAGCTGATAAAAATTGCTATAAAACGTTTATTTTAATTTTAAATCTTCTATAGTTTTGAAAAAATGAACTTTTAAAAGTGTACTTAGTTTTGCAGGCCTGTGTTTTTAGCTACTTCCACAGTATTATGTCGTATGGCATTTTACTGTGGGGTCGGGCTGCTGACATTGAATCCATCTTTATTGTACAAAAGAGAGCTGTCCGAGCCATTTATAATCTACGTCGTCGCGAATCTCTCAGGGAATTATTTAAACAGATTAATATTATGACGGTACCTTGCCAATCAATTTATTATATAAGTGAGAAAAAATCTACATTTTTTTAAGAAAATATTTGATAGACATAATTTTAATACTAAAAATCATAGACGTATTTTATACGTCTATACTAAAAATAAAGATAAATTAGATCAACCATTTTTCAGACTATCTAAAGTACATACATCTTATAAGGGGTGCTGTGTTAAATGTTACAATAGAATACCTTGTGAGTGAGAATTAAATGAAAGAAAATTTAAAACTCATATAAAATGTACACTTTGTAAACAACCATATTACAAATTAGAGGATTATAACCAAGATAAAAATTCTTGGAAACATGCTGGTCCTGCTCCATAGGACAATTTAAAATCTAGACAAAATCTAACTGGTTGCTAATTTAATTGTATAATATTATTTTTATAACATTGATTTTACATTCTGTGATTACTTGAACTCACACACTGACTAGTTACTATTAGTATTACTTGTTAAAATGTTAGGAATATCGTATAATTTTACAATGTTTGTAAATATGTGAGCACCATATATCACATAGTTAATTTATCTGCCATTGCTTCATTTTTCATTCATTTTACCGTGGTATATCGTGATAAAGTAATCTTATTCTAGGTGCATCATCTTCACATATAATTATATAATTAATGTATACAAGATATTGCGAAAACAGTTTAAAAGAGTAACGGTAGAGTTTCTTGCCCATTCTTCTCCATACGAAAACTACCTTTTGAAAAGGGCGACCATATTTTTTTTTTTGAATTGTTGACGTTCAGAAGTGCTTATTTTGTGTCTAATTGAAATATATTATTTGACTATAACTTTGACTTTGAAAAAGAAAACAAAGAAAGTTGTATTCCTACAAGTAGTACAGTTAGCCTCAAAAAGATGTATACCTACATATAGGGAATGAGTAGGAAACTTTATATTTTTCTTTATTATGTATCCAAACAGGAACGAATAGGAAGCTTTATTTATTTTGATTTTGGAATAGTTAAAGAACTAGTTTTTTTTTGTTTTTGTTGCAGGTCAATGATGAGCTAAGACGGCTGCTGTTTAACTTTCCTGTTTTATATTTTTAAAATAGTACCTATAGTTGTATTTAGTTGAATGCTTAATTTTATTTGCTCTTTGATTTCTACGAACATGGTCAAGAATTCATTTAATGGGAAAAGTTTTGGGAACATAAACTCACATGACTAAGGTATGTGACAATGTTATGGAACAGAGACTGTAGACAGTTAAATGAATCCTTATTCTTCGTTTTGAGGCTGACTGTACGATGCTAAGTTAGACAACTTTGTACAAACGTACTAGGATTTTTTATTCATTCTAAAAATTGGCAACGTCTCAAATGTATGTCAAATATTGACCTGTTTTATTAATTTGGCAATATTACCGTATGAAAATATGAAATATCGCTAATTAGTGACTTAAAATACTAATCTCTCTTCTACATATTTTTAGTACGATAAGTGACAGGCATAATTTTAACATAAGAAATGGGAACAAATTAGATCAATCACGTTTCAGATTGTCTAAAGTACACACTTCTTTTATGGGGTACTGTGTAAAATATTATAATAAAATACCACTCGATATTCTTCAACTAAATGAGAAGAAAGTTAAAACTTGCATTATGTGCACACTGTGTAGACAAGCATACTATAAGTTGGATGAATATATCGTAGATAAAATGCTTGCGTTGATGCTGGTCCTGCTCCACAGCCTCACGAGTTAAAAAAAAATATTTTTGGAAAAGTTGCTTTTCCTTTTTTATTTTGTCTGACTTTATGAACTTAATGTTTATATTTTATTTTTATAAATATTTAAGTTTAATTGTTGAATACTCTAATAGATAATAATGTTTTTTTTTTTTCTTTTTGGTAGTAAAATTCTTTTAATGTTATAAATACATTGCAAACTATAGTTTTGTATAATTTGGACGCATTTTTTATAATTTGGAAGCAACAAGAGTAATTTACCCAGGATTTTGTAATTTCTATATTTAAAAGAGTGTCCTTGGAGTTTCTTGCCCGTTCTTCTCCATAGAGATCTACGTTTTGGAATGGGCAACTAACTTCAACTTTCTGATTAACTGATCGACTCTTTGACAGTTCAAAAGTACCCGTAAATGGTTTAATTGAAATAAATGCTTGTTTGTGTATGAGTTTAATTATGAATTGTAATTATAACACTGAATTTGAGGTTCTAACCATTTTAGGTTTAAAAAGGGCATTTGGGAAGTTTCCAAATACTTTTTTTTACATCTGAAACTAAATAATCGGTGTTACGATATTAATTATTGCATTTCATAATCAATTTTTAGTTCATTAATTAAGTAGCAATATTTCATATTTCCATACAGTAATATTGCAAAATTAATTATTATTATTATAATCAAAACAGCGAAATATTTGACGCTATTTTCGACGTTACCACCTTTCAGAATGCACGCTGCGTTCGTACAGTTTGCATATTATATAAGGATGTTGGATAATTATTTTTTGTATCTTATATTTGAGGATAGCTCTAACTGTGGTAACATTATTTGCCACGCAACAAATTGTTTGGTGCCCCAGATTCAGGCTTGCCTAGTTTGGTGCCAATTTGAAAACATTTTAATTTTGGTGGCAATAGATTTTTTTCATTCCGTAGCAGAGCTGCCTGTCAGGGCGCCCTATCCTCTGGTTGAGGCCCTCATCCTTTCCCTCAATTAACTGGAAGCTGGTTGAAATGGCGTATGGCGCCCTGAACCATAGCATTTAAAAGTATTGGTATCTTACAAAGCAACATTTTTTTACTAGCATAATCAGCCTACGATGTTCCTACTACGAGTGTATTTTTTACTCACTCATTTGAGGCTATAAATCGTCAACAGCAAAATATAGAAGAAAAAAAAAAAACTAAAATGCTGTCAAATACTACTATTGGTCAAATATATAATTATGCGAGTAGGTGCTTGTAATTCAAAAATGGAACGAACTTTTAACTTGGACACGTGGCAACCAAGGAGGTAACTTATCAAAACTATGTGACTTGCAACTTTTTAAAGTAAAGAAGAAACAAATGAAAGTATAGGCGCGTGAAAAAATATTTATTCTGGAATTTATAATTAATTTACTTAGTTTAAATTTCCGCGCATTATTTGAGAAAAGTATTATACAAGTCTTGGGCGCAACCAGTCATTGATGGTCTCACGTATGTATGCCTCGGCTTCATTTGGCCCACATTTTCTCGTTCGTCCATCAAATACCTCTGTTGCAGACCGCGACAGTAATGTAATATACATTCAATAAATAATAACAAAACAATTCAAATAACAAAGCACAAGACAATTCCAACAAAATGTGCAATTGCGGTTTGTTCATGCAATCTGCAGACAAGGGTAACGGAAATCGAGCGGAACCACTTTAATTATACGCCTCTGCGTTCCACACACCCCCGTACACGAAGTAATGAAATGGCACTGATAGGCATCTTAGTACTGAAATCTATTTTAGTGTTTTTTCACGCTCCAACTGCCTGATACTCGGACTAGACAAACTTGGAAGCAATACACTCACACAGCCCTGTTCACTCTTGATCTTGATCTAAGTAGGTACCTTCTAATAAAATAAAATTAATTTCTGGTATATTGGTACAAAACAAACATGAATCTGTTCAAAGCTCGTATAAATAAATAAAAAACCGGCCAAGTACGTGTCGGACCGACGCGACAGCTTACCTGGGAAAGCCTGGGTCCTGACCTTGGAGGCTCTTTGAAAAAGTCATTACAGACCACCTCGTCGTCGGGCGGCTGGTGCAGGTGGGGCTGTATTTGGCGGAGAGCTAGTTTGGTTTCCGCAGGGGGCGCTCTATGGTGGACGCCATCATGAGAGTGCCCTCACGACGAAGGATGCTTTGGCCCGGTTTGGGGTCGTCTTGGTGGTGTCTCTAGACATCGCCAATGCCAATTCGAACCGGCCAGAGATGCGGTGTCCCACAGGGATCGGACCTGGATCCTCACCTTCCTCCCGACGCAGATCCTCACCGGACATGGTTGTTTCGGGAGGTTCCTGTTCCGGATAAGTCGGGAGAAAACGCCTGGGTGTCATCATTGTGTGGATCGCCCGTAGCACACGGTGGAGCATACGGTGGAGGTCTGCCCGACTTGTACAGAGCATCGCCGTGCCCTCGTGGGGGCAATCGGTGGCGGTGATCTCTCGCGTCCGGCCCTGGTCCAGGTCAAGCAGATCGGGAATAGCAGGCCGATTCCCGGCCACTGTAGGCGGGGGCTTTCGGACGGTGAGCAATGGGTAGCTCGCCGTCCGATAAGGACCAGGCCCGAGTAGACGCTACGTTGTGTTCCAAGCGCGCCTCAAAGAGATGTCAGCACAACTGACGGGGTCCGCTAAGAGCGACGCCTGCTGGAGTCGCGGGAAACTCCGAAAGGGATACCGTAGCCCCTGGCAACGTACAGGCAACTGAAGAAACAAGAGTGGGTTTTACTCAGTAAAAGTTTGACACGCCATTCCGTTCGACCCAGAACGGGAGAAGTAATTTGGTAATTACCGACACAAAAAAAACAGGGTTCCGTAGTTGAAATGTTATTTACCCCAAAAAAAACTAGTTGAAATACATGTTCTCCCATATATCGATATACGTCATGGTCAATTCTCCAATTGCAAAATGTAAATTTGAGATCGCAAAAATTTCTTGTTTTATGTGGTAAAAAATAAATAAAATAAAGAAATGAAACTACAAATTAACGTTTTTCGAACGTTTTGACCAAGTTTCATAATTCAGTCAGCCTAGGAAGTTGTCGATTGCTTAGGTAGGCTTTCTTGTGGAGTATTTATAAAATAAGGCCTCAAACCAAGGCATAATACTTATAAACTAAGATAAAGTACTACCCGGAACTTGTGGACATTTTTATACTTACTCAAATAGCAATAGTCTTTGCCATCAGACCTGACCGCGGGAGCATCAGAAATACCAAAGGGGCATACCACAACCACACCGCCATCAACTGCGGTCTGCGTGCACAGTAAGAAAGATACAAATCAGACACGTCACATATTCTTGCAGTATAATCAGTTTACAATTATCCGTAACGTTTTAGAATAGACGTCACACCACATATTCGATAGCAGATCACCTCACATATCGATGCTACTTACGTAAGTTGGACTTCCATCCCACGCTAATACTCGCACCGGGGATTTCCTACCAACTTCATTAAAGCTCAACGCACACGGCGTCACCTCACCTCATCGGCTCTTCGTCAACCAGGCGTCAACCCAACGTAAGCTTGTACATGACCAGATTGGCTCAACAGCTCCGAGCCGTAGTCGCCTCGTTTCTCGCCGTAAACGGGTGAACGGCCCCATAAGCATTGTAACTGCTATTTACGAGGTCAAGGCGATCACATTACGATCCTTATAAGCGTGCGTTGCAGCATGGACTTTCATGGAAAGAATCCTGAACGACTCGAGTTAAGGCGATACTGATCCCGTGCAGTTCTTAAACGTGTGCGTTGACCGCGGATGAACGATCCGCAGTCACGCCGCGCATCAATGAAAATACGTACAAAATGAGGTTTATAACTCACTATGGGCTGTGCAATATGTAAATTGTGATTTGCATTGTAACTGCTATTTACGAGGTCAAGGCGATCACATTACGATCCTTATAAGCGTGCGTTGCAGCATGGACTTTCATGGAAAGAATCCTGAACGAATCATGAACGATCCGCAGTCACGCCGCGCATCAATGACGTGTCGGACGTGTCATAAAATCAATAGGTATGTATCTTAAAAATAGTATGATTAAATTACCGATATTGTAACCGACTTCCAAAAACAACACTATAAAGTGAAAAATTACTATAAATTCGGAAGTCGGTGTCTTTGGTTTACAATTTTCGTTTTTTGCCAACGGCTTCCGATATTAAAGAAATTTCTCACTTTTTAATAACAGTGACAGGAAATTATTATAACATTATCCACATAGATTATTGAAGCAAAACTCAAAATCTACCCAAGCAAAGTTAATAAAATTTATTTGGGACTACCGCGCAAGCTTCCTCTACCAAATGAAAAAGTCTGTCCACATTATTGACGGAAATACATAAGGACATACCTACATAATAAAAAAATAAATAAATATACTGACGAAAATCTCCTCCTTTTTAGAAGTTAGTTGAAAATATAGTTTGTCTCTTCGCTTGCTACTTGTAGGTACTAAAAGCGACTTTAGGAAGTCAACTCAACAATTAGCTCAATATCTTCCTACTCCATGCAGTAAAACACACAATACACATTAAATTGCACGAATACGTGCCTCACTCCGTTTGCTAATCTAATATGAATTCATATGTCAATTCTATTTCCGTGGAACTGGAGTGTACTTCATGTAAGGATGAATATACTACTACAGGTTAGATTTTACAGTGTGTAGAGATTTATTTGTATAGTTGAGTTAAAATTGGAGTAGTTGAAGTTTGAAGGTTGTTATCCCTCTATAAATAGACGGGATGGTCCACCTGATCTTGATTGAAGTTGATTTAAAATCAATACTTCTAAATCAAAAGATCTTCAGCGAAAATTCCTGCCCCAAAACGAAAAAAAATAAACTGTGTGCTGTAGAATTGTGTTTTTAAATAAGGAGGTCCTTATTTGCTCAAAATATTAACATTTTCTGAGAACTGAACACTAATACGGTACACGAAAATTTGGTAGATTCACTTAAAAAACCCAACTACGATAAAAAAATCAACTGAAAACGCGTCTATCGGACTGGAGGTGTCGCGGACTCTATAAACAAGACATCACAGACAGACAAATTAACAATCCGGAGTCACAAGTCGTGTTAGGAATTATAAATCGAACAGATTACTCCGGATTTTTTATTGGTGTGTCTGTGATGTCTTGTGTAGGAATATATATATCATATATATATTTGAAATGTGCTAATTAAGCCAACGCACAATGGTACCCAACATGGCATCATTAATTTATTTTTATATTATTCATATTCAATTTAATGTGACTCAAACTCAAAGCATTTATTTCAATTAAACCCTTTACAGGCACTTTTGAATTGTCAAAGAGTCAGTTAGTCAGAAAGTTGAAGCTAGTTGCCCATTCCAAAACGATCGACTTCACATAGCCTATAACGAACGGACAATCGCTTCCAACGATAACATATTATTATTTGTAAAATCATGTTAACTTATTAGAAGTTAAGAGGGAACAGATGAAAATACATACCCACATATACATACCGGTCGGAATCATAACCCTCCGCTGTATCGGGTAAAAAAGTAGGTATTAATAAAATCGTCTCGAAAATTAATAAAAATTCTCGAACTACATATCACTCACATATTGAAAAATAAACGTGGGTATATTATAAAAATATGACTAGAAGAAGAATTTCATCCGGAGCAATACCGTCAACGTTAATAGAAATTACAAGAGAAGCACCGAGGCAGTAACGCATACCATACTTATCGCCTTCTTCAGAATTCAATAGGGAGGGATATTCAACTAAATAATATTAAGCTTGATAATAAAAGGAAAAACATCCTGGATTTAATCAAATAAATAATACGATAACTGCTGAGATCAAAACTACAAACGTATGTAATATACAGGAAAGTTTTATAAAATTTGGCTTTTAGTACATAGTGGTATCTTGTGACTTCCACGAAAACTATTAGGCTTCCTGTACATGACGCTGGAGCCACACCGGCGCCGAAGCGGCACCGGACCGCACGATGAAAAAAAATCTGAATATCTCATAGTGAGTGTAAAATCTAGGTGGCGGCGCCCCGGTGCGGCGGTGCGGCGGCGGTGCGGTGCATGGGTGATATTCATTCGTAAACACTATACACAAAAATGGGGTTGATCCGTGCGGCTCCAGCATCATGTCAAAAAACACATTATTTCTGCTACACTGAATTTATTTATACTTGCACACCAAAATTATAAAAAAATCGTAAAAAATTATATCGGATAGAATTTTGTGGGTTGGCTGCACCGCTATGTACAGCGAGTAGTTCTATATAGTAGTATATAGTCTATATAGTCGTTAATTGGAATTATGTATAACAGAACGCAGTCGAGAAGGTGGCATTTTAGCGGAATAGGTATGGTTATCTGTGATATCAATTCCAGACAGCATTATGCAGAAAATAATGACTACTATCGAGATTGTATTGGTTTCAAATTCGATGATATGCTTAGCAATGACAAGCTCAAATCCAATCCTAACATAATACTGATATTACCTAGATAGCTCACGTATATTTTTGGCAAGTGTTTCACGTATATCTAAATATCAACTTTTATCAATGTTTATCCGTGTTTGTATTTAATTAAGGTGAAGAAAACTTATGTAATAACTTGAGCAACATTGCAAAAAGTAAAAATAAACTTCCACACACTATAAAATATCGTAATATAGAAGATTGAATCGAATAATTCTTAAGTAATTAAAAAAAAAATACTTTCTGTAAAATTGATTGTTAAGCTAATTGACACCCTACGTTAATTCCCTGGCTAACACCATTTCATAAAACTGTGATTTGAATATTTGATGGTCTGTAAACACCCTTGAAATTATAAACATACCTTTTTGTTACATGCTGTTTACGCACAAATTAGTAATGAATGCAACGTCGCGATCACAAGTGCATTCAAACATACCATACAGAATGCATTGAACTATTGACCAGCCTTTGAACCTCAATTACATTCTCAAAAGCAGGCAAATCGTGGGCGCAATCCTCATATCAAGAGAGAGAACAGTGGTAGGCCACTGTTAACGGCCGCGACTCATATCTAGGTTAAAGGTTCGTACCCTGACAGGCGACAGGAGACTACACAAAGTGAACTTCGTGTAAATCATTTCATAATTGCTCTCAAAACGGTGAAGGAAAACATCGTGAGGAAACCGGCATTTCCTAGAACCAAAAATTCGAAGACATGGGACAACTACCAACCCGCACTGGGCCCGCGTGGTGGAATACGCCCCACTCCCTCTGTCCCATCAGAGCTGCAGAGGGAACATTATTAGGCTGATAATTCTTTATTCGGTTTTCATCCGGCTCGTGCCAATCGGCAACCTTCGTTCGGTATCTATCCTCGCTTAATCATGTTTGGGTTGGCTCGGCACAGTTCGAGCTATGCCAAGCGGCTTATTCCCGAACATAATGTCTACATAATTATGTTCGATTTTGCCGCCCGTCTTTGCCAAATTCTGCTGAGATCAAAATCTGTATAGCACCCCTAAAAAAAAGTACAGGGCATCGTTCACGGCACGTGCCTGTATCAAGGTACTTAATATAATAAATTTATAAAAATCGTTAGTGACTAAAATATCTGGAAAGTCTGCGTTCAGTGTGTAACTTTACAGTTTTTTTCACATACGGATTCTGGATTTTGTAGGATTTTCAAATTATGTGATAATATAAACTCAATACTTTAACAATCGGTACGAATTAGTGTGTGTTACCATCTTCTAATCACTAAAGAGGGTTATTAGCACCAAAAACCATAATGCCATCAAACTCTACATGTCATCAATTACCTATTTCTTACAGATATACTCTGTACTCATGCATAACAATCCTAAAACAATTGTGTCAAACAATAAGCCAAAGTAATTTATTATTATGAGCTCCTACACTTGTGGTCGTAACTGCTACGATGCCTACGCCGTAGCCACAAAGTTCGTAGCGCTACGCAATGTTGTTGGCATTGACAAGCCAAAAGCACGACAAAAAGATAAAGTTGAAGCACACTGAAAAATAAGTTTTCGTTATGATCCGCGTGACTTTAAATATTTATATACATTATCGTGGACATATAACTTTTCCGTAGTAAGGCAAAAGTGATTTTTAAACGATATTCTTGTCTTTTTAGGGTTCGTACCCAAAGGGTGAAATGGGTGGAAACAGAATAAAATAAATATTTAAGGGGGGCTCCCATATACAACAGACATGATTTTTTTGCCGTTTTTATACATAATGTTACGGAGCTTCGTTCGCGAGTCCGACTCGCGCTTGGCCGGTTTTTTAAATCCAAGCTTATTTTCTCGATATTCCGTTCGATGCACTCAGCAGATATTAATATTATCTGCGGTAATTATGCTTAAAAGTTCATAACGTAAGACAGTGGTCTTAGAAATCAGTCTCTCATATTCATTTCTAGTTTTTTTTTGCCGTGGTGTACACACTATTGATGTCCAATTCTCTAGAGTAAAAACCAACGCAATTTTCCCAGTATACGTCCGCGACTGACATTAATTGTTGGCTGAAAAACCGTAAGGTTAATGTCAATATCATAACAAAACAAAAGCATGTCGAGTGATGGTAATCCCTGGAAAGTGTGAGTGCATCTGCACCGGACCATCGACACGTGTTTGGAATTACCTAGAACAACCAGTTCTTTCATATTTAGAATGTATTCAGTGAAGCGTTCCCTACGCTTCACTGAATACATTCTGTGAAAATGATAGATGTATGCTCGAATGTTTTTCTTCGTAACCTTAACCGCACGCTATACTGGGAACGAAGCAAAGTTCGTTTAACTTCGCTCATGTATGTACCCTGTGTTTGCATACTTCGGTTCACACCGCGAACTATGCTCCAAAGTATGAAAAGACGCGGCAGCTACATGAGCGAAGCTAAACGAAGTTAGTTTCGTACCCTGTGTGGCCTACGCTTTAGCCTTGACGTAATTGCTAGTTGCAATGAATGCATCGCAAATTTATTAGGATTCCGACGATTCATTTTTAATGCTTCGGTGCAACTCATGCGCCCGTAATCACTTGGCGTTCGATGAACATATCGTTCCGTTCGATGAACATTTACGCCTCAAAAAGTGATGTATTTACAAAAAAAAGAGTATTTCGAGGGCTTTACATGTTGTTATTTTTTATAATATAATATAGCCCTTGAAGGTTTAGCTATTTGTTACTTTAGCTTTATCATTGTGACGTTTTATATCTCCAATGACTGCGGTATATCGTGATTAAAAATCACAAACTATGTTATCTTAAGGTGATTATTAGTGAAGCTAATGAGTGTGACCTGCCACTTTTGTAGTAATTACAAATAGAACTTATTACTATTAATCCTAACTAATATATGAAGAAAAAAATGCGAAAGTGAGTTTGTTTGTTTGTTTGTTACGCTTTCACTTTCAAACGTGAATGAAATTTGGCCCATAGGAAGATCATGACCTAGATTAGGACATAAAATACTTTTTATCTCGATATTCTCACGAAATCGAGACTTATGCAAGCTAGTACGAGGATGACACTGAAAGTTTTTCGAATTGGCCACTTGTAAACGATATATTAAAAAAATAAGTCAAAATTTTGAAAATGGATCTCTGCCAATATTATTGTTATTTTATTAATTTGTCATTTGTTTACGATTTTGCGGCAAATTGAAAATTGTCTGTGTCACGTCAGCATGAATTTAGCGCGAGAAAAATTTCGTACAATACTTAGATTGGCCTTTCACGATGAAGCCCCATCTCGTACCACTATTTACAACTGGATTGATGAGTTTAAACGTGGTCGCACTAATCTCACCGATGATCTGCGTGAGGGACGGCCTTCTACGGCGATGACTGAAGATAACATCAGTGTTGTGCGGCGTATGATAGAGACTGACAAAAGAGTGACTTATCAGCAGATTCGGACAAGCTTAGGCATCGGTATGAGTCAAGTGCACAAAATAATCCATGAACATTTAGCTGTCAGAAAGATTTGTGGGTACCTCATATATTGACAGAGGCCCAAAAATTCCGTCGTGTTGATTGGTTTCGTGAAATGGTTTGAAGATTTAACGGAGGTGACTCTAATGCTGTGTTCGACATACTTACGGGTGACGAAAGCGGGATTTATATAGATACTGTAAGCTTTTGCTATTTATTTCGTCTAAAACTATTTAAAATAATTTAATTAGCCGTACACGGGCAGAATGGTATCATGACCTTTGCCATAAAAAAAACTGACTTTACTGCGGTCGGCCATATTGGAAGTTGCTCGGGACGAATATGGAAAACCGACCGGTGTAAAAAGTGAGGATTTGAATAAATCAATCGTAACATCTTTTTTGAAGGAGAAATATACATTAGCTTTGATATTGAGTATTAATTGTTTCATTTCATTGGTACACTTCTGACTATCTAATAGTTCAGAAGTGGGATCTGACACGAATATTACTCAATATTCTAATCACGTCCACATAGGCCGTTTGTAAGGACAGGTAAAGTAAGAGGCATAAACTCGGTAAGTTGTATTTCTTGGGTATGTGTTTTTTTATTTTATTTAAAAATACTGTAATTTTGGTGTATGCTTACGCTTGACCGCGTTATTAAATACATAAAGAGGAGTTAGTTTACTTGTAAAGGCATTGTGAGTCGCCGAGATTACGTAAAGGAACCTAAAAACAAAAAAACAAAATATATATATATTAAGTCGTTGTAATCTCTGCCTACCCCCATGGAAAGAAGTAGTGATTTTATCTATGTAAATGTGTACTTCACCTATTATGTTTTTCCAGTTACGTAAATGAGCCTATTTAATAAGATATACATATATTTAGCATATGTATAGTTTGATTGTAAGGAGTAAAATAAGTTATTTTATCTTGCTTTCTTCACACAATTGAATTCAGTAAGGATGATTACCATGGTTAAATTTTATTTTTATTGTTTGTTTATCTGTGTTTAGGATTTTAAACAGCTATGTATGTTCTCATCAAAAAGTGATTAAAATGTCGATAAAAATATGATTACAGACCTAAATAATATGTCGAGACTTCGTGATGAAGTGAGAATGCGTAAAGCTTTTGATCGAGAGGCTTCTCAAACACGGGATGAAGCTACGCTGGTGCCGTCGTGCAGCCGCAGCTGCAGCCGCGCGGGGCGTTTGCGCAGGCATCACAGGAGAAGCCGTTCTAGTACGCGGCGCCCGCGTCCTGTGCGGACCAGCTCAAGCTCCTCGAGCCGCGCAGGTTCAAGAGGCCGTACGCCACGGAGATGTGCGGGTTCTTATAAGAGCCTTGAGCGTCGGAAGCAGCGTCGGTCTGAGTCGCGGCGTGTGAGAAAAAGAACGCGATCTTCGCAGTCGCGCTCGCGTTCCCGATCTGCACATTCGCGGAGGGCGAGACGGCGACGACGGCAGCACAGCAGTAGCGAGGTGAGACGGGACGCCCGTAACCACAGACGTTGGGAAACCGTAAGTCGGCCATCACGTACTAGCAGTATGGGTAGTAATTTGAATGTTAACACTGATGTAACTATTATGAATAAGACCCCTAAAAACAAAACTGTAGATGATCATAGTTTTAGTATTCATGATGTAATGGAGTTAATCAAATCACTGCCCTCGTCTGCGCCCCAGGCTCAAAACCACTTTAGTATGTCAACAAACGCAGTACCAGAATTTGATCCTGCTAATAAGGAACAAAATATCGATTTATGGATTACGAAAGTGGAAGAATGTGCAGCTTTGTATAAATGGTCTGAAACACAACAAATTCATTATGCGTTGCCTAAATTGACTGGAAATAGCAAAGGTGTGGTACCAAGGCTTAACCTCCTTAAGTTATAGTTGGTTGGAGTGGAAGGTTAAATTAACAAAAACATTTCCCACAGTTCAGAATTATGCTCAACTTTTGCATGAAATGTTGGATCGGAAGGTTAGATATAATGAATCGTTAGAAACTTATTTTTATCACAAAATTAACTTGCTAAACCGATGCGATATAACCGGTAAGCGGGCTGTGGATTGTCTTATATATGGATTAGAAGACAGGGGTATGCGACTAGGAGCTCAGGCTGCGAACTACTCTCAACCTGAAGAATTACTATCTTATTTTAAATCTATTAAGTTAGAGGATGTAAGAGACAGAGTATTTCGTCAGCCGCTTACAACAAGGCGCCCTGATAGCAATAGTTATAATTATAAACTGAGTAGCAATATAAAATGTTTCAATTGCAATGAGGTAGGTCACCCCTCCTTCAAGTGTAACAAACCCTTATTGACGTGTAGCATTTGTAAGAAACTTGGACATCAGAGCGCAAATTGTAGACGGCTTCTCAGAAACGGTAATGATGGCGGTAAACATAATGAAATCAGTAAAGCAGTATCTGAAGTTAAGTAAACCGGTGAGTTAGATGATAAGTATGTCCTTCCAGTTCAAGTTAATGGCCAAACAATGTCATGCTATGTGGATCTCGGTAGCTAAAGTACTTTGATTCGAATTAGTGACTTTAAAAAAAATTAAACACTGCTTACAGTAAAAATGAGCTGCCAAGATTAAAAGGCTTTGGTAATTCAATCATAGAACCTATAGGTAGAGCAGTGGTCCAAATAAAAGTACAAGCCGTTACAACATCCGTAGAAGTATAAGTGGTACCAGACGAATTACTTAAACATGCCGTACTTTTGGGACATACTTTCACCGAGCAAGCCGGTATAATTATTATTATAAAGACAGACGCACATTTGGTTTAAAAAAAAAAAAAAAAAATGACCAGAATATCTGTATTTTGCTCTAAAATTCGGAAAATTTTGAAAGTTTTATATAAAAAAGGGAATTCAATTCTTTAACAAAAATTGCTACCTCAACGTTAGGCTTTAAGAGCCGCTGCGCGCTGGTTGAAGCATCCTAGTAACACTCAGGCAAGTACTAGATTCAATCGGAATAATCGGTATAGGCACTCACCAGCTTTTCATACTAGATTCTCAAAATAGTACAAGTACGGAGTGCATTCAACTCTGCACCTTAGTTCTATGTAGCGTAATTCCATTACATGTCTGTTAAAATGTTAAGCACTAAGCATTCCTCATATTAATTTAAAGCACACGTGTATTGTGTTCTCACAATTCACGTTGCAATCATTTTTAGACTGCTGTAATTGAATTCTTTGTGATATACAGGGTGATTGTAAGCTGGGTGCAAAGCTTTAAGGCGAAGATAGTACAGACAATTTAGAACCATTTAAGCCATGGTTGTCTTAGACGAAGTGTTACCATTTTTTTTTAACCTAATTTTTATGTTTTTTTTTCGAATATTCCCAAAATTTTAACTAAACTGCTTGTTAGTGGCCAAATTAAATGATTAGCAAAACAAGTTTTAGGCTTCTTTGTCGTTAGACATTTTGTTTACAGACATTTTAAGTTCACAAAAAAAAAAAAAACATAAATACTTTTTGTAAACCTTATAACCTGAAAAAAAATTAGTAAGACTTCGTCTAAGATAACCATGGCTTAAATGGTTCTAAATTGTCTGTACTATCTTCGCCATAAAGCTTTGCACCCAGCTTCCAATCACCCTGTATAATATTGTATATTTTATGTAATTTAGAGGTAAATGAAGTTTGGGTCCGCACCGCAGAAGTTTGTTTAATTCTACGGCGCGTACTGTTTTTTCAGAGAAGTTGGTATAAGTTAGAGTAGTTCAAGAGGTCATCTATCTCCGCTGAACGTTGATCGATCTAGTCTGGTTCAGAAATCTAGTTTTTAAAGTGCGCTTTTCTAATTTCTAACTTAATGATATTATCGTGGACGTACACGTCCATTAAATGTATGGAAATGCGTGCACGTTATCGTGGACGGAAATTTTAAAGCGTCATCATGTATTTCCATACATTTTACTTCCCCGTGTTATCGTGATGCCGTGAAGTGGATGTGGATGTCCACGTCACATGTCAAACTCTAATTTAGCACTACATAAGGTCTGCTCAAATGTAGCCTATGTAATTAACATATTTTTTACGTTTCTTACAAAGAAATTTTAAATTTCGTTGGCTTTGCTAAAGTAGAGTGTGACAAGTTCTCAACTTCAAATTCTCAATTCAGAAACCATGACTTACTCGTAGATTGTTTCAACCTTAGTGAAATTTCATTTTGCTGGGATTTGTTGTCAAAAGTGGTAATACAATTCTGAGCTCGACTATACCTACGGCATTACGTCATTTCTAAACTCTATTTCTGAATGGCTCAAATTAAATTTTGTATGCCAAGAAAATTGCTCCTAATTTGTATTTAATGAAGCCATCTGCAGTAAATAATATTCATTAATTCATTTATTTATTGTTTGTCACAGGTAAATAGGAAGATCTTAATATAGTATTATTGAATCACTGTAACATACCCATGGGGTGTACAATATTTATATTAATAAGTAGGTAGGTATGTCAATGTTATTGGTTATGTTAAAGATAAATAATAATAATAAATTACACTCATAATCGGTTGGTGGTTGTTATCCATTGCATTGGCTGTTTTAGTCAACCTCATTTTACATTAAGTCTTACACAACTATTAGGGACTATTAGGGGATATTAGGAATAAAACACAGGTACAAAGAAAAATGCACAGTGCCACGAACTAACTTGTCCGTCACCTAAACTTTGTTGGAACTTTCTATTTCCACCTTCTTTAAATATCATCCGACGTAGGCTACATGGCTTTACATTTAGATATGAAACGACTATAATATCACTGTTTTACAATATCCTCGGTAAATTATGTAAGGTCAGGGGAATTCATAAAGAGAAATAAAAAACGGGGGGTCCTGAGAAAGTTGCATGGAGGGGACATAACGCTTTTGCCTTACGAGACGATTTCTACCAGTCAACTCCTACCGCAAGCCGCGTTAAAGAACCTTATTCCAAAAATATTGAGTTCTATTGATGCTTCTAATGGTTACAAATACATATGTGTAATGGTCGCGTAGAATATTTTGATCAATATTGTCGTGGACTCCTACTCCATTAACGTAGATACATCAGGGACTAACAGTGACATCTCGAGGCAAGAAATGATACCATACGCTACGTCATACCTATCACTCGACTGTGATTGGTCTTCATTCGAAATATTTTTCCCACACCCCTCTCCTTGAATGTTGTAAATCAAAATGGCTAATTATACATAATTTGTTCGTTAAAACTAAAGCATCGTTAAGTTTTCACCAAACCACACCGCTGCTGCTACAATATACAACCTGACACTGACCTGTAAATTGCAAAAAAACGTTAGAAAACTACCTTATCGCATCCACTAACAATATGAACTTAAATTCAAATCACAGCTGTTATTCTTTGGCAGTCTGTTGTATGAAATGGCTCTAACACGGCAAATGTACGTAGGGTGACAATTTACAAAGGAAAAGAAAAGTTGTTTTTTTTTTACCTTTTGAAGTAAATTCATCAGAAAGCACTTTTGTGATGGCTCCGTTTGAGATCGGAACCACTCGGGCTATCCCGATAAATTGGAAAGTTAATATAGGTACACGAATATTTTTCTTTGAATTATTTATAACACCTTTTTTCTCACTGTGTCTATCGTAGATAATATCTATTTTATCCTAATATTCACAGTTTTTTTTTTGTTCAATATAAATTGTTTTTTTTACATGGTGGTGCTAAACATCACCAAGGTCATCGTTACACTATTTTAAAATTTATATTATATGTTTTAAATAATACATTTATGGGTGCAATCTAGTTGATGTGGTCACATGCCAAAACATCGAGATTTCTGTGGAAAATAAAGGAGAAAAACCGCCTCAAAATCCATTGTGTAGTTTACAAGAACTAAGTGGACAAAAACAGAGACACAAAAACCGGTTTATTCCATTAATCCCCATTGACAATACTCATCGGCTTAAAATCATCTTAAAATACAAACAACATATTATATAAGAATCACGTCTTTATTTCTTACAGTGGTAAGGACTCATTGTTTATTTTTATAATCAAACAAATTAAATTAATGGCTAAATTAATATATAGCCTAGGTGTAAAATATTTCTGTCATATCATATTACAGTCTACAAATATAATATTTTAGAGAACAACTTTTAAATAACTTTATGGTAACTTTGTGATTAATTATTTTAGAACTTTTTTTTACCATAATATAGAAATTAATATTTCCAGCGCTTCAGCGGCCTTCCTCGTTTTCTTTTCCATCTCATCATCAATTAACTTCTCCCGCTCTGAGCGGAGCTCGAGAGCGTGTCAGACTTACTGACTAAAACCCACCCGTGTTCCTTCAGTTGCCTGTACATTTCCAGAGGCCACGGAATCCCTTTCAGACTTTCCCAAAACCCCGGCAGGCATCGATCCCATCCCATCCCTTCACTCGCTGACATCTCTTTGAGGCGCACGTGGAACACAACGCGCCGTCGACCCGGGCCTGGTCTTTATCGGACGGTGAGCTACCCATTGCTCACCGTCTGCAAGCCCGCGCCTATTTCCTCATTAGTAATTCTGTCGGACAATTTAATACCCATCATACAGTCACATAGCTTTATTTTATTATTAATACTTCTGTTAAAAATTAATATCTCCTGAATGTTTAATTCCGGTTCGGCACCTATCTGAAGGTCGAAATTTGTCTATTTTCCCTTTGTTATAAAGTAGTTATCTAAGTTCATATTTTACTGACCTCAAATTGTTTTCGATAATAATATTTCTAAATATTTAAACGGGTGAAATCAAACAGTGTTACCTTTCGCGTCACATCACTGGCCGACTATATAATTATAAAATCTTTGGCGTTCTGGGGATATTAAAAATGTTCGGAGTTTTAGTTTTTGCCAATTTTAAGACAATTAAGAGGGAACAGGGCCAGCGATTCTCCATACAAACGTATTCCCCGTTTTTCTTCCTGAATAATGTCTCTAGAGCTGTCATTTTTTTTTATAAAATCGGGGTCTCTATAGGTATGTCCTTGTCATTTCCTTTTTTTTCAGCAATAAATAAGTTAGGAAACTATGACCCTCCAAAAATTACAAAAATGACCCATTTTTACCGCCGTGATTAGAGGACTAGCAGACTAATTCGGAAAAGTTTTTTGCATAAAAGAAAATAATAGGAACCTAGACATACTCTTTCTTAAAATTTTAATGTAAAAAATTATTAAATCGGCTTAGTTTTTGAGGAGAAAAAAGGAGAATGCCAAACGTCGTTTTCGTCAAAATTTTTGTGATATAATCGGTCTGAGCTGCAAACTCAAACTCAAACTCAAATCATTTATTCCAAATAAACCAATTACAGGTACTTTTGAATTGTCAAGGGGTCGGTCAGTCAGAAAGATGAAGCTAGTTGCCCATTCCAAAGCGTAGTAGGTTCCTATGGAGAAGAACGGGCAAGAAACTCCATGGACACTCTTTTAAATTAGAATATTGTTACAAAACATTGGTTACATCATTCATGTTGAAATTATATATGTGAGAACAATGTAGTAAATCGTGCACGTTAAAAGCGACCATAATAAAAAATATAAAAACAAAAATAATTAAAATAAACCATGGCAGCTAAGAGATGACCAGTCCCCACTGACGGCGCCCGTTCACGAACATGACGCATGGATCAGCATCATTCAGCTCAACCATTTTGAAGGGAACTTAATGATCCAACACACACGCCACCACCAGCGAGACATTTGAGTGAGCATGACATACTCTCAGCCGCCAGGGTACATTCAAGTCAATGAAAGACGTACTCAGTAAATGTTAAAGTAGGTAAACAGTGCTCACATATGTTCAATGCAATTATATAATACTAAGAGATTGAATTTATACAATGTAAATATAGTTTTTCAATCTTCAGCAGCTCCAACAATATTTTCCAATGCTAATCAATAATTAGTTTATGCGCCCTTGTGGAGCTGGACCAGCGTTGAGCCAAGCATTTTTGTCAGCGATGTAATCCCCCAACTTATAATATGCTTGGCAGCATAGTGTGCGTTTTATGCAAGATTTAAATTTCGTTTCATTCAATTGGAGTATGTGGGGAGGTATTTTATTGTAACATTTTACACAGTACCCCATGAAAGATGAGTCTACTTTAGCCAGTCTGAAACCCGGTTGAACTAATTGGTCCCTATTTCTAGTCCCATAATTGTGTCTATCACCTATTTTACTGAAAATACTTAAATTTTTCCTTACGTACATGATGTTCTCGTATATATATTGACAAGGTACCGTCATAATGTTAATATCTTTAAATAGTTCCCTTAGGGAATCGCGTCTGCGGAGGCCATATATTGCTCTGATGGCTCTTTTCTGCAGAATAAAAATCGATTCGATATCTGCAGCCCGTCCCCATAGTAAAATACCGTAAGACATGATACTATGAAAGTAACTGAAATAGACTAGCCTCGCGGTATCTACATCAGTAAATTGACGGATTTTTCTCACAGCATATGCTGCTGAACTTAGCCGTCCTGCAAGAGATGTTAAATGAGGACCCCATTGCAGCCTTGAGTCGAGCGTGATCCCCAAGAAAACAGTTTTATCGACGAATTCTAGTTTCTCCTTATTCAATACTATTTCACAAACACTACTTTTAACATTCGGCAAAGCAAATCTTATGCATTTAGTTTTTTTCCCATTTAATACTAAATTGTTAGCAGTGAACCAATTTTGGACCTGCAGTAGGGCGTTATTTACGTCGTCAAGATTTGATTCACGTCTATTTATCTTAAAAATTAGAGAAGTATCGTCAGCAAATAACACCATTTGTGGTTTGTTTTTTAATAAATGGGGTAGATCATTAATATATACTAAAAAGAGGAAAGGACCCAATATTGAGCCTTGTGGAACACCCATTTTTACTTTTAGACCGAGTGAATTGACACCGTTAATTTGAACTTGCTGTTGTCTATCATTTAAATAAGAGTTTACCAAACTGAGCGCAAGCTTACCTAGTCCGTAATGCTCAAGTTTCATGAGCAAGGTTTCGTGATTTACGCAGTCAAATGCCTTGGAAAGGTCACAAAAGATTCCTATGGCATCTTGGGCCGCCTCCCATGCTGTAAATATATGTTTTAATAAGGCGACACCGGCGTCAGTCGTACAACGTCCCTTGGTGAACCCATATTGTTGTTCGTGTAAGATTTGGTTGGTGTTAAAATGATTAAGCATTTGATTGAGCATTACCTTTTCGAACACCTTGCTGAATACCGGCAGCACGGATACTGGTCTAAAATTGTTGGTGTCTTTACTGTCCCCAGATTTAAAAAGTGGTATAACCTTACTGTATTTCATTAAATCCGGGAAAACTCCTTGATCCACGCACAAATTAAATATTAAAGCTAAATATGGTGCTATAGTCTCGATTATGGATGTACAAACTTTGATAGATAATCCCCATAGATCTTCAGTCAATTTGATTTTGATTTGCCGAAAAGCTTTTACAACTATCATAGGGTTTATATGTTTAAATTGAAATTCAACCGGGCAGCCTGTAACGTTCGCTTTTAATAAATCAATTGAGACATCGGGTGAGGAATTTAAAGCTTCCGTCGTTTTTGATGGTATATTAGTAAAGAAATTTACAAATTCTTGAGCTACTTCTAAGTTAGTGCTTATGGGACCACGTTCAGTCTCCAATGTGTACTCAGTGTTTCGTATTTTTTCCCTGTTAGTTTCATTATTTATTACTTTCCAAACCGTTTTTATTTTATTTTCTGCTGATTTGATCTTGTTGCTAATATACAGAGCTTTAGCTGTCTTGCAGGTATTTCTAAATATTTTCGAATATGTGGCAACATACTTGTTGAAAGTTTCTGTGTTAATGTAAGGCTTAAGGCCATACAGCTCGAACAGTCTTTCCCTACTTATCCTAATACCTCTAGTTGCCCAGTCACTAAAAATAAAATTAGGGCAAATATTTTTTGTTTTCTTTTCAAAAGTTTGATTGAATTCAGTGTGCACTATTGAAAAGAAATCCTCATACAATTTATTTGCATCGTCCATATTATGGCCCAGAGCATTTAACTTATTATGTAGGGTACTATTGAATCTATTTAATTTGCCAGTTGTTATTGGTCTAAATTGTATTTGCACTTTTTGCTTAACTGTTTTAAACTTAAAAGTTACCGTTTGTCCACTATGATCAGACGGCAAATAATTTACGATGGATTTATCTAAATAATCGCAATCGCAGAAGACATTATCGATACAAGTAGCAGAAGTTGGGGTTACTCTAGTTGGTTCTGTAAAAACATTAGACAAATTGAACGATTTAAAAAGGCTTAATATTCTACTGCTATTTGAATTATTTTCTAGAATATTTATATTAAAATCACCACAAATAATTGTGGCTTTGTTACTTGATGCAAGTTTCGCTAGGACATCTTCCATTACTGACTCAAATAAAGAAAAGTTCAGATAATTAGGGGGTCTGTACACGCACACTACAACATGCTTATCCAGCTCAACACAGGACAGTTCGATGCAACGTTCAACTGATAAACCAACTATGTCATTACGTTGCTTAGATTTTAAACATTTTTTATCAAGATTAGAGAACCTCCACGCAGCATAGTTTTCCGGTTAAAACAACTGCCCACACAGTGCAGTTGCAGTTGTCCCTATCGCACTTTACGGGGTTTAACTCGGTTTTTCGGGCGCAGCGCGACGGCAATAGTTTCTTCAAATACCTATTTTTCAAATTCCTCGCAGCCCCTGTTCCCTCATAAGGGTTTCTTTTCTGTGGAAAAATAAAAAACAGGATAATAGACAGTGCTTTAAAATAATAAAATATAAAAAAACCTTATAAATACAGTAAATTTAATTTTATAACAGTTAAAATGAAAAGCTTCTAATGAAGTCGTGGCGCTGGTGGCACGAAAATCTGGAACTTCTATTGATGTCCGTGGCGGTGAAAAGGTAAAAAAAATCTCTTCCACTTCTTGAGGCATCCAGATACACATATTTGAAGACATTCGTAATAGCTTTTTTCTTTATCTGTTTGCGTCAATTAGATTTCAATTCAATTCAAAATATTTTATTTATTTGCATACACCTAAAATATTTTATTTACATAAACCTACAAGGGCACTTATGAAACATCGGAAGCTAGGTGCACGGTTCCAATTGGTCGTTTCCTATAGAGAAGAGCCGTCAAGAAAACCACGGTTACTCTTTTAAAAGTACATGGTATTTACATGTTTTCAAATTACAGTGTTAATAATTATGAGAGGACAGTGTAGGCCTATCAACAAGTACCAAGTACCAAGTTTCTCTACAAGGCCTAGATCTCGAGATAACCTAATATGTTGAGATATCGGCAAGGTAAGGAAATTTCCAAAAAAACGCATTACTAGTCGGCACATTCACTAACAATTCCCCAAAGTAGTCAACAAAAATAAAGCAAGTATTGAACATACCTAATTACTAATAAATATAAATGCCGTCGAGTCGTTATAAATGAATGGCAAGTAGGTACAGCTAATACTCGCTATAGATAATTATCTACCCACTCATACAGACACACATGGCTCCGCGCCGCGTTCCGCGGTCGTCATCTTTTGTCAAACAGAGATAGCAATATTTCGAACGAATTTCGCATGCGTCTCGACTTGCAGTTGCGAGCATTGTTCGTTGGTCTCTTAAATTATATAATGTAAGTCTATTAAGTAATTATATTTCGAAACACAGAGTCGATAAATGTCACGTACTGATAATAGAATTTACGCGGAAACTAGTATATGCACTGATAGTATAAGAGCCAACCATATATAGACCAACTCTAAGCTGTTATTTGAATGAGAAGTATTTTCTTTAAAGGATAAAATAATGCCTTGGAACTCAGTTAAATCCTGGCTAAACTAGTCTATTACAGCGAGATGAGTTTTTCACTCCAGGGCTAAGAAATAAAAAATAAATGTAAAAATATCAGGAACTAAATAATAATAATATTACTGACAGGACTATTGTTACCAATAAGCCTGATATAGTGGTGATAGACCGATTAGCGCGCCGCGCAATGATAGTTGATGTTGCCATTCCACATGACGGGAACCTCGTGAAAGCTGAGAAAGACAAACAAATAAAATATCTCGACTTAGCACACGAGGTTGTCGACATGTGGAATGTAAGCTCGGCTATCATTGTGCCGATTGTCGTAACGGCCAATGGCCTGATGGCCGAAAGCCTCGACCAACATCTCTCGAGGCTCTCGTTAGGCGGTTGGATCATGGGCCTGATTCAGAAGGCAGTACTTCTTGATACGGCTCGTATTGTGAAGAGGTTCCTATCTCTGCAGCCCTAACCACCGGTAGCTTGGTCCCTGCTCTCGACACCGGCGGAACACTATTTTTTATATTTTTAAATGTTTTTTATACCTTTTTTTTTAAATATTTAAAAATGTATGTCATATGTTAGAAAAATGAATAAACGAAATAATAATAAAAATTAAGGTGTATTTATAGTTTTAATAGGTATATATGTATATCTTTATATTTAAATAAATATTGTTTCCTCAATATCTCGCTATTGCACCTACCACTGTTTGTCTCTGCATCACCCAAAGGTTGACTGGTAGAAAATGCCTGTGGCATTAAGTCCGCCTCTGTACATTTATGTGCATGAAGTATAATGAATAAATAATTAAATATAAATAAACTAAAATAATTTGCAAAAAAATGTGTATTACTACACCAAGAAATAAGAAATACTATAGCTGGTTAGGATCAAACCCTTCAAAAGAATATCTAGTAACACATTAGGAAATCATTCATTTTACAGGTGTACTTAGAACACGCAACACTCCTAAACATATCCTAACTAATATTATAAATGCGAAAGCGATTTTGTCTATTTGTTTGTTACGCTTTCACGCTATAACGGCTGAACATATTTGGATGAAATTAGGCACATGGGTAGATCGAATCACCTGAGTTAGTACATAGGATACTTTTTATCCCTATATTCCAACGAAATCGAAACTTATACGGGAGAAACCGCGGGCTGCAGCTAGTCTCAAATAATCAATAATTAACAGATGATACTAGACTATGATATAGATAAAGGTTATTATTATTAGTATTACTTATTATAATGTTAGAAAATATAGTATAATTTTACAATGTTTGTAAGTATGTGAGCACCATGCATCTATCACATAAATAATTTATGTCATTCCTTCATTTTTCATTCTTTTTACCTATCGTGGTATAGTAATCTTATTCTAGGTGCATTGTCTTCACATATAATTATATAATTAGTGTATACAAGATATAATGATTTTTAAAAAAGTGTAACGGTGGAATTTCTTGCCCATTCTTCTCCATACGAAAACTACCTTTTGGAATGGGCGACTAGAATCAGTTTTATTATTTTTTGTAAAGTTTGACGTTCAAAAGTGCCTTTTTTGTGCCTAATTGAAATAAATTATTCGACTTTGACTTTGGTTTTATTGTGCTAGAAGGCTGGCCTTACGCTTACCCAACCTTTGTCCCTGTGACGCTTCACAACCGCTGCAATCGAATAGGATTTGCTATGTACAGATAGTGCAATCCACGACGACGCGCCCCACTCCGCGATTACTGTATTATAAGCTGTACTTTAGTACGGAGCGGAGTGGGGCGCGTCGTCGTGGATTGCACTATATATATAAACAAATTCATCATCATCATCGTTTCAGCCGAAAGATGTCCACTACTGGGCAAAGGCCCCCGCTAAGCACTGCCACTGCGACCGATTCTGTGCTTCTTCCGGGGATTCTTTGCCCCCCTTACCTCACCATAGCCTTGACCGCTACCGTAGCCAAGGGTACCCGGGCAACCGAGTACTAAGTGCCGTTGTTCTATGGTGCTTGTCATTTTTGGGGGTGCCATATTCTCCACGCTTGGCAGGCAGGTTGGCGATCGCAGTGTGGCGTAAAAATGCATGGAAAACGCTGCTGCCCATTCTCTAGTGAGTCCTTTAGTGGCCTTTTACGACAACCACGGGAAAAAATGGGATATATGCTATTAATTACGTCCAGATACACAAGGAACAAACTAATTATACGAACATAAAAAAAACAATATTCAATCAATCTGTAGCGGTTACACCGCCACATACGAACTACGCATCAAAGACGTGACGTCACACAAATCCTGCATCGCGCAATTAGAGTTTACCGCGCGAACGACATAATATATAAGACTATCCGACATCAACAGTCGGGCAGTCGGTCCGCCAGATACAACACCCGTCTGGTCGGAGGATCCTCCCTTTTCTATGGTGGATGAGTGAACACTCATCTGCCTAGCCTTTTCCCAACTATGTTGAGGTCCTCTTCCAGAAACAAAATTACGTCCTCATAAAATTATTGTAAAAAATATAACGCTAAAAAGCTGTATTCTGAAAATTAAAACTAACAGCTTCTGACCAAATGGAAAATGTTTATTTTTATCTTTGATCTAATATCAAACAAAAGTTAAATTCTTCATGTTCGTGAACGGGCGCCGTCAGTTGGGACTAACCGACGACCATCGCAGCTAAGAGATGACCTCTTAGCTGCGATGGCTTATTTTAATGTATTTTAATTTTTGAATTGTAATTTATTTTTATCTTTTTATTACGGACGCTTTTAACGTGCACTTCTTTCTGCATTATTCTCACATGGATAATTTCAACATGAGTGATGATCACTATTTTGTAACAATTTTTTTATTTAAAGAGTTTATTGCCCGTTCTTCTCCATAGATAAATGGTTTAATTGAAATAAATGCTTTGAGTTTGATTCCAATGAAAATGGAACATGTTTGAGTAGAATATTTCATTAATATTCCAAATCAAATACAATTTTTCAGGCATTTGGAATGTACCATTTTAAATCATTTTCAGGGTTTGATGTACCTATGCAAGTGTTTGTGTCACGATTCACTAAAAACTATCTTTCATAACGTTCCGTATCCCTCGATTTATATCTCGATAGTTTTATTAAAAATTGTCTGTCAACGCTGCGTCGTCCTTCCTTCGCAATAGCGAAGCTCCGACTGGACTGGATTGGGGAAGTGGCTGCAAGCCAATCGCATTCAGGAAATATTTGAAAGAGCGCCAAAACGTTTTATTCAAACAACTGTTGCTTTAAACGATATCAGAACAATGATTTCTGACATAACTTAAATCATATATTCAAAGGACATTATGTTTACATTAAATTCTGACTTATCTAAGTGGTTGGTTTTGCCTGTATTTTAGATATTAATAAGTTTTGTCGTCAGAGCGTGCGCAGTCCTTCCGTGTCAACGCCAGGTCGGCGACTGACGTCATCCGACGTTGCAACAAGCTTACCTACCCTATATCAAATAAACGTAGTAGGTACAATCGTTTGAAGAGATACAGACCGTACACGCCGTTTTGTTTGAATAACTTTTCTATTATTGAATGTTGACTGCTGTCGGCGCGGTGAACATCCAATTTGAAGATGTTTTTAGCATTTAGTTCATTTTGATGAGCGTTATTTTTAAGTATAAATTATGCGTGCAGTTGAATAATATGCAGAGAAAATTTACTGAATAGATTATTTTTAAATAGTATATGTGGTAGTGTGTGTGGTAGTATATGTGAACTTTTATTAATATTAAGATCTTAATGTACCATGTACTGAGAAATAAATTATAAATAAATAAATAAATATTTTTTATTCAATTTTCTCTACATGTCAGTAGAATTATCGTCAAATTCTTAACTAACAATTTGAGTATAAAAATAAGTGCAAGTCGGATTCATACACGAAGGGTTCCGTACCACCGTACAATATTTAATACTTAATTATTTTTTTTCACTAAACTTGGTTCTAAGCACGTTTCTTGTACGTGACCTTTAAATTATAAACAATATTTTTTTTACTAGCTGCGTCCCGGGGATTTACCCGCATAAGTCTCGATCCTGTGTGAATATCGGTACTCGTTCAAAATAATAAAGTACTATGTCTTAATCGAGGTCATGATCTACCCATGTGCAAAGTTCATCCAAAACTGTTCAGCAAATTTAGCGTGAATGTGTAACAAATAAACTCACTTTCGCATTTAACGTATTAATAAAGTAAAGGATAATTTGTTATTATTGCGGCCATAGTTTAATTATTTCTCATCAGAAATGTTGAATTGGACAGAGAGTACTTAATCTAAAAAAATGGGTTAACATTTGCCAGAAACCGGTGCCCGAAAAAGGCATAAAATACCTGTGCTACGGGTTAGTATAGTAGTACAAACTGTGAAATTTTCAAGTGTCTACCTATTACGGTTCAAAAGATACAGCTCTGTGACTGACGGACGCATGGGTGAACCGACGGACGGACAACGGAGCCTTAGTAATAGGATAGCTTAGTGGTAGGGCACCCTTTGGGTACGAAACTCCAAAAAGCAATTCTATAACATTAATTTCAGGATTAAATTTCGATCAGCAACATTCTAGCAGTTTGGACACAGTATCAGTACTGACTCTGCAATCCCATAGTAGCTCAAATATACAATATTGGGAGCAATTGGCACCCAGTAATGCTTTGCATTCGAAATGCATTAGTAATTAATACACACAACTATAGTTCATTAAGGTATGTATTGAATCGTTTAAACTATTTCCCATTTTGCGCTCCAAAAAATATTATTTTTACTGTGGAACACCCTAATTTAATGATTGCACCACTCTTTTAACCTCAAATTAATTTATATTTTGATGTCCTAAAAATAATGATAGCCAAGTAATTGTGACCAACTTAGATGTAGCGCTCGCCGGCTGCTGCCACGGTTGGTAAGTTCTAACCTAACCCATTTGGTCGGGGTGCCCTAGCTTAGTTTCTGCGTCCAGTTTGGCTCGCGCGTGGTTGGTCATATTTCCAACCAGACCTAACCTATGACATTGGGATGCTCACGCGAAAAGAGGTCTTGGACGGCTGCATAAAATTAGCGACTAAAATTTTTAACCAGCTCAAAAATTTGAACGGGACATAAATCACCACCATCAATATTTATTATTTTACTCATTACATATCATCGCACTGAGAATATTAAAACATAAAAAGACAGCTCAACTGTATTAAATCGCGGGAACTGTCCAAAAAAATGAAAACAATTAAAATAAAGCTCAACACAGGGCAAACAAAATAAAAAGAAATAAGCGAACCAAACAATAAAAAAAAACCCTAACCCTACCGTAGCTTAGCTACTGCGACCAACTGTGATAAAAGGAAAAAAAAAAACTCAATTACTTAATAAAGTGAGCATTATTAGAAGGTCAATAAGTGTTTAGTGGATCAGTCGAATGTTTCCCGTTTATTAATTTGTAGTGGCACTAGTACTAAGACTAATTATTGACACCTGCATGCTTAGTTAATTGTACCTAGCTATGCCCAACGTCTTTGTCTGTGCTCTCAGATGGAGTAGGCATTTTACATACTTACCCCATATTTCACCAGATGTAAGAACAGCATCAATGTAAAAAGGCGTAAGCCCTATTGTCAAAAAACGAAGTTCAAAAACTAAAACCCGACTACTCAAAACTCACGCTCTAAAAAGTTATGAAACAAGAAAATATTCTCATCTGAAATTGTTAGGTGCAAACTAACCAATATTTATCGTCTATTATATGAACAACCGTGGTGTCCTTATGGTAGTGCTATTCTTTGAGTCCGGCACCACACACCTCAAAGTGTCGTAAAAGGTGACTAATGGAATTACTAGAGAATGGGCAGCAGGTTTCTCTATGCATTTTTAACACCATACTGCGATCGCCAACCCGCCTGCCAAGCGTGGCGATTATGGCACCCCCCAAAAAACGACAAGCACTATAAAAAACGGCCCCTATTACTTGGTGGCCCGCATACTCTTGGCTACGGTAGTGGCCAAGGCTATGGTGAGGTAAGCCTCACATGGGGGATTATGGCACCCCCCAAAAATGACAAACACCAAAGGCCGCAGGAAACCGCTGGATGCGGGAAGCATAGAGTCGGTCGAAGTGGCGGTGCTTGAGGGACGCCTATGTCCAGCAGTGGACGTCTTTCAGCTGAAATGATGATGATGATAGAATTGAACAACTAACATATTCTAATATATTTAATAAATATTCTTATAGTTATGTTCAGAGGATAGTCGTGGTCGTATTATGCCACATTGCCCTAAAGATTATGCTTACTACTGTTAGAATATATTGTTTTTTTTTTTTTGTTCATGACTTTATGTCCTCTAGAAGGCGCCATGTTCAGTAGCCGTGCGATAAGTAGACGTTCAATAGCCGTGTGGCAAGTAGACGGACGAGCTAGTCGATGTAAATGTCCAATAACGGTACCGCTCATTAGGAGGCCCTTTTTCTGTGTAGAGTAATCAAGACAGAATATTGCCACGGGGCTATTAGGCCCTTTGTACACACACGATTATGTTTGCCCTGAAAAACTACGGTTTATTCGCCGTGTGGAGGGTCGTCAGTGTTATATGGATCACTATGGAAGCTTGTTGAAAGACACAGTTATTCTACCGTGCGGTTTATACGCCGTACCGTAAAGAAACCGTGTCGTGTAAAAAGGGCCTTTCTGTATCGATTGTACTGTTAACGAAAGATTCGTAGCAATGAACTCAATAGATAGGAGATAAGGTGCTATTAACTAAAATTGTGGTAATCTCCCTCGGGAAATATATTTCTGTTTAGCGATATTATTCACTAAGGCTCGTCTTGCTGTTTATGTACCTATTCTCTTTGAAGCCTCTTCTCTGCCTCTTCTGATTTTTGATTTTAAGTAATGGTCTTACTTTTTCCGTATTTGGTATAAAGTTTGTATTCCAAACAGAAGCCAAAAAACCATTGTATATCATTGTTTATTACAAAATTGTTAGTTGTAAAGTATTTAGCAAAAAATTAAACAGTATGATTGTTAATAACGCGGATTAATATTACAAAGCGGATTCAGTATGTAATGATAATTCAAAACGTTTTCTTTATTTTTCACATTTTGTCCCACTTTGGGCACCAGGTCGCTATGAAGGCAAATACTGCTGGTCTCTCCGGCAGGCAGTAGCCGAGACTCTCCAGCAACGATGGGGTTTTCAGAACTGTCGTGTGGAAGTCTTGGAAGTTGATCACCCCGTCCAGATCGGAGTCCATTCGCTTCAACATTATGTCAACAAACTCCTGCAACAAAAATACAGAGCCGTCAACTACCATTCTGTATATCGAACTAAGTAACATTACACAAAAATAATTAATGCTGACTTTTATTATTGGTTTGAAAAATATTTGTTTACGGTAGCACTTAATGTTACGCACGCGAAACCTTCTGCTTATGGGCATGCGATGGAACAGGGGTCGCGGGGGTATTAAGAATTAACTTGTATAATATACAGGGTGGCACATTTAGATCGATCAGTATGGGAAAGTCTGAAACTATAAGACATACGAAGATCTCTTCTTAGGAACCATGTCATCGATTTTAGTAACAAGAAAAACTGCAATCATACATTTTAAAAAAAACTTGTAGGTACTCAGCTCGGGAATGGAACGCGGATGTTTTGAAAAATAAAACTAATACTATTTCTACTTAGATGCAGTAAATGTTAGTATGAATCATGATGTCTAAAATAAATAAAATGCATTTTTTTCATATTAATGGTCGATCTAAGGTTAAGCTACGCTTGCCACAATGGTTCGTGGATGGGTGACCATCCATTACATATCGAGACCCTTCCGTGCCTCGGAAAGCACTTAAAACCGTTGGTCCCGGTTGTCATACGTAGATCTTTGAAAAGCGTCACGGGTAGTCAGAGCCTAAAAAGCCTAAGAGCCTGACAACCATTCTTACCAAGGGGTATCGTATTACCCAGTTACTGGGTTGTGGAGGTCATATAGTCAGTCACTTCATGTAAAATTCTGGTATTCAGCTGCATCCGGTTAGACTGGAAGCCGACCCCAACATAGTTGGGAAAAGGCTAGGCAGATTTATACAATATAATAATAATATTTTACATTTACTATTCACATAATTATAATATTTTATTTTATATAAACTATTTTTTATGTTTTTAAATGTTTTTGTTTTTATAAAAGTATTTAAAAATGTAAATATTATGTATATATATTTAAAAAAGGAAATAATAATAAAAAGTTTATTCAGGTAAAAAGGTAAAACACTAAATACAAATGTGCTTAAATCTACGAAAAAAATCAATTGTGTTAAGTGCCTGAACTAGGTCAAATCACATTCGTCGGCACAAAACATTAATTATTAAAATCTAGTAATCTAATAGGTATGTAAAAAGGTGTAAATAGTATAATAAATCCTACTTGCTAAAATCTTAGTAGGTACCTATCCTAACTTAGCTAAACTTAATTAGTTCAAATACAATTTTTATTTAAGTATAACTAATAATTTCTCTGTATCTTCATAGGAAATACTTTGAAGAGCTTCCTGGACGGGTCTTTTGCAATTATTATAATTTAGAGAATACATTTTGGATTTCGCATTTAGTCTGTTAAAAAGTAATGCTAAAAAGACAATAAATTTGCGAAAGCATGTTTTGTACTTTCTGTAGGGAAAACTATGTCTTTCCGTCCCTTTTTAGTAGTTTCAGTGCTATAGAGGAGGACTACGTGTTGTTTTAATACGATGCTCATTATGAATAACTGTCGAGCTGTTAGTACTTCACAGGATTTATAGAGTAAGTTAGTGGGAAAAAGGAAAGGGCGGCAAGTACATAGGCACCTTGAGAATCGCTCTTTGAGCTCTCTCGATGGGTAATAGCAAACTTTTACCTGCTCTACCCCAAGAGGTAATGCAGTAATTTAAAATTGACTGACAGAGAGCAAGGTAAACTCGCCTAATTAAATTTGGGTCTGCGATATAACGTAGTTTTTTAAAACGAAACGGAAGCAGGCAATTTGCAGGGACCATACAACAGTGCGCAAACATCGTTAAGGACAAAACAGATGTTTGTTTGAGCATTGAAAACTTAATATAATTTGTCTTAGCCGCATTTAGTGTTAGTGGTGTTGAAGCCACTTATTTACAATATTAAAACCGTGTTGCGCCAAATGTAGACTGCATGTTCCGATTTAGCAGAAAAAAGTAGGGCAGTGTCGTCAGCGTAAGATATTATAGTGCCGCGCTCAAGGTTTATATTACAAAGGTCATTTATATATATCAAAAACAAAGTGGGCCCTAAAATACTGCCTTGGGGCACACACACCAAAGGACGTGTTTTTTTCGTCTGCGCTGAGATTATTGCCAATTTTAACGTACTGTGTTTGGTCTTCTAAGTGACTTTTGAGAAGTTTCAGTTGAATGCCTCTTATGCCTGTCTCAAGGTTGCGCAACAGAATAGGAATGGAGACTGTGTCAAAAGCCTTGGCGAGGTCCAGGAAAACTCCTAATGTGTGGTTACCCTTGTCAAGTTCTTGGGCTAGATAGTCAGTCAGATGATGTACGGCATCGATAGTTGAAACTTTAGGTCTAAATCCATATTGACGTTCCGAAAAAATTGATTTATCCTTCAAATATTTAAACAATCTTTTATTTTTGACATAGAAGGCAGTAAAGAGATCGGTCTGTAATTTGTTACTTGCTGTTTACTGCCTGTTTTGTATGGACAATAACCACTTTTTTGAGGCACTCGGGAAAATTACACAAAGTTAGGCACTTTCGGAAAATATAACTCAGTGGTGGTATACTCGTACTAATATATTCTTGAATTGTTTGATATTATTTGATAAACTATCCCAACCAACTGCACAGTCGTCTTTCAAAGTCATGATTATTCTTTCTACCTCAGTTTCGTCAGTATCTAGCAGGGCAAAGGATGTTAAGTGAGGTTACATGTAAAACGCGTGCTAGTTAGATAGTGTGATTGAACCCGATTTCTGTCTGCCAGATTCTTTCCGACGTTAACAAATAAATAAATTAATTGCTAAGTTTGCAGATGTCAGCGGTATAGAGTGCGCTTTTAATATACCCGAAGATGACTCATTTTGTTTCATTTTGTTTAGATTTGTTACAGCTTTAGTGGCAGTCATGTCATTTGGTTTAAATAGGTTTTCAATTTGTTTATTTTTTATATAGATTCTCTTCTTTTATATTTTGTGAATGTGAGAACGTTGTAGGCATAACCGACTTGTAGATCTGTCGATCATTTTCTATCTTGCTAAGTACCTGGTACTTGTTGATAGGCCTACAAGTGTCCTCTCATACCTATAAACACTGTAACTTGAAAAGATTGTAAATACCATTTACTTTTAAAAGAGTAACCGTGGAGTTTCTTGCCGGCTCTTCTCCATAGGAAACGACCAATTGGAACCGTGCACCTAGCTTCTGACGTTTCATAAGTGCCCTTGTATGTTTATGTGAAATAAAGATGTTTTGAATTTGAATTTTAAATTTGAGTTACGAGTATAAGTTACATTGTTAATATATTATCAGTTCTGTTTACTATTTGTTCCAGCCTTTTCCAGTGCAGTTTTATCGTAGTTGCTTTTAACCTTTCTGAGGAGATCATTACAGAAATTACGATACCTTTTGTACGACAGTTGCAGTATGTTGTAATGTCATTATCTGGATGAGATTTAGCGATCATGTGCAGTTTATCTCTATGTTTTATACAACGAATAAGACCTGTCGTGATCCAGGGTTTTATGTTACATTTTTTACGGCTCAATATTGATACGAGTATGTCTGTATTATTCTGAATTGCATGTCGTATATTTTCTATTACATACAACATACAAAACTGCGGATCAGCAGAATTGTACACGGGATCAAAGTTGATGACGCTTAAATCTTCTTCAAGTTTATTTATGTTTAATTTAGAAATTGTGCGAGTGTTTTTTTAGGTAATTTACAGTTTATGATTAAAAGGGCAGACTTGTGATCGGTTATTGTTGAATTAACAACAAGAGCAAGTGAAGGGAAATTCGATTTAAGCATGAAATGGTCCAAGCAAGAGCCACTTTGATGTGTAGGAAAATTGGGAGCAAGCCATGAAAGGTGCATAGGTTGAGGTAGTCCTGAGCAGATGCATCAGCACTTACTGGAAGAATATTAATATTAATATCACCAATTAAAATCGAGTTTTTGAAGGATGACTGGTTGGTTTTACAAGGTGTCAATCAGAGAGTTAGTAAAATTTCTGATATTTTTAAAGGAGGGTGGCCGATATATTGCTAATATGACAAATTCTGATTCAATTTTAAATACTCAACTGTTATAGTCAGCCATATTAGGTTCGTCAACGCAGACATTCAGAATTTCTGACAGAAACTATCACTCCATCATTTTGATTGTGATTTATAACATAACATTACGCCTGTAATCCCCGAAGGGTTAGGCAGAGGTGTACCTATAGTACACCCAAATATCGCCAGTTATGTTTAAGTCCCGTGTAATAGGGGCGAGCCTATTGCCATCCACCGGGCAAAAATCCGGACTCCGGGCTTCTAATGAGAAATTCCAGATAGAAAAACCCAATAACACTTTGCCCGACTTGGGAATCGTGCCCAGAACCTCATGCTCAGCAGTAGCGCTTGCGACCACTAGACCAACAAGGCAGACCAGATTGTGATTTATTACTATTATTATATCCCGTGATAAGTGGTATGTTATTAAATTGCTTGGCAAGCCAACATCGGTCAAAACCATTATGTCACAATTTATATTTAGCCGCTGTTGAAAAGTGCAAAAACTATTCTTAAATATGCTACGAATATTTTGTGTTAGTATGGTTAACGGAACGAGGATATTATTTGCAGTGTTCCGCTTCACAAACTTTAGACTCGGATACAGAGAAATTGTCTAAGTCATCAATTAACGTGTTAATCATATTAAATAAAATAATAGAAAGCGAAATATATAAAAATAAGTAAAAGGTCTAAAAATTACTTATAAAAGGCGCTCCTAGGCGCCTCCATAATCAATAGAATTTATGTATCTTTTCTCAGCCATAATTTTCACCGGGCAGTCAGTAGCAACCGGTTAAATGTTTGTCTGGTTTTTGAAATGCGAGCAAGTAGCGCTTTTTGGTTCATTTTCCTTCTTTGGACAATCTTTGATAGAGTGACCTTGATCACCAAACTGGCCGCAGGTGTAATTATGTCGGTCGACATGATTTGGCAGCGTGTCCGGACTGCTGACACGTGATTAAAGTGAAGCCTCTGACAGGGCACGATGACCAATTCACAAAAACACGTTCTCTTGACATCAGAGCTTTTCGAATGACCGGAGATACTTCTACGATATAATTGCAGGTCTCGGCATCCTTCTTACCTGACTTATGGCTTAGTTTTATAGAAGTCAGAAATGACTCGACTCGTGCTTGCCAAACATGTCGCGCGCGGGATTTCTAGGCGCTAATTTCCTGCGCGGATCAGTTACGATAAAGCAAATATCAGACGCTTCAGATTTTTTTTAACTTAGCCTTTCATTCGGTATCTTTCCATCAAAGTGAAAAGTGTGAACACAATATGAATCAAAAGTAAAAAATGAATTCGTTAGTGTACCAATCCAATGTCGAATTAAGCGTCGTGCAGACCGGCGCGACGCGATTCTAACAAAACCATTTCTAAGAAAACTTAAATAAAAAATATTGAAAAATTTAAAGCAGAAAATAGATTGTTTCCTATGTGGAACTGTTTGTAATGAACGTGGAAAAAAAAGAGCATTCACTCAAAATCATATTCATCAAATGAAGCTTCTAATATCAGCTGAAGTGCTGGTCTCGGCCAGGATTGGCCTGATTGGATTCTACCTGAATACGGGAATAAAGTTATTTGCAGTAAATAAATCAACCACCTATAAAAAGAAATCTATTTTCTCTGTCGCCAGTTTAAAATAAACCCGGATAAAAAGAACCTGAGACGGATATGATATTGAACTATTGAAAGTTGTTTGACCAGCTTTACATAAAGTCCTCCGATCGAGCAAACAAAGTTTCTAGTTCGAAAACTGAAGCCACCGGGGTAGTGTTATTAAACTTAATCTAAATATGACAGGATTGTCATTGATTTTAATCCTCTAGACTTCAAGAACTATCAAATACAGAGAATGACTACTTAATTGCATTTCAGGCTAAATGGTCCCGCAGACATGCGCGTTACGACGACTCGACTCAACACCAGACGCGGACACCGCCGGACACGCAACACCCACCGACGACGACCCTTTAGCCGCAAATGTGACAAGTCCATGGATTGGCACGACATGTGGCGAGTTTAAGCGGCGCAAAATCCGCCGCGAAAGGAATCAGATGGAATGACAGCTCACTTCAAGCTCACTTCACCTAAGTTTTCACAGTGAGATGATTACAGAATAGATCAGCTATAGTATGATAATTATCAATTAATCAATCAATGAAAACTACTCCAACATCTTGCTGCTCATCTGCGCTGACCATTACTAGTATAATAACCGTACTGGTACTATTGGTTATTATACAAATGTAACTTTATTACTACAAAGCTATGGAAGTTTCATTGATAGTCTGACGGTCATCTTCCCTAACTATTCAACATTAATCCAGATTTTTTAGAATCCTGAGATTACCAACTTCTTAAATTAAAAATGTTATCCATTAAACAATGTTATACTGCATCTTCAAAAATTATATACTTACTATAAACATTAAATTCAGTTTCAAGTCTTGGGTAACTAAAAAAGTTCTAAATTGCGATCTCGACGTCATTCGTCACGTACAGGCTCTCCTAATTGGTCTCGTGATCGTAACAAAGAGTACAGATTACAGATACAGACCACAAAGAGAAAAGAAAACTCTAACTTATATACATGGTTTCTAACTCCAAAAGGACTGAGACTAATTTAAAAATAAAAAAAATACTAGTCGCAACTGTACGTCTTCGCTTCGGAAAGTTTTCTGAGCTCATTAGAAGCTTGCTAACTAAAGGGAAAACGACACTATGTATGTATACCAAAAGAAACTCTTTTACCCATCTTGCCAGGCTGAAACTTTGAAAAATGAAAGGGTTTCTGAAGCTTTAACCTTTTGAACGCCATTGTCATATAATATATGTATGTGACAAGCAAGCGCGTGCCCTGTACGCCAACGACACAAATATATGACAAAAAATTCGGTGCACTTTATCACGAAATAAACAATTAAATCATTACTTTTGTGTGTTTTTATTTGAATACCTTAAATATTTAAGCTCTTGTCCATATTTAATTGCTTGAAACGAATTAAATTATACCGTGGATATTGAGAAATTTTATGACAAAAACGGAGAATTTAAACGTTTAAAAAGGAGTGTTCTCAGACGCCAAAGTCTTCTATATGTGACCGCTAGTGACGTGACGTATGATAGATAATATCGATAAATCCTTTCTAAAATTCATGTGGACTTTAAATTAATTTGATTATATTATTTTTCCATCAATTGGTATCTCGATAAACCAGTTATAAGATTCAGTGTTATAAAACTACACTAGAGCAGCTATAGAATCGAAAACAAAATCTAGTCAGGTCTAATTTCAATATACGCTAATCTCATCTCGCGCATCCCTAGTGCAACACCGATTATCAGTCCCTTGTACGCCATGGTCACGAATAGACGACAAAATCGTGACGTCATATGCGCAGGGATCATTTTTAGTGAAGTCCATTAGATATTTTATAGTAGTACCTAGTAAATTATAACAGTGTTATTTCTATGAACCCATACTTAAATGACTGATTTTATTCAATAATTATTTATTTTATTTGTTTGTTTACATTACGTAAATAAAAAACAAAATGAATATTATTTCACAATCTAAAGCGATGAGCCTACTTTTATATTTACCTAAAAAATAGCCTGATTCCTACAGAATCGAATGACATACATACCATTGTTCTTCCAAACTTTTGAAATACAAAAACAATATAAAATTGTGTTAAAAACACAGTGCTATCCTTATTATAAATAATTAAATACTTAGGAACAAACACAAAATCCAAAAAATGGTAAAAGGTAGTCAATACGATTATTAACGCAGTTTCAGCCCAAGTAGATGAAAAGAAGTCCAAAATATGTAGTTGGTACCTAATTAGAGACGATTTATTGAATAGAACAATCATCTAAAATGCTTGTTTATTAGTACATATTTCACTTTGTTGATTTTTCTATTATCTATTCAAATATTGTTTATTTTTAATACCAAGTGATTAAAATAAATAGTATAATTAATAATATCGGATATTTTGATATTTATCGGTTTTTTACGAAACCAATTAGATAGAATCGATAAGCGACATTCTGTACTGCTACATCCCTAAACCAGATGCGAGATAGTCATATAATGGCTGGCAGCAAATGAGGTCTCAACCATAGTCCAAAGTATGGAGAGCAAGTTTTCTTGTGGCTATGATGAGATCCCAATATCTGTAATTAAGGAACATACATATCTATACTAGCTGAGCCTATGTGTGTTTTTTATAATAAATGTATTGACGAATCTATCTTCCCAGACCAGCTTAAAGTAGCCAAAGTAAAACCTGTCTACAAAAAAGGCAGTAGAACTCATCCTAAAAACTACAGGCCCATCTCCTTGCTACTAGTCCTGTCAAAAATATTTGAAAAGATCATAAACATACGACTTCTAGCTCATTTGCGTGTAAATAGAGTGTTAAACCAAACACAGTTCGGTTATCAAAAAGGTGTTGGCACTTCGGACGCCATATACAATGTGGATCTGGACTTACGACATTAAATTAAAACGAGCACAGTACTAGTCCATAGAAACATTTTAAAATACGAAGATTAGTAGTTAATGGAAAATTGAAAAATTGCAATTTTCAAACAAAATAAATAGCGGAATCGACTGCATAAAAAGTAAACACGCTTTATCTACGAAAAGTCACTAACCTGTTGCGCGGCCCGATGCGGGTCGCGGCGGGGGGCGGCGCCTGCGCTGCGGTGCGGGGCGTAGGTGGACGTGGGTAGGTAGTTTAGTCGGAGAACAGCAAATTAGCGGCATAAACTCACTAAGTTGCGCGTTGTTAATTAAAAGATCACTGGTTGAATAATTAATCACATAATATCACATCACAATCAGAATTTACATCAATAGTCAAATTTATAAATTTTCAAGGTTTCCACCGTTGTTCATTATGCACAAGCGACATCGATACCTAATTAACTAACTAATATTAAACTAACACTGAACAATAAGTCACACTAAATCGTCTTTAATCACAAATAACAACTAATTTTTTTCGCAAAATCACAACGATGCGCGCGCGCCTCGTCTCGTGATAAAAAAAAGTAGACGTGTGCGCTCCTCAAAGGGCGCCGCTGCACTGACTGTGACCGAGTCCCGAGACTGCCGAAAAAATTCCGCTCACACACACACTCGCAATTGTTTATGCACCACTAATGCATAATTTGCGTGAGTAATATTTCTTTTTCTTTCTAATTGTAGTATTATTTTGTGGGACTGGGCGGGGCGCGTCAGAGTGGAATCGTATGACACCTTTCTCTGTCTCTCAAGCATATTGAGACGTAGAGGATATCATCGCACGTTTTGCACAGGTTCTTGACCTTACAATATTTACCTATTATTACGGACTCAGATCTACATCATGTTGAAAAATAAGAAAATGAAAAATAATTTCCTGTGGCTAAAGTATTCATTGGATTTGATTGATTTTTTGTATACGGGTAAAGAACATGACACTCTTTATGTGGTTTTGAGGAATGTCAAGCGTCCTGCTCCACATTGTATACTTTACTTGATGACGTTATAGGTAAAATAAATAATAAAATGAGAGTAGCCGGAATTTTCCTTGACTTAAGTTTCGCGTTTGACACTATAGACCACGAATTACTTCTTACAAAAATAACGCATTATGGTATAAGGGCCTTGAAATTATTCTCTTCAGAAAAATAACAGAAAAATGTTCGTAGAAATTGAAAAAATACAAAATGGCTACAAAAAGGTTTACAAATCAGCGACAGTAACGATGACTACGGTCGTCCCGCAAGGGTCTATATTAGGACCAGTCCTATTTATCATATTTATTATATTCATGTAATTTATTAATATCATAATTAATTACATGAATATAATTTTACCTGACATTGATATAGTAATTTTCCATAACAGCAAATGACATAGATAAATTAACAGATACTGTAAATGCAGCATTACAAGCTTTTCACGTGGGGTTTACTAAGATCGATAAACTGTTATTTAGAACGACAGCACGAAATAAGGACGATTTAGAGGTTGTTTTGAATGACGACAAAATTGTCCTCGTCAAGGAAGTTACATTCTTGGGAATACATATAGACGAACAGCAAAATTGGAAAACATAATTAAATGCTATAAATGCATCGGTAAGTTCCACATGTTATGCTTTAAGAGCACTTTGATCAGAAATTAGCATTGAGCAATTGAAATTGGTATATTTCGCGTTGGTAGAATCAAAAATTAGATATAGCATAATGTTTTGGGGAAAAAGTTATGACTATAATATATTATAAGAGCTTTTGTACGAGTATCACAAAAACGCGCAATTCGCACATTGGTCCGTATCCCGCAACGAGAGAGTTGCCGTGAACATTTTATAAATCTGAGTATACTTACAGTGCCGAGCATTTTTATATTTGTACTTCTAAGTAACATGTCCAAATATATACATGAATATGAGACAGCAGAAGAACGACAGCTTAGAGAAGGCACACGTAGACAAGACATTAAATTTTGCAAGGTACAGCCTAATTTGAATATTGTGAAGCACAGTCCCAGATATCAATCGATTATATTATTTAATTAGTTGCCTCTAGTTATAAAGAGCGCTATCTACTCAAGCTCTTTTAAAAATCAACTTAAAAGTTTCCTGTTGAATAAGTGTCTTTATGCTGTTGAAGATCTATAACGAAATTCCTGTATATGTATGTTGTATATAAGCATTTTTGTAATATTTAACGTGTTTTTTCGTGATGTTATTTAAAATTTTATTTTTATTCTTTTCTATACCATGTAATTTCAGATACAATTTATTGTTCATGAATAAACAAACAAACAAACAGCCCACGCCATTGTCACAATATCAAGACAGCAGATTGAGAATAGTGCTGTACCATAATATAATTTGTTTTTTTTGTCTCTTAATTTCTACTTTTACATTGCTAAACTCTGTAAATGCCGTGAAATGACTACTATAGTGGGAATTAGTGCGAGGTTAAATAAAATTTCAATGTCATGAGTAGTGTTTATTTGAAAATTACAGACAAAAATGTTACAATAATATTGTTTATCGATAAACTATATTCTTTTTGTAGGTATTTGCGGTGAAATTGTGGCTTGGCGTGGAGAGCACGCGTGTGCGTTTACGTTCAAAAGGTTAATGTCACTGGAACTCGGTCAACAGGTTATACAGGATGGCCGATTGCAGTGTTTTAAAACTATTTTTAGTAGCCTTTCTCCAAGGGCTTTCCGATATATGTTCCATGTTTGGAAGAAAACTAAGCTCAAATCGAAACACTGGCCGATAAAATTCATTCCAATTTTTGTACCTTAATTTAAATTAACTGTGTTGGCCAACATACTAGCAGTTTCAAAGTCTTATGAAACGTAGGGTTATCAAAAGCACTAAAAGAGATAAAGTTAGAAAAAAAAATGTTTTTGATATCCTATTGTTTTTTTTTTATTAGCTTATGCTGTCCCACTGCAGAGCAAAGGCATCCTCCAAATCTTTCCAGTACTCTTTTCTTGCTTCACCTTGATCACGTGTGCCTGTCATCTCGCCACCTCTTTCTGGGCCAGCCTCGGTATTGGTAACTGTAGAAAATTAAAACCCTTAAGAGGTATCAATAGACGCAATATTTTTTTTAAGTGAAACTTCCTTTGGCGGCGTTGTGCACTTTTTTGTGATGGGTAAAAAATGTTAAACTCACGTCAGGACACGTGACCTGATCGAAAATTCGTAAAACGGAGGGAGAGTAGACCGGTGCAAAATTATTCCCTAACCATTCAAAAATATCAAAAATGCACAACGTTAATAATCAAGTTTTCACTTCTGCCGACACTCCCGGAGTGCAACCCGTTTTTTTTAAAAAGTAAATCTGCGATATTGGTATCGACATTATTTTCGGGACTCGAGAAAACTTTACAATGATACAAAGCAAAGCTATTATTTCCATTTCATTTTTGTGTTCACTGTTCAAGAACAGAACTCTCACATAATGCCTAGTTACTGTTTTTTTATCTCACGCAGCGACGCGCGCCTTACTTGTGGTTACCAAGTGTACAAACACGCTGTGAATGTGTGTGTAAGCGCAGGTCTTGGTACCGTCCGAGACACGGGCGAAGTTGGAAGTGTGAGGGTGTGTGTGTGTGCGCGTGTGTCGTGCGTGTTTTGTGCTGACGCTACTGGTCTTGCCACACACATTTACAGCGTGTTTTTACACACCAAGTAAAGAGCGCGTTGCTTCGCGAGGTAGAAATACTATAATTGAAACTTCAAAAAGTTGAAGCTATCTAGCTGTCACATAGAAAAATAGACTTAGTCGCTTAGGGTGATAAAGCTATATTACGAGGTCGGCTATAGGTACCATCCCATGCGTCTCTTGCTTTGCATTAAGTTTATACTTTCTAATATCTGATGCAATAAAGAACTCTTTGAAAATCAAACCACCTGATAAATACCCGCTAACTAACTTCAGTAACGAAGCTTTGCGAACTACTAGTTACTAAACTTTGAACTAGTTATGAGATTTACCTAAATTATAGATCAAGTACCGATTCCTAGTATCAAGGAAATTAGAAGAACATTGTTCGTATTTCTTAATCTTCTTGTTTATCAAGCATGTATCAGGAATGAGTCTACATCGTCACCCAGCGTTGCTTAGGCCTTCCTCTATGACGACGCCCGTTTTCAGGTACCCACTGTGTAACGATCGACTTGATGCATCCTATAAGAGTGACACGCCCAGTAAAATTTCAGCCTCGCAGACGGTATGAAGTTTTAAATACCGCTTTTCAGTTGTTACAAAAGAAACCCAAAGGCTGTTCTAACCATGTTGACTAGGTCTTACCCCTCTTAATAAATAAAAACACTTTGTTCTCTTCTAGGTTACTTCGAAGGAGAGCACCGTATCTAGTATAAGCGTAAGCGGGAAAGAGTGCTTATTATCTGACTGTACGCTATAACAATAACAGTAAGAGTAGTTATTAATAAACAGAGAAACAGCTGTCTTTACTTATTCCGTGCTTAACACGGCCGCTTCTGCAATGTTAACTTACTAATTACATTTTCACTTTCTTATAGCAACACAGTGCGAATATAATAATTACGTAATAGTATTTTTATGGCCTATTATAGTGCCAATATTGTATCCTGCGCAGCCATTATAATCGCCTTTTCCCAACTATATTGGGGACGGCTTCAAATCTTACCGTATGGTAAATACCTACCAGTAGGTATTTTACTTGGAGCGACTGCCTATCTGACCGCTACGACCCTTTTACTGACTGGGTAGTACGATTCCCCTTGGCTGACGGACTTTCTGCACTATGACTACCCGTAATGACTGACAAAAATAGGCTATTATTTTATCCACAAATGTATCATGTTTACTCAAAATGACCTAACTTTTGGTTGGAACACTGACCACATTGAACGATAACGATAATCACACGATATCGTTGGACTAGTAGTTTCATACAATTACTAGTAAACGCTTTCACACTGTGTCGTTGTAGTCAACGGTATCGTCGCCGACATTGATCAGCGGACGACACAGTGCACTTGTTCACTGCTGCCATTATTACCTCGTAATGCCACGAATACAATATTACACTTTAAGAATCGCGCGGCGATGTAAGCTTTTGCTGGCGCAACGTGTCTATTCGAGACTGCTGTAGCATACCGCATGACAATAAGCTATTGGTTACATCATGTCACATACCGATATTGATATATTTGTCGTCCGAGCCGACGATATCGGTGTCGTTATCGTCGCAATAGAATAAGAATAAGAATAAATTTATTTCTCAAAGTTTACATTCAAGTAGGTTGTATTCCTAGACCTCACACTAGGATTCCCTGTGTTGTAAGATCCAGGCTCCTTCATTCCGATCACAATTTGCAATGTGAAAACGACCAATGAAAGTTGGAGGCATAAATTAAACAAATACAAAGTAAATCGAAATTCAAAATATTTAACTTCAGCTTATACGATAGCACAAATCACTAAGTGCCAATATCACCAATAAAACTGAACGTGATCAACACTTCTAAGCTGCGTTCAAGAACTGTCAGTGTCAATATCCCACAACAATGATGATGGTAACAGCTCTTGAAAGCGGTTTAGATGTCTTAAGAATAAGTATTTCCTAATTTGTAATAATTTCCAATTTTCAAGATACTGTCATTGAACACGCACATACTAAATGTGACCTTACTCCTTACTACAAACTAAAACAGTGATATTCACAATGTTAACACTAGAAATAAGGACAAACTACGAGCTCTCTTTCATCGGCTTCATAAGGTTCATAACTCATTTGTTGGGCTTGGTATAACCTTTTATAACAAGCTACCCTCTTCTTTACTAGATTTGCCTTATAATGCGTTTAGAGCTAAAGTAAAATCCAACCTTTGTTCAAAGGCATACTATTCTATCAACGACTACATAAATGATAAGAATCGCTGTGATTAACTCAAGACAATGTTTAAATGTTCTTTCTCCAGAATTAGCTTACCTACTGGCAGCATAAAAAATATAAATTTATATAATTGTTCATAATTTTACTCTATAAGTCAATTTACTTTAATTTTATTTTAATTTGTTGTTGACAGACTACTACTATTACTACTACTCTTTATTGTTGATTTAGACTTGTAATTGGCTGTCTGTCACATTTTCAATATCTTATTCTGGTTTATTTAGCTGTAAGTCTTCCAAAGGAAATAAATAAATACATTATCTACTCATTACAATGTTTTTTTTTATGAGTTGTGTTGCAATTCGTAGTTTTCAAAGTTGCTATATGGCAATCACTTGCTTAGTCCTAAGTGCTTTATATTTAAAGCAAGCTATTTTATATGCTTTATTATAGCATGCTTTTTTATATGCGTAGGTACTTATTACGGCCAAACGGGCGGGCGCGAATAAAGAAAGCGCGGTGTCTGTTATCTGTCAGCATGCATTATAAGAATATAACATCGTTGGATTTATTGCGATAAAACGGTACAGTAAAATAAACTTGAAAACTTTTCTTCATACTTTCCAGGCTTAGGACTGTCTATAACTGATTAAGTGTTAGTATGAAATAAAGTATGTTAGTATGCAATGACTAGCATGCGATGACTGGCCGCCGCGATCCGTTGCTTGCTACTTTGCTTGGCTACTCGCGCTTGCGATTTAGCGATGCGCGACTAACAGAGACAGAGAGTACGATATAAAGCAATAAAGCAAATAGCAACAAGTGAAAGCCACGATAGCATTTGCTATATGATTTGTATGACAAGCACGGAGCTTCATTTTGCTGTGCCCCGCGATTTCACCCGCATAAGTTTCGATCCCGTGGGAATATCGGGATAAAAAGTATTTTATATGTTAATCCAGGCTATAAACTATATGTGTGCCAAATTTTATCCAAATTCATTCAGTAGTTTTGATCTGAAGAAGAGACAAACATACACACTCACAAACTTTCGCCTTTATAATATTAAGTAGGATTATAGTGTGATGTAATGTGATTAACCACCACTAATTGCAACATGTGGTTAGCTAGCGGCCTCGACAATTATTTATTTTACCTCAACGGTCCTAGTTTATCATTTATAACTTCTAGTTACAGCTATATGTAAGCGGGCACGCCCTTTATGCCTGGAGGCTTTTATTTGGATATTGTTTACGTTTAGTTTTTCTTTTTTGTTCTATGTTTTTGGTTAGTATACTCGTATTGGCGTGTGCTAGCTGTCATAAGGCTATTAATTTATAATTTAAATTATATTTTGTGTTGCGTAGTGCATATTATTGTAGAGAATCATTTTTTTCAAACTGAACACACAGCTGAGCTGCTGGGGAGTTTGCAGCGCCACTTCTTCCCAGCTAAAGCACTAGGAAGTGGTGAAGGGTGGGCGTTTTACGGGACTATCTTATGTAATTTTGATGTTCGAAAAAACTTTTGAATTTTAATTACGTAAGAATCATTTCTTTTCTGCATCATAGAGAAAAGGATGATGCCTACGTGAATTAGTTTCTAAACTATCCACGTTAATCATATTATTTGAATGGTACCTTCGTAAATTATATATTTCCGAACGATTGGCTATTTACAGTAACGTGAAACTTCTGAAGTTAATAATATAATAGTTTTTATACAGAGTATTTTATTTGAGAATATAGATGTATAAATGTTTCAAATTTTAACAATGAATGTTTTATCTAATGAATTGTTTTGTTGCTAAAGGGGTATTACACTATTATAAATACTTATATATATATATATATATATATATATATATATATAGCTTCTGCCCGCGACTTCGCCCGCGTGAAAGTTCGGCCCACCGCATCGCATCCCATCGCCCGCCCACGCTATTGGTTCCTGTTCGACTAGCGTTTTTCAGACTTTTTTTCTTTTTGTTCGACTCCTAAGGGTTGCAGCGTGATGTTAATAGCCAGAGCATATCTAGAGGATAGGCTATTAACACCTTCCATAAGAGGGAACAGGGCCTGAGAGGAAAATGAAAAATAGGTATTTTAAGAAACTATTCCGCTTTTTTCTCTTCGAAAACTGAGCTAATTCAATTATTTTTTACATTAAAATTCTAAGAAAGAGTATGTCTAGGTTCCTATCATTTTCTTTTACGTTAAAAACTTTTCGAATTTGTCTGGTAGACCTCTAATCACGGCGGTAAAAATGGGGCATTTTTGTAATTTTTGGAGGGGTCATATTTTCTTTACCAATAAGTTGCTGAAAAAAAAGGAAATGACAGGGACGTGTCCACAGCAGAACTTGGTTTTATGAAAATGTGTGATTGCTCTAGAGGCATTATTCAGGAAGAAAAAAGAAGAAAACATTTGTATGGGTAATCGCAGGCCCTGTTCCCTCTTAAGAAATGAAATAACTGGAAAGGACTGATAGAGCCAGAGATTAGCGCGTGCAATCATACAAACTCTTCAGCATTATTATTAGTAAACATCTAGATCTCTGTCTGTTCTCCATATCGAATTCGAACAGCGACCTTTTAAAATTGCTATTTCCTAGCGTTTGCCCTAATATGCTAGACGGAATTTATTTTTAAATAGCCGGCCACAACTAATGCAATAAGAATTGGTCGACTCTCCTGACGTATTTGGCGTTCTTCGGTTAGTGTAGTGAGTTGCTTAATTACCACATATCTTGGAAATTTTTGTTCCTCATAATATTTTATCTTATATATATTTATGTTGTGTGTGTGTCGTTATGTGTGTTTTGTTGTTCTTGTATATGTTTATGTTTTGAGAGCAGCGGTGGCCCAGTGGTGGCGGCCCCGACTTACAAACAGTAAGTCGTGGGTTCGAACCCAGACAGGCGCATTACTTTGTGTAATTTATTTCATCACCACTGCTCTCAAAACGGTGAAGGAAAACATCGTGAGAAAACCGGCATGTCCTAGAACCAAAAATTCGAAGACATGTGACATCTACCAATCCGCACTGGGCACGCGTGGTGGATTATAGCCCACTCCCTCTCATTGAGAGGAGGCCGTGTCCCTGCAGTAGGAACGTTATAGGCTGATGATGATGATGATAATTATGTCGGCCCAAAGACATAACTCGGGCATGGTGCTAATCAGAATAATCCTAACTAATATTATAATTGCGAAAGCGTGTTTTTTTGTTTGTTACGCTTTTACGCTAAAACAGTTGCACGGATTTGGAAGAAATTTTGAATTCTGGCACATGGGTAGACCCATGTGCCAGAATTCTTCCAAATCCGTCATCCGTCCATGACCTGAAGAAGTACTAAGGATACCTTTTATCTCGATATTCCTACGGGATCGAGCAGTGTGCGGGTGAAACTGCGGGGTGCAGCTAATTGGGAAAATTTGAAAGTAAAAACTAAATCACTATTGCTTCGGGATGTAATTCCAATATTCCATAACAAGATGTTTAGTTGGTTACTAAACCATTTCCTGTGATTCTTAGTTTCTCAAGTTATTGAAGCATTCCTCTCAAATATTGTAATAAAAACGATTATGCGCTACCTACGCCCCGTAACAAATCGACCCCGACAACTGTTGACATAAGGAAGAAACAGACATGTTGCGCCGACTTCAAATAAAATAGGATAAGTGATGAAGAACGATGATGATGATTACGTAGATTGATACATAATATTAGTAAACGCCTGACTGATAATCAGAATAATCCTAACTAATATTATAATTGCGAAAGTGTGTTTTTTTATTTGTTTTTACGCTAAAACAGTTGAACGGATTTGGAAGAAAGAACAATGCCCACTTCCCATACATTTAAAAACCTGATAATGAACGTTTATGTGAATATGAATGTTTAGTTTAGAAAATAATGTCTAATAATCATTTTTACGGTTTAAACGCTACGAAGTCCAAAAAATATGAATGTTACTTTTTAGGTTAGGATTTGCCGTTACTTACTAAATATAGAGAAATAAATGTGCTATACCTAATTATTGACACTCGAAGTATAGTCTTAAATAGGATACTTACTTGGCTATGTATATGCATCAAGCAGACGTTGCAGTTTATGTAAAGTATACGTCGACTTTTTGCTGACGGCGGCATTGTCAAGAGGACGGATTTACAATGGTATGGTAAGCAAAGGTCGTCAGATAAGGAAGATATCGAGGTCCAGGGGCGGTAAATAAGGTCGTAAAAAGAACTAACACACACAAAATGGCACATTACACAACGGGACGCAAGCGCAACAACGAAGGACTGCACCGATAACCGATGGCATGCCAATCGGCGAACTGTCAAATGTCCAAAAAATCTGTTTCACTTTTGGGAACTCAATTACATACTGCATGATTTATTTATTTAATTTTTGTTATTTTTTTATTAATCTGTATTAAGAAAATACTAATATAGAAATACTTACTGATTAAATAAAACGTAAAGTAATATATAAAACTCAGAAACAGAGTTGAATAAAGTCAAGTAGCGATATTTAAAATGGAACGTTGTAAAAACAGGGAAGTTGAGATGCGTTCAAAACATGGTATACGTTTACTCTTACGTAGAATAAGCATAAAGAAATATTAAAAAATATTCTTTTCCTGCGTTTCTTTTAAAATTGTGTTAAGCGTAATTAATATACTTACTATTAAATAAGCTGAATTTTAGGATTTATTTCATTACTATACATAGTCAGGTGAAAAATGGACATCCTTCTTTGACACATAGGTAGACCATTACCTGAAAAAGTAGGTACTTAGGATAATTTATCTCGATATTCTTACGGGATCGAGCAGTATGCGGGTCAAACTGCGGGGCGCAGCTAATTTAGTAAAATTAGAAAGTAAAAACTAAATCACTATTGCTTCGGGATGTAATTCCCACATTCCTTAACAAGATGTTTAGTTGGTTACCAAACCATTTCCTGTGATTCTTAGTTTCTCAAGTTATTGAAGCATTCCTTTCAAATATTGTAAACGATCCTGCGCCACCTAGGCCCCGTAACAAATCGACCCCGACAACTCGACCCGGACAACTCGACCCCGACAACTGTTGACGTAAGGAAGAAACATACATGTTGCGCCGACTTCAAATAAAATAGGATAAGGGCTGAAGAACGATGATGATGATCACGTAGATTGATAAATCATATTAGTAAACGCCTGATTTAACCATGTAACATCTAAACTAATCTAAAATCTAATCACACAGCCTTTGTGCCACAGAACATCAATTAGTCGTGAGCCTAATAACATACTCATCAAAGCCATAATAAATGTTGCTACGAGTAATAATTGTTACTACGACGTAGGGTCAGCACATACTGAACAGCAAAAATCAAAATGCAAGACCAGCTTGCATTGATAATGAACTCAATCAAAACTAAAACAGAGAGATTGAAAGTAGTATAACGCAACACACACTAAAGAAAATAATCTGTTGCACGGCATTTTCAACTCTATTTCATTCGAGATTTAGACCATACAGAAAACTGCTCGAGGATTTTGCGCGCTATGTGCACTGGCCGTTAGACTTCATGAAACGATTTAATGGCCTCTCAAATTTAAGCCCATCTAAAGTTAGATTAAATGCTGTAGTGTACAACACTGACTCGTATCAAAAGGTTAAGTTAGAGGACTACGTAGCCTGTGATCACGCCTTGTTGATAATGGCTAAATCAGTATGCGGTTTATGTTCCATTGATTTGTGCTTTTATTTGGTAATTTTGTTGAGGTTTTTGCCATGATTCTTAAACTAGGCGATAAGGCGATTATCTAACAAATTTATGCAAACAGAATTTGTAAATTACTAGCTTTTCAAAGTTACTAAGAAAAACATAAAAACACGACTTTTCTAGTGAACTAATCATTAGCCTTTGAGAAAGAAAGTGCTTGCTTAGAAATAACTGATGAAAACTTGTAAAAACGTGTAAACGAGAGTAATTGGATTCAATGATTGAAGTTAGAAAAATAAATAAAAGCTCTTATTGAAACCTGTGTAACGATTTAAGTGGAGTAATTAGGTTAGGTTGAATAGGAACACCCCGGGGATCATGGAAGCCGCTAATGTGGGAAGGGAACACCGCACCGGGGTGGTTTTTAGCCAATAGTAGTCTGACGGACCCCTTCACCCACCCCAGAGTGGAGGACATCTATGAGGACTTTCCACCCCAAAACAAAAAAAAAAAGGAACACAGAGTAAAATTATGCCAGAAGCAAATTAGTTTACCGAGAGCAGGTTACTTTAAAAATAAAAAGGAGGCTATGGCTAAGCCTCCGCTACACGTGCCTCGGTAGTTACAATGTCGCAAAGCTGGAGAACAAAGCACAGTTTTTTTTTTTTTTTTTCAAATTATTTTACCTTCGTGTATCGCAGCAGCGCTGCGTCCAAAGCATATTTTGACAATAGCGTGTCAACTCAGATCAATCTGCCTTTTTCCAACTATGTTGGAGTCGCCTTCCAGTCTAACCGGATGTAGCTGAATACCAATATTTTACATAGAGCGACAGCCTATCTAACCTCCACAACCCAGTAACTGGGTAAAACGATAGCCCTTGATAAGAATGGTTGTCAGACTTTTAGGCTCTGACTACCCGTTACGACTTTCAAATATCTACGTATGACAACCGGGTTTCGATATGTAATGGATAGTCACCCATCCACGAACCATCGCGGCAAGCGCAAATTAACCTTAGATCTACCCGAGCGGCTGTTATCATTTACCCACGAGCCGATAATTTTGGTAAGCAACCCACTTAGCATACATCTAATTTCCCTTAAAGATTAACAAGAACTAAGTAGACAACAAAAGTAGTTTAGTCCCAGGCGAGGTCAGTTGTGTCCCGAACTAGCATTAGCCGTTATCCCATTGTTGCTGCGATGAACTAAAGAGGTCATGAGTCCCTCCTGACCCCTTCACACAGGGCAGTGCACTGTCGTAAGCCCACTTCTCACACAATCTCGATTAGTTAAGACGAAACTGCAACATTGTTGCTTATTGTTAAGAGCGTCCCGCGCCTTTGCTTCACACGGTTTTGACGACTTGGCAAAACATATAGATTTCTTTTGTATATGATAGTTAAATCTATCCTAATAGGCTTCCTGTCAAACTCAAACTCAAAGCATTTATTTCAATTAAACCATTTACAGGCACTTTTGAATTGTCAAGGGGTCGGTCAGTCAAAAATATGAAGCTAGTTGCCCAGTCCAAAGCGTAGTAGGTACCAACGGGCAAGAAACTCCACGTACACTCTTTTAAATAAAAAAAATGATACAAAATATTAGTTACATCATTCATTTTGAAATTATGCATGTGAGAACAATGTAGAAAGACATGCACGATCGTAAAAGCGTCCGTAATAAAAAGAAAAAAATAAAGAATCATTCAAAACTTAAAATAAATTTAAATAAGCCATGGCAGCTAAGAGATGACAAACTGACGGCGCCCGTTCACGAACATGACGCATGGATCAGCACCATTCAGCTCAACCATTTTGAAGGGAGCTGTCCCTGCAGCCCTAACCACTAGTAGCTACAGCCCGGCTCCCGAAACCGGCGCGGCGGACCTCTATTTTTTTAATGTTTTTAGGGGTCTGCACATCAAATGGAAAAACGGAACCCTTAAAGGATCACTCGTGTGTCTGTCTGTCTGTCCGTCTGTCCTTTTTTTTTGCTCCGAATCTACTGGACCAATTTAGTTGAAATTTGGTACACATATGAATAGCTGAGACCCAAACACGGACGTGTAACGTAATAAATGAATTTAGAATATAGGAGTAATTTTTCGGGAACAAATAGGAAAATTTAAAAAAAATGTTTTGTAAATTAAACTGTAAGTAGTTAGATGACTTATCAAATAAATATTTAAAAAGATAGATTAATAAAATGCATGAATATTGACCATTCCCTTATCTTCGAAACTACTGAGACTAATATTTTTTTAAATAATAAAAATATCAGAGAATAGTTCTTTAACTCATAGATTACAGGAAAACCTATAAGAAGTCTAAGGTGTTAAAATAACATGGTAAATCTCTCAATATTGTGCGAACAAACTTATATTTGCACTTGGAATGTATGGAAGAACATGTTTTACAACTATGCTAAGTTTGTTCTTGGGATAAATTCATCCCAGCTACGGAACCCTTCATTGTGCGTGGTCCGACATGCACTTGGTCGGTTTTTTTTTATATTTTTTTATTTGAAAAAATATTTAAATTTAATCACATAATAAATTTAAATATTAGTGCTGTTTTTTTTTTAAATTATTTATGAAAGAAAATACTTATAATACTATAAAGCTGAAGAGTTTGTTTGATATTTTTTTTGAACGCGCTAAACTCGAGAACTACCAGTGGGATATGAAAAAATATTTTTGCATTTCATAGCCTAATTCTTGAGGAAGTTTATAGCCTATCTATAAACTAATAATAATTCAGAAAGAGTTTGTAAGTGTGCAAATAAATAATATAGGAATTCTTTGACTGAAAACAGAAGTAAAAGGAGAGGTAGTAAACATCGCTGTTATTAATAAATAACTCTTACTGGTAAGGATTTTATTATTAATCGCTCTCGAGTTATATTCACACCTTAAGTGGATGCTCCGCAAATCAAATTCTTCCACGTTTCTAATATTTTACGAATGCGAGATAGCATATTATTTATTTAATTATTTTTATGCGTTTTTTTTTTTATTATCTACCTGTCACCCACCGTTCATAAAATAAGCCTTAATGCCAATGTCTGTTATGGACGTCGCGTCCGTGATATTATTAGTTTTATAAAGGATAATTCTCAATTCTCAATTCTTTATTGCGTACCATAATCGATATCCTGTGCAACCCACACGAGATGTCCTCAAAGAATAATAGTTTAGTTATATAGGGTGCACTAAAATAGCATCCACGTGTAGGCTGGACTTAATTACTGCAGTGCTATTCTGTAGGTAACCATCTCACCGTGTAAACTTAGGTGAAGTGAGCTCGGAGTGAGCTGTCAGCCCCTAGCAGCAGGTGGAATGACAACTCACTTCACGCTCACTTCACCTAAGTTTTCACCGTGAGATGGTTACAGAATAGCACTGCTGTTATTTATTTATGAATGATGCTTAACATAAAGATATATTTAAGAGGCCTAACACAAAATATCGTTATGACAGTTCGAGCAGCCAACGCATCGCATTATGTAGCAATTTGGCAGTTGTAATATGTTTATTTTGAGACATTTTTTTTTTCTAAATTATATTTTAATTTTCTGGTATAAATTTTACGTAATTATACTTCAGGCTTCGTTCTCGATATAACATTTACAATGCAGCTTCGTCACGTAGTCGACAACCATACGCATATTTAGAGCTGAAAGCAAAAACTAAACGCACAAGTATAGCTACTACACTCTATATGTCATCTGTCATTCTTTACGTTTGCGCGGCCACCAATACGTTGTAATTCCCAAAGAATATTAAATAAAGTGTTTAAAACTAGTTTAAAGTGTGTTTAAAGTTGGCATAAGTTATCATGCCGAAACGAAAACAAAAGGAAAAGAATATTATCTTCAAAAAATCCGAAGACTACATGAAACGACACCGGTACAACACCGATTCATCAGTTTTTCTTCACAAGATAAAACAATGTAACACGCGGGTAATGTACGAGATGCATTGACGCGAACAAATAATTCGGGGCGTTTACGAGATAAACGGACGAGTTATATCATTGTCTTAAAAGTTTTATACAGTAAAAACGTAAGTATCTTACATGGCTTATAAACGATATTTATTGTACCTCGCGGGTAATGTACGAGATGCATTGACGCGAACAAATAATTCGGGGCGTTTACGAGATAAACGCACGAGTTTTATCATTGTCTTAAGAGTTTTATACAGTAAAACGTAAGTATCTTACATGGCTTGTATACGATATTTATTGTACCTCGCGGGTAATGTACGAGATGCATTGACGCGAACAAATAATTCGGGGCGTTTACGAGATAAACGCACGAGTTTTATCATTGTCTTAAAAGTTTTATACAGTAAAACCTAAGTATCTTACATGGTTTGTATACGATATTTATTGTATCTCGCGGGTAATGTACGAGATGCATTGACGAGAACAAATAATTCGGGGCATTTACGAGATAAACGCACGAGTTTTATCATTTACCTATTTTAATAGTGTAGTCCGAGAGGCTACGCTTAGGTATGTATATTATGGTACATTGTCGGGGTCAAATCTATCTTTTTGCAGATATCTAGGTACTTGATGACTGTGTCGAACCACCAGTTTTATTTGACACAAATCCGGATAACTCTAATACAGCTATGACTGTAATTGACGCTCTACCTGAGCCTGACCGAGCACCTGTGCTAGACACTGCACCTACTAATGTTTTATCCCTGGATGTGCTGCAAGCATTATGGGATTTGATGCATTAATATGCATACAAATGAGCATTAAACAACGACTTAACTTGTATTTGAAATACAATTTTGAAGAAGGGACTCACCATTTTAGGTGTTGCATTATCTATGTTAATCAACAACAATAATAATGATAGAGATCAACCAGCTCAGTGACGCTAGAAGGATGTTAACAGAATTACACTTCACTCAATCAAAACCGTGGAAAAAACCTTATTTTCCCCGTCCTGGCCAAAAATGCTTAGATATCATCTAATAATTAGAAACAGATAATCACCTTTATTGTAATCTTACCTTCATGGTAACAGCCTATTTCAAAAGATAAAAAGTCCTACAAGCTTACCAAAGAACAGGCCAATCTATAAACAAGCCAACTACTTTTACCACAACCCGTCAGGGAAACTTAAGTGGTTCACTTGGTTACACACATACAACCAACAGAGGACAAATTTGAGGCTGGGACTCAAGAAACCACAGTTCTCATATCAAGCAAGGAAATATCAAAGAACAATACAACCAGTACCAGCCACCGCATGCTGTGACAAAGCCCAAAGCCCCACAGGACAAGACTCGTGCTCGATACTAGAGTTAGTCATGGTGGAAGATTAAATATTTTTTACCTTGTTGGCAAAGCATCTGATGATGTTTCAATATTGAAACATGTCAATGGATACTCAATACCTTTTATTGACACACCTTATAAGTCACAATCTCAACAGTCATTATAAAATGATATTATAAATGATCCTGATATGCATACAGCCATTAATAATCTGCTGGCATTAGGTGCAATTTCTCCTTGCACCTTATGTGTTTTGTTTCCAAAAACTGAAGGGTAGCAAAAGATTTATTATAAACCTTAAGCCTGCTAACAAATTTGTAACTGCAGTAATAATAATGCTGTGTAATTTCTACAGGAGACTATTGATTTAAAAGAATGCTATCTAATGGTAAATAGTAATCCAGTTCACCGGAAGTATTGATGCTTTGAGCATGATAAATTATACAGATTTAATGCATCCCCATATGTCTTGTGTTCTGCAACTTATGTGTTCTCTAAGATTATGAGAACTGTGGTTAAACAATTTAAAAATCAGTACAAGACTTTGATGACCTCTTGTGCATTGATTCTGATTATAAAACATGTTTGAAAAAATGTTAATGAAACAATTGCAATTTCCAAAATTCCAGATTTGATATAAATAAAAAAAAAAAAAAAAAAAAATAGTTAATTAGACCATAGGTACTCAGTTAATAGGAACATTGACTGCCACATGCCTGATACCTGGCAAGTACATAATTATGTTTGGCTTAACACAAAACTGTTAGACCACAAAACTATTACACCATAAAAATCATAAATATCATGGTTTACTTTAAAGTAAAGGCTGATAAAAAGATTATCATTCACCCAGATATTAAACTAGATCTACAGCAGTGGGCTGATAATATCAATAGTTTACACATAAAAAGTATTGCATACTCAATATATGATTCGGAAATATTTACAGGTCAAGAAGTGGGTGGGGGGCCATTTGTAATGATAATAATATGGTTCATGGATTCTGGAAAGAGACTAAAAAATTATAAGTACTTATCACATAAATCATCTAGAACAACTTGTCATATTTTTACCTTAAAAATGAGTGTTAAAAATATATACAATATTCACATATATTGTTACATGTTGATAATAAGTGCCATATTAACCAAATGGGAGGTATTCAGTACCTACATTTAAATAACTTTGCCAGAAGCCTATTTAGCAATGGTGTGAAGATAAACTTTGGCTATTTGCTTCTTACATGAAGCAACTTGGCTATTTGCTTCTTAAATACAGCCAATACTGACATAAAGTAGAAAATAAATACCTCCACATTCCAGTACAATTTGTGACTCATTTAATCAGTTTTGTCAACCTGATAGGTATTGACTTTTACTTCAAGAATTAATGCAAAAACGTCAATCTTACATATCCTGAAAACCGGCCCTGATGCATCGACTGTAGTCTATGCTATTGCCATGTCTTGGTCAAACTACATTTTTACTACGCGTTTTTGTGCCCATTTTGCCTATTATTAAGATATTAACAAAAAATTAAGAATGGAAAATTGACAGGCATTATGGTTATGGCATACTAGCCGTCATAAGCCTGACAGAATCACCCTCTACATCTCCACCGGGATATTATCCGGAAGGCAGGGCTAAGACTAGCTATCTAAGTTAATTTTTTTGTAGTTAATTTAAGTTCTCTTTCAAATAATACCATGGAACAATACAATTTTACCTATAAATTATGGTGGGCCATTTGTCAAAAACAAAGTACTTACCATTTACAACATCTATAGGTACCAATCTAAATCAAAATTATATATATTTTTTTAACCAAGCAATTCAAGATAAGGGCCTTGTATGGGGTCTTTAAATTAACTTAAGTCAGCTCTTGCTATCGCAGTAGACTCAAAGTTGGGGGTTATGACCGCATCAAGAGGCTACCTACTTAAAGGTTTCTATGGGGCCAAGTATGAAACTAGCTGGGACCCCAAGTTAAGTCTTAAATGTTTTAAAAATAAACTTTGACTTTTTAAAAATAATTATAAAAATACCTAACTGCACAGTAAATCATGCAGGTCTGGTCCTGGGTCCTGGTCACAGCCAACTGAACCTTTTTTATTACCTTTCTTTGTAAAGTCCGAAAGTCTAGCTAGTACATTATGTGATTACATTAACTATAGGTAGGTACTCAGGGCATTAGAAGGAAATAATACTCAGCCTCTACCATTCTCTCACCACCACCTCTATCATTTGGTTTCTATAATATAGGTAATATACCAACTCTCTGTTTGCATCATAGATATTAGTGTTTTTTCAGGACATAGTACTAGACATACCTCGACATCCACTACGAGTAGGTACTAACGCTAAGGGAGCGTCATTCGATGTAATAATGGCAAACGTCAGGCTAGACAAATAGCTCTTTCACCTTTCGGTAGACTTTAATAGAGCAATTGTCAATAATTCAAACGAATTTACTCATGCTGTGCTTAATACTGAACAAAATACTTGAGTATTATGAATGCGAATAATCATTATAACGTACCTTAAAAAGTATAAATCTAAATTAGACCAGAAGTTCAATATTAAGATGAATAATTTTATTGTTTATCTACTTATATTGGTATCTTATTAAAAAAGTATAAAACAAAATTTGACAAGTTCAATAATAGGATGAATAATTTGATTATTTATCTAAATGGTATATTGTTTATCTATAAATATTTGATTAAAACTTGTTTATAAGTTGGATAATAAGTCCGTTATTAAGATGAATGAGACTTATCTATTATTTTTTATTATGTCATTTGTATCCAAAAAACTAAAAGATTGAATATGTTATTGAAATACGATTTATTTATAATTTCATATTGGAAATCTCAATTTTCCTCATAATCTCTTAACATCTGCATTGTAAATGTTATATCGAGAACGAAGCCTGAAGTATAATAAGTGATCAAACGAACTTACCTGTTGTGAAGTTCTATCATTATTATACGAAGGGCTTCGTTCGAAGATATAAGGAACCCTCCCTACCCTACCCCAGAAAAATTGAGATTCTCTTCTTACTCTAAAATAATGACAGATGACATATAGAGTGTAGTAGCTATACTTGTGCGTTTAGTTTTTGCTTTCAGCTCTAAATATGCGTATGGTTGTCGACTACGTGACGAAGCTGCATTGTAAATGTTATATCTTCGAACGAAGCCCTTCGTATAATAATGATAGAACTTCACAACAGGTAAGTTCGTTTGATCACTTATAATATTAATGTAGTAAGGAAAAATTTACAGTTAATCCTGAGCGCTTTTTATGATTTTTAATGGGATTTATTTTTAGTTATCCATACATATTTCGAAATTCTGAGGCCGCTTTGAACTAAAACACTTTTATGAGATTTTGTTATATTTCTCATTTCATTTGCTATGTACAGTAGTTCAATTCACGAGCTCGAAAAAGTGCCGTCGTGCATTTTATGAAAAACTTGCTTCGAAATTTTGGCTTATACTACGTGGAGCAGGACGCTTGACATTTCTTAAAACCACGTAAAGAGTGTCATGTTCTTTACCCGTATACAAAAAATCAATCAAATCCAATGAATACTTTAGCCACAGGAAATTATTTTTCATTTTCTTATTTTTCAACATGATGTAGATCTGAGTCCGTAATAATAGGTAAACATTGTAAGGTCAAGAACCTGTGCAAAACGCACGATTCTATCCTCTACGTCTCAATATGCTTGAGAGACAGAGAAAGGTGTCATACGATTCCACTCTGACGCGCCCCGCCCAGTCCCACAAAATAATACTACAATTAGAAAGAAAAAGAAATATTACTTACGCAAATTATGCACTAGTGGTGCATAGACAATTGCGAGTGTGTGTGTGAGCGGAATTTTTTCGGCAAAAAGTCTCGGGACTCGGTCAGTGTCGTGTCAGTGCAGCGGCTCCCTTTGAGGAGCGCACGCCGCTACTTTGTTTATTACGAGACGAGCCGCGCGCGCATTGTCGTGATTTTGTGAAAAAAAAATAGTTGTTATTTGTGATTAAAGACGATTTAGTGTGACTTATTGTTCAGTGTTAGTTAATTAGGTATCGATGTCGCTTGTGCATAATGAACAACGGTGGAAACCTTGAAAATTTAAAAATTTGGCTATTGATGTAAATTCTGATTGTGATGTGATATTATGTGATTAATTATTCAATCAGTGATCTTTTAATTAACAACGCGCAACTTAGTGAGTTTATGCCGCTAATTTGTTGTTCTCCGACTAAACGACCTACCCACGTCCACCTACGCCCCGCACCGCCGCGCAGGCGCCGCCCCCCGCCGCGACCCGCATCGGGCCGCGCAACAGGTTAGTGACTTTTCGTAGTTAAAGCGTGTTTACTTTTTATGCAGTTGATTCTGCTATTTATTTTGTTTGAAAATTGCAATTTTTCAATTTTCCATTAACTACTAATCTTCGTCTTTTAAAATGTTTCTATGGACTAGTACTGTGCTTGTTTTAATTTAATGTCGTAAGTCCAGATACACATTGTATAAATAGATAAGAAATAAATCTCAAAATAAGAACCCCAAAGTTACCCATTTACCGCAAAAAATACCGTCGTACTCAAGTTCGTTCAAGTTTTAGAGCCGGTTGTTGATATATTGGCGTGTGCTTGCTGGCTTATGGCAAATAATTAATTCAATGTTTTGTGTTTCGTAATTACTACTACTATTTTAAAGAATGTGTTTGCATACTATTGTATAGAATCAAATTCTTGTAACTCAACAGACAGCTGTGCAGCTGGGGAGTTTGTTGCGCCACTTCTTCTTCCTAACTAAAGCACTAGGAAGTGGTGAAGGGCTGTCGTTTTGGGGGACTATCTCATGTAAATTTAACGCTCTAAAAGAGCTCATTCTCAGCCTAATTTGATTAAATTACTTTTGATTTGAAACATCACAATATGTATGGTTAAGCAGACGCTAATCATTACTTAACTTTAAGCAATGTTTATAAATATGGAGGTAAGAATGCAACGTCCGGTGCATTTTGGGTAACCAGCCTCAATTGCACCTTGCTAACTAGCCTCACTTGAACCTCGCTGAACATATACGAACGAAGTAGGTAAGTACAACATCTTCTGACTTACGTATGCTTACTTCCTGTAAGAATACGTTTAGAAGATGTTTACTCGTCCGGGTTTTGAACCAAACTTAGGTAAATACCGTGAATAGAGTCCGAAGCGCCACAAAGGATTATTAAGATGCTCTTAGACCATTGTATTCAGTTTGGTCACTCATTATTCTCCAAGCACTGAGGTAAAATGTTTTAGTAATTTAATCCGTAGAAATATCGCAAAAAAAAAAAGATTATACTGAACAAACAAAACGCGCAATACAAAAAAAATACACACATACAAAGTAGGCAAAAGCATGTAGTAGAAGATTGTCAATTTTATCTACCTATTGCTTGATGTCAGGGCCAGGGACCAAACACAATTTACATTGCGTAATCTGTGTTACTACACTGGCAAATGACAACAAACCAAACAAACAAAATGCCGATTGCAGAGTGGAAAAATAACTACTTTTGTTACAAATAAACAACATTATCAAGAACAATAATTATGCCGTGCGTTACTGTCATATTGTTGCTTTATGAAATACTTATATACTTATTTTGGGACATGTTTGTAGTTTTGACGCAGCGCAGCGTCAGGTAAGATAGATGCATCGATTACTTTAAAAGCGGCAAATGGTATGCAAACTTGTAGTTAATGTCGATCTACTTTCAAGAGGATATATTTACTTTTGATGGAGAAGTTAATAGGAATACTTGTTACTACAAGTATTCCTATTAACTTCAGCAACACACTATGTAAGTAATCATTGATTAGGTTTCTATAAAAGTAAAAGCACAAACGGTTTCCTCCATTCCTAACTGCCCTAGAAATGCGATATAGGATTACATTCCGAGATCATTACCTCAGACCCAATAAGTAATATCTCAGTTTCTGTTCGAAATCTCGTTAATCTATTTCCTAGAAGAGCAGTGACCGCCCACATCACGGCCGCAGTGACGTCTGTCATGAAAATGATGACAGCCGGGATTGACATTATGTTGTCAAAAAAGGCTCTCTGAGAAAACTTTCATCTGGCGGCCATCGCTCTTCGATCGATCGCTCTTCTAGGAAACCGTATCTTTACACTAAAATCACGACATGAGTAGCCAGAGTATCACAGCCCTAGTAGGTACCTATTTCTATAGCAGTCCGTACACGAAGCAACCAATTACAAACTAGTTAATAAAATACTAGTGCTGTGAGCCTGTGACATTCTGGTTATTCATGGATGATTTGAGTTTGTATGACGTTACCTTTGCCTAGCGCCGTAGACGACGAGCCTAAGAAATATTCATTTGTTGTTGGCACAACTGCAAGTACTGCGCAACTAGTCAGAATGTCTTCACAGACTACCTTAAGTTTTTCTGAATCTAGTTCTTGAATTTTAGACAGCTTCTTCCTAAAAACTATCGTATGAGGTCGCGTCTTGAGTGTAGGTACGCGTTTTGTAGTAGTAGCCGATTTTCATAGGATAAAACAATAGACGGTGGTTTGTCAACTTGACCAGACAGTATGACCAAGACATTTGGATAAGATCGTTTAAAACTATTATGCACTCGCTGACCTCTACTAGCCTCTATCCTCTAAAGTTTAAAGCCTTTTTAATCGGCTGATAGTTTGACTAGTTAGAAAATCAGTATGAAACTATAACGGAGTGCGCAAACCCGATTTGAAATAGAATACACTCAGTGAACCTCCCTATTGCACAAACTATCGGCAGAGTAAAGCCACATTTACTCGGTGCAAGTTTTCGGTTCGTTCAAGAGCAATAATCGTGCGCCTTAAACCATGGTCAATTATTGCCATTAAAAATCACATGCAAGTGGTTACACGCGTGTGATTTTTTTATAATAGCGTACATTAACTGAATGGAAGTTTTGACATTCAATACTTGAATGCGGCTATTGCAGAAGCAATTATTGCAAGTCGATTATTGTATCTAAGTTTTTCCTCGTCTAAACACAGATTTGTACGTGGTTGCATCATTATATGATGCGTTGATTCAAGTTTTGCCCGTATTTGCACTGTCAAATATTTATTTTTTTTCTTCCAAGCACTTCCTGGCCTCCGATTGAAAGGAAACTTGACATACCTATGTAACTTTGTTGAAATTTATATAATTTGTACCACGGAGCTGGTCTGATCATGCAGCCAGAAGTTAATCATAGGAATTTCTCAACTCAACAAGATAGCCGCGACGTGTTGGTCTTGCTGTATTTGTCTCGACAAGTCCTATATAAAGCCCAAGGTGGAGTCCAGGGTCTTGTGAGGGAGCCGGAAGACGGCCATAGGAACGAAATAGTACTTTTAGTTTAAAAAAAATGCTTATTTCGTGCTTATAGTATTTAAACCCGTATTTAAAAATTTGTACGTATATTTTTATTTTAAAAACACAATTTTTTTTATACAACGATTGCATGCAAATCAAAGTCAAAGTCAAATCATTTATTTCAACTTTAATATAAGGCACTTTTGAACGTCAAAATTTACAAAAAAATTGAATTGATTCTAGTCGCCCCTTCCAAAAGGTAGTTTTGCATGGAGAAGAATGTACGAGTATTTATTTATGTATATTATACTTTATTGTACACTACAAAAATACATAACAAAAAAAAAAATTAAACACTACAAAATATACAATGGGCGGCCTTATCGCTTTTGAATGAGCAAGAAACTCCACCGTTACTTTTTTTAAATGTTATACAATATTTTGTATAGGTACATTAAATAAATGATTATATGTGAAGACGATGCACCGAGAATAAAATTACTATATCACAAGAGGTAAATAAAATTAAATGAAGCACCAACAGATAAATTAATTATGTGATAGATACATGGTGCTCACATATTTACAAAAATTGTAAAAGTAGACGATTTTCCTAAAATCAATGTAATATATTTAAAAAATTAAATTAAATTATACAATTGAATTAGCAACCAGTTTGATTTTGTCTAGATTCTAGATTATCCTATGGAGCAGGACCAGCATGTTTCCAAGCACTTTTATCTTGGATAATATAATCCTCTAATTTGTAATATGCTTGTTTACAAAGTGTACTTTTGTGTAGTTTTAAACATTCTTTCAAGTGCAATATATCAGAAGGTATTTTGTTGTAACATTTAACACAGTACCCCATTAAAGATTTGTATGTACCTACTTTAGATAATCTGAAAAATGGTTGATCTATTTTATCTTTATTTCTAGCATTAAAATTATGTCTATCACTTATTGTATTAAAAAGATGTACTTAATTTTTTTCTTTCATAAATTAATTGGCAAGGTACCGTCATAATATTAATCCTTTCAAATAGTTCCCTGAGATATTCGCGGTGACGAAGATTATAAATGACTTTGACAGCTAACTTTTGCAAAATAAAGATGGATTCATCCCAGTAGCACACCTCCGCTGCGAAACCGTAGCAGCGAAACCGGTGTAGTTAAATTCAATAGAATCGCGTCATTTTCCGCTACTCTCATCCGATTCCAGTAGCGGAACACGACGCGAGTCTATTGAATTGAACTACTGCGGTTTCACTGATACGGTTTCGCGGCAGCAGAGGTACATATGATACCGGCGTCAATGTCACAGCCCGACCCCACAGTAAAAGGACGACTTATTGCTGTGGAAGTAGCTAAAATAGACCAAACGCGAGGTTTCTACGTCTGTTAAACTGTCATCTTTCTAACAGCATAAGCGGCCGAGCTTAGCTAACAAATTGACAAGCCCGTGTAAACGGCTGTGATTGGTTGAATGAATTACCAAAAGTCAATTCCATCAATTGACTTGCGTTTAATTTTGACGCGTCGATATTTTTCGTTTCAGTAATATGGCGTATGCCTCTAGTGCGCTCTGGTCTTTTGTCACTGCACTGTGAACGGATAAAATTGATCAAGAAAATGATGATTGATTTGGTCGCTACTGCTTTAGAACTAGCTCTCACTCTGCTGATGTGCTTAAACCTATATTACCATAATCTCGCCTAGAAAACTCACCTCTGTAGCGGAAGTAGGTTAACACTATCCGAAGTTTCAGAAGAGATTTATGAATGAAAACTTGCGTACTATTACTTGTTTGTAACAAATTGTTGAAGACGAGAGAGGATAGTCTTCAGATAAATAGGTTTTACTACTGCTGAGCATAAAGTCCCAACTTCGAATCCCGGGTCTGACAAAGTGTTATTGAGTTTTAACATCTGGAATTTCTCAGAAGCAGCCCGGAGTCTAGATTCCACCTTTCGGCAAATCTGGCTATCATTGAGCTCCGTGCCGGGTACATATTTTACCCGCGTGCCCACGTCGAGCTGTCCGCCGACCGTCACCATCCCCAGCGTCGGCAGCATGACACACCCGCTGGGGTCATTGCCACACTAGGCTGAGCCAGGAGAGTACTGCGCTACTCCTAAGGGAATTGAAGGAGTCTGAACATAAACCTACCTAACTCGTCCCCGTATTAAAAAAATGTGACAAAAGACCATGCGTCATTTTGGACCCAACTCTCAACAGCGATGAAGCTGCCATAGTCATTTGAAATCTTTTGGGGTATTATTTAATTTATTCTATGGCAGCTAAGTCGAAATCGAGCGCGAACATAATAATAATGATTAAATAATAATTTATTTAGGAACATAAAGGTTTGAAGTACATCAAGGTCTTACAAAGTATGCGTTATTAATAAGATGGTGAAGGTACAATGAATTGTTCGGTTGGGTGAAACACTGCTCCCCTAGCTATGTAGATCACTGAGTAATCTGTATTTAGGAGAGACAGTTTCGACTTCCAATTTGAGTATCACAAAAATCATGTTTTTATGCTTTTAAGATTACAGTATCAAAACACAAAAGATAAAATCTTACAATTAAAATTAAATAAAACAAATTAGAAAGAGGAGTGTAGATGTGCTGAGTCGAGTGAGTGCGTGTGCGTTTGTGTGCGTATGAGTGTGTGAGAGTGTGTATGCATTTGAATAATAGTAAATGGGATTACCGTCATGTAAGTGACAATAAGTACTTTTCAGTCTCGTCGAAGGTTTTATTCATGAGGTATACACGGAGGGCGAGTTTGTATTTGCTGTATGGTAAATTACAGATATGTAAGGACGCGTTAATTTTATTATACAAGCAAGGACAAAGATAGTAGAAAAATCTCTTAGTATATTTAAACTGAGTTTGTGGAACAGTACAAATTAATTCTTTCCGTCGTTTTGTAATTGTAGTAAGAGGGGTTTTTAAGTATTGGAGAAGAATGGTTTGTAGAATGAAATGTTGCCTTACGTTGAGGACACCACATTATTTGAAAAATTCTGTGGTTGGAAACAGAATAGGTCGAAATGTTGCAATTTTCAGTATAGCTCTGTGGGACACTTCCAAAGGTTTAAGGGTAGTCTTTGTGGCGCCGTCCCAGCAGCTAATACAATAAGCAATAATAGATTGACAAGGCGTAGTATACATTGCGAATAACAGACTGCTCAGCGACGTGTCGAAGAGTTTAAAAATATAAATTAGTTTTCTGACCTTGCCATTACCAAGTTAATATGAGTTTTATAATTCAGGTATCTATGTAAAGTTATACCTATGTAGGTACTTAATATTATCAACTGTGTCAATGAGTGAACATTGACATGTGTGTGAATGTATATGTACTGTTGCAGGAGTGAGCCTTTAAAGTGATAGGAATATCAGGTTGTGAGGTTGGTGAGAATGGCAATGTCCCTACCTTGATTGATAATCCGGTAGCGGAACCACCAAAGCAAAGTTCTTCACAGGTGACGGTAAGGTTGGACTTGACATAGACCACAACATCATTGCGCCGCCGCTGGGATCACATATCATGGTCGGGGGTCTAGAATCGCTGTCGAAGTACCATGAAGTACTTAGAATTGGTGCTCGACAGCCAGTGGGATTTCCCAATCTGGGGTGCCCGAGCGCCGCCTGTAGGCAGCTCTACGTGGGGATCGTGTGATCGATGGCCCTGTATGGGGTCCCGATCTGGGTGGCTGACCTGACGGCCTGCAGCAACGCTGTCCTGCGAAAGCCGCAGCGAGCGATGGCCGTCAGAGTCATCAGGGGATATCGCACGATCTCCTACTAGGCGGCTTGTGTACTGGCCGGATCCCCGCACGAACACCGCCCCAAAACAGTCATTTCGCAGAAGGAGGCTGCGGAAAGAGAGCGGGAGATTACTTCCGCTAACCCAATCTGCAGCAAACGCACCGGGCGTCGGCGGAGGGTGGATAACGCCCTCTTCCAGCCCCCCTAAATGGGTCCCGAGCGACGGATCTGGGGAAATCCGTAGACTTGAGATGGCGGCGCATAGTGTTCCACGCGCGCCTCTCTATGTTATAAGGGGGGAGTTTTACCTCACTCCCCCCTAACTCGAGGTGGCCCGCATAGGCGTGGTGGCAGTAGCTGGGGATCGCGGAAGTCGCATTAGATCCCATGATCCCCGGCGCAAGTGTGAGACGGAACACCTGGGTGGTTTTAGTTAGAGTCTGACAGACCCCTCCGCCCTCCCCAGGGCTCATGGCTCATGGATGTCCTCCGCCCTCCCCAGGGCGGAGGACATCAATGAGGATATCCCCACGTAAAAAAAAAGACCGCATCTGTGGGACATCGGATACGACTGGGTGCTGCGCGCCGACCTCCACAATGGCGTCAGCGTCGTTTGTTACGCTGACGACACGTTGGTCCTGGCGCAGGGGAGGTCGCACCAGGCACCGGCGGCCGAACTAGCGACACACGGGGTTGCGACAATCGTGGCCAGAATCCGGCAGTTGGGACTCGAGGTGGCCTTGCACAAGTCTGAGGCCATGTGTTTTCATGGTCCTCGGAACGCGCCGCCGTCGGGTTCCCAAATAACGGTAGGAGGGGTTCACATCGGCGTCGAGTCGACGATGAAGTACCTGGGACTCGTCCTCGACAGTCGGTGGAACTTCGTGGAGCATTTCCGACGTTTGGCTCCCAGACTGGACCGGGCCGGGGCTGCCTTGAAGCGGCTCCTGCCCAATCTAGGGGGTCCAAACGCCTCCTGCCGGAGGCTATACGCGGGGATCGTGCGGTCCATGGCCCTGTACGGGGCACCGGTGTGGGCGCGTTCGTTGAGGCGGCGGCCTGCCCGCCGGTTGAACGCGTCCCAGAGGGTCATGGCCACCCGGCTGGTCCGGGGATACCGCACGGTCTCCGGTGAGGCGGCGAGCCTCCTTGCCGGATTGCCGCTATGGGATCTGGAGGCAAAAGTCCTCGCGCATATTTGGGAGTGGCGTGGGGAGGCGAAACGCCGGGGCTTGACTCCGATGCCGCGAGAAATCGCGGCACAGCGGACAGAGCTCCGACGGGATCTCATGGCGTCATGGAGAGTGCGATTGTCGCAACCCAGTGCTGGGCACGCCACTATTGCGGCGATAAGTCCCCTCTTTGAGGAGTGGCTGGAGAGGCGCCACGGCGTCCTCACCTTCCGCCTGACGCAGGTCCTCACCGGACACGGCTGTTTCGGGAGATACCTGTTTCGGATAAGGCGGGAGGAAACGCCCGGGTGTCATCACTGCGTGGATCGCCCGGAGGACACGGTGGAGCATACGGTGGAGGTATGCCCGGCTTGGGCAGAGCACCGCCGTGTCCTCGTGGAGGCAATCGGTGGCGGGGATCTCTCGCGTCTGGCCCTGGTCCAGGCCATGGTACGGAGCGAGAGGGCATGGGAGGCCGTCACCTCCTTCTGCGAAGCAGTAATGCTCGCGAAGGAGGAGGCGGAGCGCGTGAGGGAGAGGCAAATTTCGCGCCCTCACGCCCCTAGCCGCCGCAGGAGGAGACGCCCTGGGCGTCGGGAATCAATCGCTGATTCCCGGCCACCGTAGGCGCGGGCTTGCGGACGGTGAGCAATGGGTAGCTCGCCGTCCGGTAAGGACCAAGCCCGGGTCGACGGCGCGTTGTGTTCCACGCGAGTGTGAGAAAAAGATTATTAGATATACTACATTTAGAGGCATTGATATCCACTTAACTATCAACTTTTGAGTGTCAGGATTTTCAGGTTACCTATTAGTTAATTATTTAATCATGTAGGCATTTTAATATGTGGGTGTACCTACTACAGGTGCACCTCTGCCCAACCCCTCGGGGAAACAAGGCGTGATGTTATGTTATGTATTTTAATATCTATGAATATGGTGTGTAGGGAAAAGGATTATAAGAAAGCACATGGAGACAAGACTAGGCATTTATTTCAATTAGACTTGTCAATAAATAGGTATTGTTAATGAGAAAGCTAGTTATCCGTTCCAAATCTAGGTCTTCGTGGAGAAGAAGGATAAGAAACTCCACGGAAGCTTGTTTTGAAGTATTTTATCAACATATTTTTACATTAGCATTTAGTTTTGTTATTACATTAATCTCTTGGACCATTTCTTAAAGCTAACAACTTTATCAATGACAAATAGAATATGAATATTCCTTAATTCGATTTAACACTTATGTAGCAATATTAGCAATATTTTAATACATACAGAACATCATAGTTATCAGCAATAATCAAGATATAATGACAATTTAACTTACATGAACATTGTAGTTAGTCGATCTTTCATCAGAAGTGATCTGATGATCCTTATTTCAATCCATTTTACAATAAAAGCAGAACTTCTGATAAGCAACATTATTTCCTTATATTAGCTTTTAGCAACTCAATATTACGGACATGGACATCACTCAGGGTCTGTTCTTAGATGTTAACATAAGCTTTTATATTGTTACCAGTCCAGTGACACGTACAGAAAAGAGAACAAGAATTAAGTTACACGACCTTTTAAAACATTTCAAATGACAGTTGTCTACCTTACCCTATCTAACATGAATATTGCCACAGATAAAATGAACTGAACTATTAGTACAAAACAAATACTTTTAAACTATAAACTGTAATAATACCTTTACAAAAATATAATTTTTACGTAAACTAATCTCTTAGATATTCTTAATAAAATAATTTAATAAAACTTGTATCCTCAATCATTTAGTATTTAAATATAGGAACACCAAATCAATCAGTGTGACCCTACTACATAATTCAACCAAGATATTGGAGACAATAACAACAGTTGAGTCAAATCAGTGTTTGACTTATAAAAAATAAGTTTGTTATTAAATTCATTTAGTAAATTAATCGTAGATAATAATTACATTTATAGGTATAACAAGTATAATTACATTTATATATCATATTATTTATTTTTAGACACAATAATTACATTTATATAACACGCGCCTCAAAGAGTGTCAGCGAGTGAAGGGGTCCGATGAGACCATTGCCTGCCGGGGTTGCGGGAAAGTCCGGAAGGGATACCGTGGCCCCCTGGCATTGCACAGGCAACAGAAGGAACACGGGTGGGTTTTAGTCAGTAAGAGTCTGACACGCCCCCCCGCTCCACCCAGAGCGGGAGACGTCATTTGATGATTTCCCATCCAAAAAAAAAAAAAGGGATATTGTGGTTACTCGAACACAATAACCAGCACTCCGGCAAGACCAAATTGTCACAATCCATCGAGAGTCGTTGTAGTAGCTAAAAAAATTACAATTGATTGATCTAATGTTCTGTGTAAGGATTGTGAAATAATTTTTTGGATGTTTAATAAACATTTTTGCTTGCTCCGGGGTCCAAGCATGTGAATCCGATACATAAAAATCATCAACAGTGTCCATAAGGGCATTTGAGTTGTCAAGCATTTTTAATGGTAAGGACAAGGGCCGTATGTTGCCAAAAAAGCTTGGAAAACAGGTTCGAATAAATCACATATGAAGCATGTTGTATGAAATGTTAACGTGTAGTGAAGAGTATTTACTGACCAGTAAAGTTAGTGTTGTATGCGCATGTTTGTGTAAACCACGAGTTAACATTTACCATAAAAAAGTGGTATAATCTATAGCTACTAATTTTAAAAAGTAATGAGAAACTTAAAAAGAACAAAATAAATAAATTACATTTTGATCTTATTAGACTAATTAGTCATGCATTAACGAGTTGCGATAACTGTAGTTCGTTTTTAATTATTAATATGTACTGACCATCGACGTTTTTCTTTAACATAACACTTCCTTTTGACGTCCAACAAAATACAAATCCATTCAATTTGGCGAAATTTCTGGCTGCGTAGAATAGTTTTTTAGTAAGCAGTGTAAGCTGCTCAGCAATGTAGATAGGTGCCTTAGGACCATCAAAGCTTAAGTGAATGGAATTTACTTTATTCGTAGGGTGGTTGGTATTAAACTGTTTGGCAGCTAGTAGAAAGTTATTTTTATGTAGGTAGTGTGTTTGAAAATTCAATGCTTATGTTGGACGTTTCTCTTTCTTTTATTCTATGGCAGCTAAGTCGAAATCGAGCGCGAACATGGTGTTTTGGAACATACAAAAAAGGATAAGTTAGGGTCGGTAGGTATGTAGGTAGATAGCGTAGGTAGGTAGGTATGTTTGTATGTAAACACATAAAAAAAATTGAGATTACTAGCAAAAGCTGATATATTTTTAAAATTTAACTTTATTCAGAAAAAGTGTGTACACTGTTTGTAATAAAAAAATCTATCTGTTTTTTTTTTATTTTTTCATAACAAAAATTGAGTAATTCATAATCTTAATATAACATAAATTTGATGGAAAGAAAAAGATCGTTTAACCAAACTCATACAACAATTTATTAATAGAAGATTTTTATTTAATACAATATAACTCCTCCCCGGCTCGCACACATGCGGAGGTCCTTCTCGGCATGCTGAGGTTCAAGTTATCCAGCATTTCTTGCGGTAACCTGTCCCATTCATAAAAAGCGGTTTCCCTGATCTCTGGCACTGTCTGGGGAGGTGGCAGATGGTTCCAAACAGCTCGCTTAAGAGCATCCCACGCCCGCTCTATTGGGTTTAAGTCAGGCGAGCCGGCAGGCCAGTTTAACTTTGTGATCTCGTATTCTTGGAGAGTAGCATTGATTCATTGAGCTCAATGTGCGAGCGCATTATCATCGACCAGTACGAATTGGTGCCCATGATTTACTCAGAATGGTCTGACAATTCCACCAATAGCGACTGTTTTGTACCTATCTGCCGTCATGGAGCCTCGATACGGGATCAAAGGTGTTCTAGATCCAATCATAATTCCACCCCAAAATGACACCGATTTCCCGCCTTGCTGAACGGTTCCAGTGGTAGTTCTTTACGTTTCAGAGTCTTCAGATCTTCTCCACACACGGACACGTTGGTTATCTGGATGAGTACTGATTCGTCAACGAAGAGACAGTTTTGCCAAATGTTTTCCTCCTCATCTTCTTCATTTTTCAGGAGCTTAGCCCATTGCAATCTCCGTCGCTGACGTTGCCGTGAATTCAGAGGGGCTCGCCAAGACCTCTGTGCTCGTAGTCCAGCCTGATGTAAGCAATTCCGAATGAATTGCGAATGGTCTGAGTGCTAACTTCAAGTCCAGAGGCCCGCACTTCTGCTTTTATTGAAGTGGCGTTGATTGTTGGGTCACGGGCTGCCAGCTACCTGATATAGCACTTCTGAGCAGCAGTCGGAACAGTTGGGCGACCACTGCGGGGTTGGTTAGCTAAATTATCTATGCCGTGGTACCTCTGCAACGTGGCCACGACACAGTATTGGGATACAGTAACTCTGCGTGCTATTTCTCTCGCGGAATATCCTTCTTCCCTCAAAGTTACAATTCTTCCTCGTAAAACTTCTGATAAATCCTGAATCCTCTTGGCATTTTATCAATAACAAGTTTCCTCGAAAAAATATTATCTCGTAAAACTTCTGATAATCCTCTTGATATTTTATCAATAACAACTTTCCTTGAAAAAATATTATAAATCCGTTAATATTGACTAAGTCAGATTTCTGAATGAGCGTAAGCTTGGATTGAATTTCTTTTTATATGGAAGAGCAATTGAATTTATATAAGAACTTCTCCCGCTCTGGGCGGAGCAGGGTGGGCGTGCCAGACTCTAACTGTCTAAAACCCACCCGTGTTCCTTCAGTTGCCTGTACGTTGCCAGGGGCCACGGTATCCCTTTGGGACTTTCCCGCGACCCCGGCAGGCCTTGGTACTAGCGGACCCCGTCAGTTGTGCTGACATCTCTATAAAAGCATACAAGCTTCTTCTTTTCTAAATATATGGATTCTTAATACACTCAATTAAGACTGTTATGAGGTTACTTTTATACGAAGGTAATTCGTTTTTCATCCTAGTACAACATCAAAGCAATGCGGGTATATTACCCGCATTGAAAGGAAAATATAAATCCTTTTCTTACCGGTATGATTTTTCTAGTTTTAGTATTAACAAACCGATGAGTATATTTTATTTTATAGTTTCTTATATTTTAATGGAGGCATTTTTGTCAAAGAGATGGTCTAAAGTTACAACAGCGACGAAATAAGTACTAACGATATCGTTATCTGAATTCACATCTGCTTTAAAGAAACTAAGTACAAAGCATTTTTCTCGGAATATGAGGATATTTTCAAAGAATACTTTTGATAGTATTGGAATATCTTACAGAAATATAAAAATGTCTAACACAGACAATTCATTTTCTTCAAGACATTTACTAAGGTGATGAAGAATCGTGTAGAAAATACTCCCACGCACGAATCCTGAACATTTTATGGTCTGATTCATAATTGAAACGATGAGATGGGCTACGTACCTGTACTTTGGCAGTCCAGTCTTTTAAGATAAGTAGGTATTATGACATTTCACCAAGAAAAAAATACAATATTGTATCTATAGTCATATACTTTAGTTTGAGTTATGTATAGGTACATTTTGAGAAATTTAACTGTTATCAAATTGACACTCTACGTCCATTTTCTGTGCTTTCACACCACTGTCAAAAGAATGAAAGTTGTAATGGAAATATACGGACAATATAATTTGGTAGACAACTTGCCTAACAGGAGGAGTTCGTGGCTAAGTAATAACAGACGCATGGGTCGATCCATCAGGTTAAGCTACGCTTGTCGGGGTTGGTCCTTAGATAGCTTTACATACCAAGACTTCTCCGTGCCTCGGAAAGCACGTTAAGCCGTTAGTCCCGGCTGTCATTCGTGGATTTTTGTCGTTACGGGTCGTCAGAAACCCGAAAGTGTGACAACCAGTCTTACCAAGGGGTTTCGTATTACCCAGTTACTGGGTTGTAGAGATCAGATAGGCAGTCGCTCCATGTAAAAAATACTGGTTTTCAGCTGCATCCGGTTAGATTGGAAACCGACCCTAACATAGTTGGGAGAAGGCTAGGCAGATTGATTGAGACAACTTGCCTGGTAGGTAATACCTACTGTAGGATGTTTTTGCCCACTCTCCTACATACGATACTACCTTTTGGAAGGGGCAACTAGAATCAATTATATTTTTCTTGTGCCTTATATGTGCCTATTTAAAATATTTAATTATTCGACTTTGACTTCATCAAATAATTCTGTATCTCAATCTTACCTAAGCCTCATTATGTTTTTTTTACCTAAATAAAACTTCTTCAATTTTCTTTTCATTTCTCTCTGAGGTACGTCCTTCGTAATACTTCCCCGTGGGAGAAAAAATAATTAAAAACTGTATCAACCAGATAGCTGCCTGAAAAACGCTGCCATATTTGAAACCGCGTTTATTTGTAGACTCACAATGGTTCGATGACTTTAATCAGAGATGAGGTTAATCAAATTAAAACGGACATCAGGTTCACAGAATCTAATAATATGCACGTATTATTTTATTCAATACCTGGGCGACCAAACTCTGCTCTGGTGAAAATAGAGAATGCTCATTTACTAGTCTAGAATAGCTCATACTAATTTCATATATAGTACTTACTAATTCCTTGCTGCCACGTCATTATTCTAAGGTAACATCTTATGCTGAACTTTGGGCGATCGAGCTCTGCTCGGGTGAAAATACTGAGAAAACGAATTTTCCCAGATATGAGACCTAGCTAGATAGATTTTTCACCCCCGTAAACCCCTATATTGCAACTTTCATCGAAATTATTAGAGCCGTTTTCGAGAACGTGATTACAAATATATGTGTCGGGAATACGTTACTGAGTTGACTAATCGGGACATAACGCTCAGACCGGCCGAAGCAGAGCAGATTTCATCGGTGGCGGTCAAGCAGTGAACACGTTTAAATACTGTCTCGCGTTTAGAATAGTTGTGTCATGTACCTACAGTGGGTGAAATGCTAGTGTGATTAATGTTACCGTCAATTGTATTATGTTCCCGTGGGATACTTTTTAGAAACGACGTTGTTTTGCGATCTTGACTAGGGCGGAGCCTCTGTTTGGCTTCAATATATTCGTCATACTGAACAGTCTTTCCAAATCAACGTTCGAATCTGCAGTGGTTTCGGCATTTTAAAGAAAAAAATCGAAAATTTACTGACATAGGTTTTAAAACATGTCATTATCTTGTTATTTTAATATTTTCTCGAGTCAAAGTTTTAGTCATTGATTGTATTGTTTTCTACAAATTGAATTAAACTAACCACTAGACAAAACCACCACCACTAAAAGCAAAATTTCTTCGCCAGCAGGTGTGCAAACCCACAGGTTTAGTGGAAAGCCCATTAAGTTGACAACACTGCTTTTCTACGATTTTGTCATTGGCCACAGATAACAAAAACGTGAAAAGAAAAAAGTTTGGTTACGTACTTCAGTTATGGTATTTTTTGGTAGAAAGTGTTGTAAAAAATGGTTTTTCATTTCGGCAATCATTGTACATTTCCATTTATAAGCACTAGTACAGCATCAGTTGTAATTAAAACTTATGTAATCATTTGGAAATTAATCAAGGCTTTAAGGTGGATCAAAACACATCAATCAAACAAATTATAGCCAATTAATTGATTTGACCTAACCAACCCTATCCAATTTCCGTCAATTGGTAAAAAATGTTTATCGTAATTCCAATAAAGGCATGCGATTAAAATTGGACTTTCTTTGGTTTCGTTTCAGAATTGCAATCAGAAATAAAATTTGTTGCGCAATCAGGCTGCTGAACTGGGTTTATCTAATGCGCAATAAACAACACTACCCATTAGGTACGCCTACAGCAGTAAAAATATTACTGATAACGAAAGAGACACATACACTCCTCCGTCATTTATAATAGGTCTCTACATGTAATTGGAGATTCTATAACCAGCATTTTCAGATTTAATTATCTGTGGATTGGCGCGCAATTCAAAATTCAAATGAATTTTATTCGAAAGACGTGTTAATTTAATTTCAAATTCAGTCATTTATTTTTATGTAGTTTTTTGTTTTTGTGACATTGTGGTAGTGTTTGGCGCCATGGATAAACTGAAAATTCGTACAATTTTCGAAAATGAGTTCCTACGTGAATTTACCGCTGCGCAAACAACACGACACGTTAACGACGTGTACGGGCCTAACACTGCTTGCATAAACACGGTCCATTATTGGTTCAATCGTTTTAAATCTGGAAATTTTGAGCTGAAGAACGAGCCTCGCGGTTGGCCGGTAACCATTGTCGACAACGACGAATTGAAGGTGATAGTGGAAGTGGATCCAACTCAATCTACGGCTGAGCTTGCTGCGGGCCTTGGAGTCAGTGTCAAAACAACAGATAAAAAAGCTAGATAAGTGGGTGCCACACGAACTAAGCGACCAACAGCGAGATTTACGCATCGAAGCATGCATAGCACTACTGAATCGGCATAGAAACGAGGGAATTCTTAATCGAATTGTTACCTGCGATGAAAAGTGGATCCTGTACGACAACCGTAAGTGTTGGTCTTAGTCGGTGGACCCAAAAAATTCAAAATTCAAAATATTTTATTTCACATAAACCTACATGGGCACTTATGAAACGTCAGAAGCTAGGTGCACGGTTCCAATTGGTCGTTTCCTATGGAGAAGAGCCGGCAAGAAACTCCACGGTTACTCTTTTAAAAATAATTGGTTTAAAAAACCCGGGTAAAGCACCTAATCAGTGCGCTAAAAAAAAAGATTATTCATAGGAAGATGTTGGTGACTGTCTGGTGGACCAGTGCCGGACTTGTACATCACAGCTTCTTACCGAATGGCACAACAGTGACGGCAGATGTCTATTGCCAAGAATTGCAAACAATGATGGAGAAGCTCGTAATTCAACAACCAAGACTAGTCAATCGCTCTTCCCCATTGCTTCTCCACGACAACACGCGAGCTCACACTTCACGACAGACCATTGCAAAGCTACAAGAGTTACAGCTGGAAGCTCTCCGTCACCCTCCGTACTCACCGGACTTTGCCCCAACAGATTTCTACTTTTTTCAAAATTTAAACAATTTTTTAAGTGGGGAAAAATTCAACACCCGAGTGTCAGTACAAAACGCTTTCGCTGACTTCATCGCCTCCCGTCCGGCAGACTTCTACAGTAAAGGGATAAACAAACTGCCATCAAAATGTCAAAATTGTATAGATAATTTGGGCCAGTAGGTACTTTGATTAGCTGAAAAAAAATTAAAAAAAATATTATACAAATCTCCAATCTAATTATATATGATAATGCTATGCTAATGATATGATTATGCTCATTTAATAGTATAGGATTTATACAAAAAACAGGCTTCTAAGTCAACGCAATAGCGTTGACTTAGAAGCCTGTTTTTTGTAAATTTAATTGATAAAGTAAAAAAAAAATGTAAAATTGGTAAAGTATCAAAACCTATAATAGGGTGCTTCCCATTGATCTAGAATCATGAAATTTGGCAAGAAGCAAGGTCTCCCAGCAACAGTAAAGAAAATACTAAATCGCCCATGCGAACCTGCTATCTAATTACGCATCACATCATTCGTAAACGATTACGACAAAGTTGTTTCATTGTGACAGTTCAACAACATTCATTGCGTTAGGTATTAACGTTGTTGAGCAGATTTTTTTTCGAATTATTAATGTGTAGCTATTTGTTACCAAAACGATTCAAATTCCTACTACTATTACGTAATTAGGGTACTGGGCTAAGACTTTAATGCGGTTTAAAACCTAGCTACGGTACCTATTAGCGTCACAGAAAATGTAAGTAATAAAATTGCTCAGAAAATGTTCAATGTTACGAGACTAAATCGGATTTGAATCGGAATATCTGCGGCTGGCTTGGAGATTGTTACGACGCAGAATAGCTAAAAGAGTTCCTATAATATAAGGAATTGGAACTATTGATTTACATTTTACTATAATGTTTAGTTATTTACTCCATTGCATATTGATGTAGGACGGGTCATATAAAGGGTGCTACACATATATGTTCTGGTCAACACATTCGATCCGACAGTATCGGTTAAACATCAGAACTAACTTGAAGTATATACACATTTTCACCTCGTGCCGATCAGGAAACTCTCTCGAACTACCTTCGCTGAATCATGTTCGGGTATTCGAGTGGTTTTCTCCGTACAAAAGACATAATATTCGATTTTGCCGACCAGCTGCTGTGGCGAATCACTCTTAATTGACCGAGTGTGTGGCACCCATAAGATACATGTGACAATCTGTAATGGCCTTATGGGAAAAAGTTAGTTTAGGTGCGTATATTTGGAAATGTTATATTCTTTACTTTCCTTGCAGACGGTGAGGGGTAGATACGGATACAGTATAATAAAGTAAGCAGTATTACGTCTTCATACAAAACTGCCGAAACGTCTCGGGTGACCTATTAGTTCAACTAGGTTTCAGACTGGCTAAAATAGACTCAACTTTGTGTTACGGGTACTGTTTAAAATGTTACATTAAAATTCCTCCCCACATACTTCAACTGAATGAGACGAAATTCAAATCTTGTCTAAAACGCACACTATGCAGGCTGGCATATTATAAGTTGGGGGATTACATCACTGATAAAAATGCTTTGCTCATTGTTTGTCCTGCTCCACAACCACAACTAATTGATTAACATTTTGAAAATACTGTTGGAGCTGCTGAAGATTGTAAGACCATCTTTGTATTGTATAAACTCAATCTCCTTTGTATTATACTAGGGGTTAAAGTATTAAATTGCCGTTTTATTGTAATAGGTACTTCGAATTGCCATAGAACTAACTTAAGTGTAACTTTTTTCACATGGTAGGTACCTATGAAGTTATTATTTTAAAAAATGTGCAACATTCGATTATCGACCTTCAGTTGTTTTTTTTTTATTCAGCTTAGAAAGATGGATACTTCAAAATTCGAGTTACTTTTGAATACGAGTCTCGACGCGGAACTAACGTGGCAGAAACCGCTCGCAATATCAATGTTGCATTTGGAGAGGGGACTGCTAATGAACGCACCGTGCGATTTTGGTTTAAACGCTTTGGTGATGGAAACTTTGATTTGAAGAACGAACTACGTGGAAGACCGCCCACACAGGTGAAAAACAATGAATTGAAAGAGATGGTGGAAGCCGATCCGAGCCAAACTACCCAGGAATTAGCGGAATGGTTTAACGTTACATAACCAACAATATTAACTCATTTGCGCCAAATCAATAAAATAAAAAATATGAGAAATGGGTGCCTCATGATTTGACTGATCTGCAGAAAGAAACGAGTGTTGAAACTTGTGTTGCCTTGGCCTTGTCGAATCGATACAGATATGAAGGAATATTGGATCGAATTGTGACATGTGATGAAAAGTGGATTCTTTACGATAACCGTAAGCGTAAAATGCAATGGCTGACCCCAGGTCAAACGCCGCAACAGTGTCCTAAAGCAAAGCTTACCAATAAAAAGGTCATGGTAAGTGTTTGGTGGTCTCAGCATGGTGTTATTCACTATAGCTTTCTCTGATCCGGTCAAGCAATAACGGCAGATGTCTACTGTGCCAAATTCCAAACAATGATAGCAAAACTAGCAGTGAAACAGCTCCGACTCATGAATCGATCTTCACCATTATTGCTCCATGATAACGTGAGACCCTCATACAGCACGAGATACTGTTTTAACTCTACAGGAACTGCAATTAGAAACCATTCATCACCCTCCGTATTCGCCAGACCTTGCTCCAACGGAATACCACTTTTTTCGTGTTTTGGACCATTTTCTACGTGATAAAAAGTTTTCTTCTCAGGCGGCAGTACAAAATGCTTTCACACAGTTGGTCGAATCTAGATCACGAGAGTTCTATCGCAAAGGCATAAATGACCTTCCTATTAGATGGCAGCAATGTATAGATAATTATGGTAATTATTTTGTTTAAATAAATGTGTTAAATTAAAAAAAAAAACGAATTTCAATTTTTCAGTACAAATCGGCAATTTAATATTTTAATCCCCAATAATATAATTTCATAGCACAAGGTGTAAGTATTATGTACTAAAGAGCTACCATTTACCGGGTAGTTTGTATTTCATTGACTTGAATGTGCCCTAGCTGCTGTGAGTATTTCATTCTCACTCAGATACCTTGTCAATATATCTATGAAAACATCATGTACGTCAGGAAAAATCTTAATCTTTTCAGTAAAAGAGGTGAAAGACACAATTATAGTACTAGAAATAGGGACCAATTAGTTCAACCGGGTTTCAGACTGGCTAAAGTAGACACATCCTTCATGGGCTACAGTTTGAAATGTTACAATAAAATACCTCCCCATATACTACAAATAAATGAAACGAAATTTAAATCTTGTATAAAACGCACACTATACTGCCAAGCATTATTATAACCTGGGGGAATAAATCGCTGACAAAAATGCTTGACTTAACGCTGGTCCAGCTCCACAAGGGTGCCTAAACTAATTGATTAGCATTCGAAAATATTGTTGGAGCTGCTGAAGATTTCAAAAACTATCTTTGAATTGTATAACTTCAATCTCTTTTTTATTGTATAATTGCATAGCACATGTGTGAGCACTGTGACCATGTACCTTCTATATGTATATATTTCTGACTGACTGACCCCTTGACAATTCAAAAGTGCATGTAAATGGTTTAATTGAAATAAATGCTTTGAGTTTGAGTTGTATGTCTCGCTGGTGGTGGCGCGTGTGTTGGATCATTTAACTCCCTTCAAAACGGACTTAATGCCACAGGCATTTTCTACCAGTCAACCTTTGGGTGATGCAGAGACAAACAGTGGTAGGTGCAATAGCGAGAATTGAGGAAAAAAATATTTATTTAAATATAAAGATATACATATATACCTATTAAAAACTATAAATACACCTAATTATATATAAATATAAGCACAAATAAGACAAACAATGGGAAAACATTACCGTTGTGATAATACTGCCAGCTTCTTGCGGTTTCTTCCAGTTTTTTTCTTTTTATTACATACGATTTTACGAACGTGCACATCTTTCTACATTGTTCTCACATGCATAATTTCAACATGAATGATGTATCCAATATTTTGTATCAATTATTGGAATGGGCAACTAGCTTCATATTTCTGACTGACCGACTTCTTGCCAATTCAAAAGTAACAGTAAATGATTAATTGAAATAAATGCTTGGAGTTTGAGTTTGAGTGCGCTGAAATTACGCACGGACGGACGCGGATGGTGCGAGACGCTCTCGCAAAATGTACGTGAAATATGGCACGAAGTTACGATTGTATTGTTCAGTGTATGGATGTTTGAATTCATACATTGAACAATACAGGTGACAACATCTTTGAATTCATCGCAAGGTTTAAAAAACGAATGCTCTCATAAAATTTCAGTTACAAAGTTCAGGTACAACTCAAGAGACACCGCCAGTGAGCAACCCGAGTGTGTGTTTAATTACCGAGCTGCCGTAGATAATTATTTCAAGGACACTGCCGAGGCGTAATACTGCTTACTTTATTATACTGTGTTATGGGCGAGGATGGTCGGGCTTTCAAGAGCAATAACGGCAATAGTGGTATTGCTTCAGAGCGCCATTTAGCGAATTCCCGAGACCTTCATGGTATTGAAAATATGTTTTAATTATTTTCGATACATTCTAACCCACAAACCCAACCCTCCGGGAAAAGAAGATATTAAGTTACATTCTCTTAATATTTCTATTTTTTTCTTCTCGCAGAAAATACTATTGAAAAAACATGTATTAAATTATTTTCGAAACAAATATTCAGGGGAAAAAAATCACATCACGCCTGTAAACCTCGAAGGGTTAGACACGAGGTGTACATATAGTTACCCACATTTTGCCAGTTATGTATAAGTCCCATGTAATAGGGGGCGAGCCTATTGCCATCAACCGGGCACAAATCCAGACTCCGGGCTGCTACTGACAAATTCCTGATGGAAAAACCCAATAACACTTTTGCCCTACCTGGGAATCGAACCCAGGACCTCATTCTCAGCAGTAGCGCGTGCGACATTTATACCAACGAGGTATTCAATAAGTAAGTATAATGAGTGAGTGTTTTTAACATCCTACTTATTAAGGTTCGTGTGAAAAATTCATTATTATTAATATTCATTACTATTCACGCAAAATCCTGCATCGCAATTTTGCTTTACAGTATAATTTTGAGATCACAAGGCAATTTCCTAATATCATTTTGTTATTAACTGTATGAACATTGGGATGTTGAAATGTGATCCCAATTTATTAGCGAACAATATCGTGCAGGACAGCGTCGTGTGAACGGCCGCTAACTGAATTGCTTCTTAGAAAGCCTAGATGTTAACTTGATTTCTGTTTTGCTCGAGACAATAATAATTGTGTTATGCGAGTTCATCTGTATACACTACCTGGGGAAAACTATCCACTTACATTAAATAAAAGATAGGCAGTTATTAGAATTATGGTGCACATTATGCGACATGCGACTGCGACAGCTCGGCGAATCGAGGCAACGACAGGCTGCGGCCGACAATTTTCATATACTATTTTGTTCTAAGCTCCGTACTCTTGGCGTCGAGTTGCAGAGTCGCAACGACAGGCTAGGGTGGAGACGCACTGAGCTCGCGTACAACCGACAATTGTCGGATACAATGTGACTGACGCTGACCTGTCGCATGCGACTGTCGTCGGGAGTGTGCGTGTGTGCCACGTCTAAAAGTTAGAACTTCATATTCATATTCCAAATACATATTTACAGTAATATAAATTAAGCCCCACAGCGGAGCCGCACCTTCCTTCACCCAACCCAAAAATTATAGTAGGTAGGTGGGAATATAAGGACCTAAGAGCCAGAATCACAGGCCGGACAGGCTCTATCAGAGATTCTGAATCTAGCCATAACATGTCCTGCAGATCTGGTAGCGTCGTGTGACGAGTCGTTGATCTCCATAAAATAGGGTTGAGCTACACAATGACTGATGCATGCATGCGGTCTGTCGGGACAGGTCATCTGAAAGCTGCTACGTCTTCAAAAGGCCGTTCCAGCCATTGACCAGCATTGTTAGACTCATATGAATAGTATAAATATTTGGACTTTAAAAGAGACCATAACCGCTGATTTTGCTACGGTATTTCGCCTCAGGGATCAGTCAGCTAGGAAAGGCCAGCGCCATATAGTTTTAAAATATTAACCAAGAATTTACTTGTAACAGTGTCTTACATGATTTAACAGAAATAAACATTTTAATTTAGGTAATTTCCAGTAATTTTACTACCCGTTTTATAAAACATTATCCCACAGGTCAGTGGTGCCATCTATCCTGGTTACAAGAAAGCTGAAGCGTTGAATTCCTATCCACTCCAGTATCAACTTTCAATTCTCACGAAGGTTCGAGTTTTTCCCGCTAGGATCGGGAAAAAGGCTTTTCAATTCCTTCAGATTGACACAGAGGGCGTTTAGGGTGAGGAATAGCTTTCAAAGTCATGCCGGTTTTCCTCAAAGAGTTACGTGTGCAGAGGTAAACAAATTGTTAATAACTAAATACACTTAGATTTCGCCAGTTAAGCCTCGGTCACACACAGTGAATACTTGCCCTCATTCTTGAAGCGAGAACTCGCTGTGTGTTCGATTCATTCGCCGCGATTTGAATTGAACATGTTCTATTTTACTCGAGAATTGGCTATGCGAGTAGTCATTCCGCTTAGCGCGCCGCTCCAGACTTCATGCCCGTGCTATATCAGGTGGTTGCGTCGCTCTAGAACCCGCTGTGTGTGGCAGGCAGGCAGCGAACTGTTCGTGTCGCTGCGAGTATTACCTATTCGCAGCGAATACACTGGCAACGAGTAGTCGCTGTGTGTGACTGAGGCTGTATGTTTGTTCGTTGTGATTCTTGGTTCTTTGACTCTATGAAGTATTCTATCAGTAGGTACATTATTTTTTCTACCAAAAAAACATCATTGTCTATTATAGGTAGTGCAATCCACGACGATGCGCCCCTCTCCGCTCCGCTCCATACTAAAGTACAGCTTACATTACAGTTATCTCGGAGTAGGGCGCGTAGTCGTGGATTGCACTATCTGTAGATACTTTTTTTAAATAATAAACAAAATTTGTTTATTTCTCATTTTTTCCCGAAATATTTGCTACGACTGATTGACGGTATTAAAATTTTGTTGTCTTGGCTGAAGAGGATTACCGTACAGTCACAAGCATAAATGCTTCACAGTTACACAGTGTTTCTCTCGTGAAATAAAATTGCAACTTTGTGAAAAGACCTAGGTGTTTGATGATAGTATTTTTCGATAAGACTAATTTTATTATGTTCGTAACACCATACAATACCTATATGCTAAGAACATTGCTTCTAAGGTATTTAACCAGGTACTAAGACCTCCCTAAGGCCGTTCGTCCACCGCACCGTGAACGGGACGTCAACGAGAACGAGATGAGCACGGCGAAGCAGCGACAGTACATTTACTATGGCCGCGTAATCTCGTTTCTCATTGACGTCCCGTTCACGGTGCGATGGTCAAACAGTGTAAGGCACCTGCACCACCACCGGCGATTAACGACAAGTGAGTAGACCTAGCAACTAAAAACGAGTTGGCGAGCAACGAGCAGCGAGTGTGCCACGGTGACGAGCGATACTAGCTGCATATGTGCCAAGCGTGAGTCTCTCAGCGAGTGTTCTACCCGCCTAGCGAGCATCGCTTAGCGAGTACTCTCTTTGATAGCTCTTGTCGCTACGGTAAACGAGTAGGTACTCGCCGGCGGCGGTATGAACAGTCAGCGATCAGCTATTAATATATGAATCTCTTTTACTTACACTGGACCTACAATATTTTGTACGTTTCTTGAGCGAGAAAATTGTTGATGGCCACCTAGCTCTCCACAATTAGGTATTCATAGTCCCACCACCTGGTGGGACTGAAAATTTAAAATTCATGATAGTTTTATCTTACCGATACTTGTGACCTGCCTTTTTTTTAAGCCTTACGGAATAAATGATCTAATCGATGGTCAAAACCGCTTAAAAATCCATTGCATAGTTGTAGTAAAGGAGTAAAATGTATGATTGATGCAGACAGATCAACGATTAGCCTAGACTTTATTTATTTATTTCATGGAGGACTTACCTACAGCTAACAAAAACATAACAAAAAAAAGAGGTAATAGTCACCAGAAAGACAATTACCAGTCCTCGCAAGTACTCGCAAGTGCTCGTAAGTACTTTATGATTATGATACTCACGAGTTCTAATTCAATTCTCAATTTGAGGAAAAATTTTTTTTTACCAAATTGACATTGTGACAAAACTGAATTGATTAGAATATCATCATCATGGTTCTCCTGCTCTTGTCCCAATTGATTTGGGGTCGGCGCAGCCTTCATGTGCATGACGCCGGGGCCGCACCGGAGCCGCACAGGCTGCAAGTTAAAAAAAATGACATAATATCTCAGAAATAAGCGCCGGTGCGGCGCGCAGCGGCGTTGCGGCGCATGGGCGATATTCACTCGTATACATAACAAACATTCAGTCCGGCGCCGGTGCGCTCCAGTGACGTGTACAAGACACTTTTTTTGTTTGTGTGGGAAATCATCATTATGACTTCTGCTCTGTGTGGAGCGGGAGGACGTGTCAGACTCTTACTGACTAAAACCCACCCGTATTCCTTCAGTTGCCTGTGCAATGCCAGGGAGCCACGGTATCCCTTTCGGACTTTCCCGCAACTCCGGCAGGCAATGATCCCATCGGACCCCTTTACTGTGTACAAGAAGCCTTACTTCTCCTTTAGCCCTCATCTCAGTAGTCACTCCTACTTGTATAGAATATGAATGGGCGGCTGTTATTATTATAATTTACTGAGTCTACTAGTTCATTGAACGCAGAGCTAGGGAGAGACATTTGCATCTGCGACATGCAAATGTCTGAGACCAACGAATTCCTTTTAAGCTAAAAATACACTTACATTTCCATAATATATCGTCCGGTACCTAAGTACTATCTTACCGGCACGCGGCGACCGGTGGCTTTACCATCCTATTTCTAAGGTTGAATGTCACTTGCATGACGTCATGATGTCATAAAACGACAATGTCTATTTGTCTACAGTCAAACCGTCGAAAGAATGCGATCCTGACACCTGTCAGTTAGACAAATTAAGCAAGGATCAAATTTGCAAAACACATACTGTCAAGAACGAATTCGCTTGACGGCCGGACTGTATGTGATAGTTAGACGTTTTCAACCTCAGTGAAGTTCAATTTACTGGGAATTGTTATCAAAAGTGGTGAAACAATCACGAAGTCGACCATGCATTAAATTAGGATGTCGCGCAGAAATCGCTGAATGCGATACAATCACCTACAGATTGTCATTTTTTGTAAAATTCTATTTACTTTAAACAGTATACAATAAATAGCGAATACTCTTTGATACTGATGTACATAGAATTATTTAACTAAACACTAAAGTAAAAGGGAATCTTTTGAAGCGTGCACACTTGGTTCACTTCATTTACTATTCGATACAAATAGTCGGTAAATTTGAAGAAATTTCAATATGAGTGTGGAAGGCTATTAGAGTAGGGAAGACCAAAGAAACGATGAATGAACTGTGTGAAAGATGATATGGCTGGAAAGAGTGACTACCGAGATGCCGACTAAGAGAAAGGCAAGACGTTACAATTTAGTTGCCGACCCCAAATAAATCGGGATAAGTGCATGAGAATTATGATAATCGATCAACTAGAACCCAAATTTAGGTGTTGAATTCCTCTTTCTCACGTTACAGTCTCGATCATAGATCAGTACCTATTCTCGAGAAACTTGAACTTTAAAAAAAAATGGTTTCCGTGCCTCAAAAGCAAAAACGGAACCCTTAGGCCTTCAACGCACTACCGGCTAGCCGAAATGCGGCGCGCCGTTGCGGCAGGCCGCATGTCTTGCGGTCTGCCGCAACGGTACGCCGTACTCCGGCTAGCCGTATCGTCTCGGTTCTATTGCGGTCCGCCGCAATGGTCAGTGCTTCTTGAAATATTGGATATTTATTTAAATTATAGTGAAAAACGCCTTCGTAAAAATTTCGGCCGCGAAAGTTGACCACCCTGTTGGCAACTGAGGTGCCCCGCGTGGCCGGCCGCACAGTGCGTAGAGGGGATGCAGCACACCGCAATATCCAACCGGCACGGTGCACCGCAGTCTCGAGTCAACCGGGGTGGTTCCGCCCCGTACCTATAGCCCGCCGCAAATCAGTGCGTTGGAATTATACGATTTCATATAAAATAGACTTGCGGCATGCCGTAACGGCGCGCCAAACCACAGTCACAGTTACAGGTCTTTGTTTGACCCAAATAAAGACCTGTAACGTAAGTAAATTAATTTTCAATATGGGGGTCACCTTTGGGGGTAACAAGCAAATTTAAAAAAAGTTTTGCAAATTTCACTGTGTGACCTAACTAATAAAAGGGCTTAAATACGACGATCTCATTTTTTCGATCTCATTGGATTATATTTTCAGAATTAGCTTTTTACGTTTAGCGAGCGTACCGGCCTTTGTCTCCGTCTTTTTCTTTACGTGTAAAGTATAAAGAAAATAACCACACTGCTGTACTTTTTCAATGCTTTTTTTTATTTTTTTATTGTCATATTGCTTTTAAATAAAAAACTACCGCACATAAAAACTCCAGTCATCTATGAACTTTATTTTAATTAATTAATCATAATATAAAATTACTTATTTATATAAAAAAGTAGTAAAATAGAGAAAAATTACTCGATAAGAGGTAATTTTGCCTATTCTATCGAGGAAACTTTATCAAATCGTGTTTCCATCGCGCATAATGTCTAGTAGATATCCCCAGTAATACCAATATATTTCCCTACATTTTTATTGAATTGTTTACTACTTCAAACAAGCTTAATAAAAATATGTTTGATTGTAAAAAAAGCTCGTGCAGTCTTGGCGGCACGTGGTAAACTGCGTCCATAAGCGACCCGGGCAGAATCAGGCTGGGCGCACGAATAGGTCCCGTGTTGCGGTGTACTACAGTATAGCAAAGGACTTGGTCGTGACGAGACGTCCACATGATAAATGTTCCTAAGATATCACCATGCATCAGTATTCATGCACGCAACTCCATACAGCCCTAAACAAAGTGAACATATCGGCGACAGGCGCGGGGCGAACTGCGCGGCGTAATCGGTTCGCTTTTGTTTAAGGCGAAATGGGTCCCAAAGAAGAGGTTTTGACGCATTTCGGCTGCACGCAAAATCAATTTTTGTCCTCAAAAACTACAAAGTTGCCTTATTTTTTTTCATGATTATTAAAATTGAAGATATTTTTTAGTGAATTATGAGGGCCAAAACACGATTGACATAATTTGGCTCGATACAAAAAAATCGCAAAGTTTCCTCAAAATGTAGAGTTTTTATGAGAAAAAATGGTTTTATTCGATTGTAATTAAAGCAATTTCAATAAAATTTCGTCTATACGTTCACCATAAAAGACTTTAGGGGATTATGGATTTATTTTAATGTAACTGCAAATAGAATCTTAAAATAAACCCAAATATAGTAAATCGGGCTAAATCGGCTCGCGCTCAGAGTCCTGCGGGACGTCATCGAGGGTGGACCTGTGTCAAAATTTTTAAAAATACGCTCTCTCTGCAGTTGTTAAAAAAAAATCAAATAAAAGAAGAACACATTAGATATGAAAATGCGACAACTCAGAAAAAATATTTCGTAATTTTAATATAGTTTTAATTCATAATATTGTTTTCGAAAGTGTGATTATTTCTATGCGATAAGATGACGTTTAATTGTCATCTTACAATAGTGTTAGACACATTACAAATTATTATCGATAAAATTATAGTCAAGTGCGAGTCTTATATAAATTTTTATCGTCGTATATGAAGAAGTTTTTTTAAAGATTTTTTTATCAGATTCATCCATGTTACTATATTTACTCTCCACCGAACTGTCTTTGCTAATATCATATTCTATATTAATAAACATATAATATACAATTGGTCCGGTTGTAGGTTGTATAAAAAATATTTAAAACAACTTTCACTCTGTCAAGAACATTTAAAATTAGAAAAAAAAAGCTGTTTCGAACAAAAGTGCTATACTAACATGATCAAATGTATAGAACACGATAAAAATCATAATTATATTTTTCGAATAGCTGAGCTAGCAACAAATTTTTTTCTTGAATGATTGTATCGTATTGGCTCAGTATGAATCATTTTCAGTTTTGAATACAAAAAGTCACTGGTTACGATATCGTATACGACACTTCTGTATACGATAAAATGTCGTTCTAAAATGTCGAAGTCCTAAAATAATAGATTCGATAAATTATAGCTGTAGCAGTAGGTACGTCACTTGGCAATAAAGTACGGCAATTATTACTTCATATAGAGCTGTCAATATTTACGAATCTTCATGAGTGGTGGAAAAATATCCAAAACAAAAAAATATGGTCACATTATAAGCGAAACAGTACGACCATTTTTAGCCCGTATAAATAAAGATGAAAGTTTGTATGGTTTTTTTTCTTAAATTCACTTACTTGATAAAATTCTTAAATTCACTGACATACAATGCACAACCTAAACCACGCTGGGTATAGAAGCATGCAATTTTGCAGATGATTTCCTTTTATAACGAACGAAATTACGACTTTGATATTTTCTATCAAAATTACATTTTGCGGGGCCGTTGAGATACGCAGTAGAACCATTGCAATTTTAAACTTTCACCTTACTACCGCAAAACCATGTTTATCTGAAACTAGTTTCTGTCCGCGTGGTCTTCATTCACGTGGCAGTCGTAAGATACCACAATATATTAAAATAACAGGCATATTTTATAAATCTTCACTGTAAGTACAATAGGTTTGTAGTTTTGGTCTCGCCTAGAGACCCGAGAGTTAGGACTGGTGACGCGACTGGCTGGCTGGCTGGACTAGCGAGAAAGCGACAGAGTTGTCCGTGTGAGAAGCAGCTCCTCCTGAGGTCTAAACGCGCAGCCTTCAGTAGAAATTTCCCATTCCTTGCGAAGTTTTTCATTTTAAGTGAATTATTAAACGCCTGCAGTCCTTCATATAATACCTAATGGCACAACACTGATACACTAATGGATTCTTACAGATTATTCATGACTACCTAACTATCACTAAAAAAATCCCGTGTGCAGTTTGTACACGGGATTTCTCATTAACAGTCACCTAACCATAAATATTGATTTATATTAAAACCATAGATGACAGAAGAGGCCTAAACTTCATGTTTTTCTGTGTACGTTCTACGAACTATCCCATAACACTATATCAAAAGGTAAAAATATTGTTTCTTTAATTAATAAAATGAATTGACTGTCACAACACAGCACATTAGCCGATAACGACACCGACCCGACATGGACACGATATCGGAGGTCTGGTGATCGGATACGTTTAGTGCCTACCAAACGCTTTTACATTGTCTTGCTATTGTCACCTATATCGTCGCAGACAGCGACCGACACCGATATAGGTACGATATCTATCGGCGAAGACACAGTGCGGTGAGAGTAGCGGCATTTTATCACTTGAACACATTTTTTCGCACTGCCGACTTCAAGAAAGCGATACTTAGTAGGTAACCATCGCGATGCACCAAACAACCACATTGTTTGGTGCGTCGCGATGGTTACCAATATCATTGGGCCGATAATAATTATAATTATCGATGTCGGTGTAATAGCTGCCGACATATTATCGGTATCGGGCTGGTGTCGTTATCTGTTAATGTGAAAACGCCCATTAGGTACACAGGACATTTTAAGTAATCATTTTAGTTCACTACACCGTACCTAAGTCCCATAAAATGTAAACTTATTGAAAAAAATCGAACCTAAGAAAAACTAGTTCAGTTGGTCAACTGCAAATATTTTATGCTGTGGCATGGATTTTTCGCGAAATGATCGGCAGTGAATCGTAAATAAATACGTCTTTCTGCATTTAGGGGAGGCGGAGGTAGCGTTTCAAAGGCCCACAGGCCAGGAAAATGTCGCCTTAAATTTTATTTCCGTATTAAAACATACCTTAATCACAAAGTCTGCACCAGTGAAAGAAAATATTTTCGTTCACTGGTCTGCACCATATAATTGGCAGGCTTTGTAGAACGATAATTTTTGACTTTCCTCTTATCAATGAGCGTTTTCCTTGAGACAGTGGCGCATGATTGCGTTAACTGCAATGTAGGATAACACAGACGGAGACGCTTTGAAGGTGGTCGGTCACGGAAGTTGTGCGCTTAACGCCACGAATATTATTAGTACTGCCGTCTGTCGACGCTACCGGCACGGCCAATACGTGCTTTGTGACGATAACCTTACCTTAACTGCTTCTTCCACATCGTCGTCTCTGGAAGCTTTGACCAAGCTCTTCTTCATCAGCTGGTACATGGTCTCCCGTCTAAGGTGACCCTCACTTAGTAGGTCGTAGCACTGAAATAAAAATAAATATACACTTTTGTTAGCTTTGGGTTAGCGTATAAATTGACATTATTAGGGGTGCTACGCACTTGTTCCGGTTGGCAAATAACGGCACAGCCGGGCAGAAACATCGAATACATTATGTAGATATAATGTTCGGGAAAAAGCCGCCCGACTTAGCTCGAATTATGCCAAGCCGATCCGAACATGATTCAGCGACGGGTAGGGAAATCGAACGGACCTTGCCGATCAGCACGATCCGAATGTAAGCCGAATATGTGAATAGTAATTGCTTTGGGTCGGCTTTGTTGTTCAATAAATAGGTACTGAACTGAATCAACGGATAAAATAAAAACAACCCAAACAAGTGTGTAGCACCACGACAGAAACTGTATGTTCTTGGGGAAAGTAAACAATATACTTCGATAAACACGGTTATTGAAAAAGAAGATGCCATACACTATCCAATAGAGTATATATAATAGAGTATAATATCCAATAGAGAGCAGCGGTGGCCCAGTGGTGGCGGCCCCGACTTACAAACAGTAAGTCGTGGGTTCGAACCCAGACAGGCGCATTACTTTGTGTAATTTATTTCATCACCACTGCTCTCAAAACGGTGAAGGAAAAACATCGTGAGGAAACCGGCATGTCCTAAAACCAAAAATTCGAAGACATGTGACATCTACCAATCCGCACTGGGCCCGCGTGGTGGATTATAGCCCACTCCCTCTCAATGAAAGGAGGCCGTGTCCCTGCAGTGGGAACGTTATAGGCTGATGATGATGATGATGATGATCCAATAGAGTTAATAGAATCCCTTAGCACACCCGGTCTTCCAGCACAAAAAATTTGTTAAAAAGTCGAATAATTCTTCTCAGAAATATAAGTCCTCCCAAACTTTGCAATGGCACTCGGCTCATAGTCACCAATCTCCAAGTCAAGGTTGTGTTGGCACAATCTCATCGAAGTCCAAATCTTAAAAGGTTACGGCGCTGGTGATGTTGTTTTTGTTCCCAGAATTCCCCTGATTTACAATTATTTCCCGTTTAGTTATAAACGTTTTCAATTCCCCGTCAGCATAAGTTAGGCTATGACCATTAACAAAGTTCAGGGCCAGACATTAACCGTTGCGACGGTGGATCTCAGTATTGGTTGCATTTCTCACGGCCAACTGTATCATATGTAGCTCTTTTGCGTGTGTGCAACCCTAGCAACCTTTTTGCAACAATCATAAATGTACTGAAAAATTGGGTTGATCGGATGGGGTACTGCCGAGCCAGTCGTGGTAGTCATATGAATGATATTGTGATCCATTCTTAAATGACAAAGTCCAACCTTTTCAATAAAACCATACAATTTGAAATAAATAACGGTAGTTTTTTTATAGCTGATTCTAATTTAAAATACTAGATGGCCCACCCGTTACAATAGCAAGTAGCTAGGCCGGTGGAAAATTCGTTCTGAAGCCCCCCACAAGCTGTTTGATTCTGTCATACTCGAGGGTAAAATGACACAGGTGGACAGAGGTATGGTGATACTCTTCTTTAAAAAGAGTGTCACCCTTTTCAAGCAAGAGTATTATTGACCTCTATCTTGAAATTGGACATACCTAACTGGACAGTTTGTTCTAGGTGAGCGTAGTTGTCCACAACTTCGAGTGTAGAGTCTCCGATCTTCATGAGGGCGGGTGTTACATGGGCATTTGACATGAAATTAGTTTTGACCATGTTCATTTTAAGACCTTCTCTTTCGGGAGCTCTACTGAGGTCATCAAGCACTGTACTGAGGTCCTCCGATATAGTAGTCATGGCTGAGACTATCTGGACCTTGAAGACACGCTCCAATGCAACAGTGAACAGTATCGGAAAGATAATGTCTCTCTGTCTCACACCTCGCTGCAGAAGTATAGGTTTCGAGGCCTGGTCGGGGAGTCGAACCGACATAGTAGTATTATTTTCATACAGACACTGCCGCACTTCGATTTACCGATAGTGAATCAGGCACCTGAATTGAAGAGACTACAGTACAGCCCAAGTCTCATTCGAATCGAAGGCTTTCTCGTAGTCCACAAATGCTAAGCAGAAGTGGCAGATCATACTCAAAAATTCAAAATTTAATATATTTTATTTCACATAAACCTACATGGGCAAACTCAAAACTCAAACTCAAACCATTTATTTCAATTAAACCATTTACAGGCACTTTTGAATTGTCAAGGGGTCGATCAGTCAAAAAAAAATATGAAGCTAGTTGCCCATTCCAAAGCGTAGTAGGTACCTATGGAGAAGAACGGGCAAGAAACTCCACGGACACTCTTTTAAATAAAAAAATTGATACAAAATATTGGTTACATCATTCATTTTGAAATTATGCATGTGAGAACAATGTAGAAAGACGTGCACGTTCGTAAAAGCGTCCGTAATAAAAATAAAAAATCGTTCAAAAACTTAAAATAAATTAAAATAAGCCATGGCAGCTAAGAGATGACCAGTCCCAACTGACGGCGCCCGTTCACGAACATGACGCATGGATCAGCACCATTAAGCTCAACCATTTTGAAGGGAGCTAAATGATCCAACACACGCGCCACCATCAGCAAGACATTTGAGTGAGCATGACATACTCACAGCCGCCAGGGCACATATTACCCGGTAAATGGTAGCTCTTTAGTACATAGTACTCACACCTGTGCTGTGCAATGATATAATACAAAGGAAATTGAGTTTATACAATACAAGGTCTTACAATCTTGAGCAGCTCCAACAGTATTTTCAAAATGTTAATCAGTGTGTATGTCAATTAGTTGTGGAGCAGGACCAGCAATGAGCCAAGCATTTTTATCAGAGATGTAATCCCCCAACTTATAATATGCCTGCCTACATAGTGTGCGTTTTATACAAGATTTGAATTTCGTCTCATTAAGTTGAAGGCACTTATGAAACGTCAGAAGGTAGGTGCACGGTTCCAATTGATCGTTTCCTATGGAGAAGAGCCGGCAAGAAACTCCACAAACGTACGTAGTTTAAAGGGAAGTTTTATAAAAAATGGCTGTTATTGTAATTTATCAAAAGTGTCTAGGGACTTTTGATCGACGGGTCGACGGCGCGTTGTGTTCCACGCGCGCCTCAAAGAGAAGATTGAAAAATGTATTTTTAACAAAAAAATATCCAATTCATATTTACCAAATCTAGTCTTCCAGACTGGCTTCTTACTTAAATTGCTTATGTTTAGTTAACAACTTATCCCTATATTTTGTAAAAATTAAGAAATCTTGCATTTTTTGCAAATTGTGGGAAATTAACAGTTAATGTCGTCAATTAAATTTAAAAAAAAAACAAAAAAAAAAAAATTTTTTTTTACTGTTTAACAAACGTTTTTCCACCACTGACAGGAATTCACACAATCACAGCGATTTAGCATGCTTAATATCATTTCATCAAAATCACTCTGATGAATGGCCGCCCACGTTCTTTCTAACAAGTCAAAAAGTTGTTGTGGGGTATGCACGGCATCAATACTCGGCAGAGCTCTTCTTTGGACCATATCCCATGCGTGCTCAATTGGGTTGAGGTCTGCTGATTGAGCAGGCCACGGCAGAACATTGATCCGAGCATCGGCAAGAGTGTGTGTTACGACTCTAGCCGTGTCTAGACGTGCATTGTCGTGCATTCTGCGTATAAATCTGGGCATTGAGGTTGCCCTGATCCAAATCAGATTGGTGCTTCCACCGTTCTAAATACCGGTCCAAACCATTGTTGTTCCTCCTCCATATGAATGAACTTCCTGACAAAACATCAAACGTTCTTGACTTCCAGAGGTCCACCAAACCCAAGTAAGTCTTGTATCCGACCTCATACCGAAACGGGATTCATCAGAAAAGCAAACACAACACCAGTCTTCTTCCTCCCAATTTCTGTGTTTGCGAGCCCATTTTAAACGGGCCCTAAGATTGCGGGGTGCACTCTCAGCAGCCTTTGGGAACGCCGACCCACTTCATGTAAACGACTTCGGATGGTTTGGTCGCTTATGAGCAAGCTGTTGTGCAGCCTCGTAGCCAACATCATGGCGGTCATGTTACGATTCCTGTCTGCGAGTGGTGATGCGAGATCGTCCTCCATGTCGCTCGGCCACGCTGCCCGTTATACGATAGCGTGTCCAGAGGCGGCTCTGTGTAGTGCCAAGAGCGACAGCCACAGTACGTTGCCTGGAACCAGCTTGCAATATTCCGACGGCTTTCATCATCTTTTCTCGTGTCCAATGAAGCCGTCGCTCCATATTGATGCTGTTTTTTTTCAGTTCCGATGCAGAAATTGTATTGCTTTTTTTTTAAACGCTATTAACTACACACTTTTATAGGAATCCTGATTGACGGATTATTTTCTATTTTGAATCAATATTTAAAGATTCTTTATTCAAATAGTCAAATTCACTGAAAAGAATCAATAACGATCCAAAAAAAAAAAAAAAAAAATCCTCAATTGCGGCGATACTCTAACGTACTTGATCCCTAGACACTTTTGATGTGATTATAAATAACCTGAATAGGCGTAGTTTTAGAAGGGAAATATGCTTTTGTCTGCCTAATGAATAGGCAGACAAAAGCATATTTTTCATTTAGGCGAACTCACTTGTTCACAGTAACTAGGCGGTAGTCGCTGTGAACAATTGAGTTTTAATATAGATATTCCTTTGAAATCTACGCTTATACAGGCTGTGTCACGTTACTGTTGTGTTGCTATGAAAAATAACATCGACATTGTTAAGATTTTACGTTTAGTTTTCGATGAAATCGAATTAACCATTTAAAAAAAAGAAAACAAAGACACTGATTTCCAAAACAATCAGTTGAAAGATTATGATCGAACGTGTCTGTTATAACAAAAACAACATTCCCTGTGTTTTCATCGCTCTATGAACTATAGGTACATTGGGCACGAATATACTCAAACATTTTGTTTCAAAGGATTTGCGACCATTTTTTATCACTAATTTTCTTTACAAGTCTAGTATAAAGTAAAAAAATATACACACAAATGTTGACAAGATAAATAGAGAAGCAGCTTACATGAACGTAACCTTTTATGTAAAATATATTAGTAGTTGTATGAACACATGAATATACTCAAATATTTTGTTTCAAAGGATTTGCGACCATTTTTTTATCACTAATTTTCCTTACAAATCTAGTATAAAGTACAAAAATATACCCACAAAGGTTGACAAGATAAATAGAGAAGCAGAATACATGAACGTAACCTTTTATGTAAAAATATATTAGTACCAGTTGTATGAACAGTTTGTCCGCCATAAAATTGAAGTAGCGCCCTAAAAGAGTCTTAAAAGGATACTGCTATATAAACGGTTCGTAAGAAGTTGTATATTTTTCGCGACTGTCCCTGAAATTGAAGACAGACAAGAGAAGTTCGTCTGTTTTCTGTAACAATTCAGCTTGATCACACATAATCAAGATATTTAATATTCTGAAAAGGCATAGTGGCAAATTGCTTTCGCAATATCATCAATGCAATCTGCCCGGAAGTCCAGATGTTAATTTATCAAGAATACACAGTTTGACAGTTATCTACTGTCCGAAGCGTTCAGGGCATACTGATGGAACATTTCGTAATTTTAACGAATCGATCGGAAAAAATGTTAAATATTTAATAAAAATCACGCTGCTAAACGAAGCCACCACAGACAAGGAATGATCATTAATCACCACGCTTGTTCATGGCGTGTTGGCAATGTCGAACTGTTATGAGTCCGGGTTACGACACGATGTCTTCGCCACCATAAGTCAGTGTTTGTTGTCCGAAATAGATTGTTAGAATATACTATATTGTACAGTCACGAGCATTAATCCTATACTATTACTATTAAACGAGCAATATTTGTATATATATTTGTAATCACGTTCTCGAAACCTGCTCTAAAGATTTTGATGAAAGTTACAATATAGGGGTTTACAGGGGTCAAAAATCGATCTAGCTAGGTCACATATCTGGGAAAATTCGTTTTATCTAATTTCACAACCTCGGGAATGTGATACAACGTATACATGGATGATATGTTTATTTATTTTCACCCGAAGTCTGCTCGGTCGACCAAGTACTAATAACAATAATACCCAACCACCGTATCTCTACGTTGACGTCGTGGTGGGCTTGCGCGCTCGGAATTCTATGTCTGTGCTGGTAGTTAACTTTTCCGGAACAAGTCTAGGATGAGGAGCCAGGCCAAGAGAGATACAGAAATCCGCAGGGCAGCATGTGGCGAGCTGTTGGGTCGTAGTGACCTCATCTCATCTCTAGCTTGCCTTTATTGACCGGCTGGAGTGAAAACTGACGAGGAACAGAGTTCCCACCTAATTCTTACCTTTATTGGCCGGTTTGAATGGAGATTAGCAAGAGTAAACGTGGTCGAAGGAAGGAAGTATTCCAGTAAGCCATGGTTGGGATCTTGACCATCTTACGGGCTTTGGAATAGGGTGTTTTACTCTATCTAAAAATATATTATTGAGATAGCTTAGGCAAAAAGCAGTCGGAAAACGTAAGTTTTAGTTCATAAAATAGCGAACAAAATTTTTAAATTCAATTCAAAGGTTTTAGGTTTTTTAATCTGTTCCATAACACCATTAGATAGTAGTCGCCATGTTATTACGTCATACGGCTATGTAAACTTAGAAAGTGTTAACTGTCAACTATCAGCGTACCTTTAAAACTTATAGGCGTTTTATTAGTTTCGTAACCAACGTAATTTTTATTGAAATAATACCATAATAACAATAATACCACGGTTTTGTAAAAGGAGACAACACAAATTTATAACTTAAAAAATATCACTGCATTGTTTACACAGCCAACTGACGTCATGACCACAGAGCAATATGGCGTCCACTGCGTTTTCGTCAAATTACGTGCGAAATTTGAAAATGCAAAATTTAAATAAATGCATTACTCGTATTATGGGACATAGCGATTGAATAACACACTATAGAATCTAATTGAGACACTTTTCAAAAATGGGTGTAATACCCTATTGTTCTGATAGCCGTGGAATACTTCCCTACTCCTAAAGCACCTCAGGACGTGATGCCCACTTGTCGCGACAGTTTCCGCGAGCCCATTATTGAGTGTGCAGGTCACCCTCTGCCGTTTTATCCGTGTATTCGTACATGTAAAACATTCATCAGGCAGGGGCCATAGGCTTTCCATAGTTCCAGGTAATCAGTCCACTTCAGCCCCATAAACCCATAGTTCAATATCTTTGTTTCCATATCCTGCAATAGTCCTAGAAAATATGAAGCTAGTCCTTGGGCGACTAGCTTCATATTTCTGACTGACCGACCCCTTGACAATTCAAAAGTGGCTGTAATTGGTTTATTTGAAATAAATTCTTTGACTTTGGGTGCCCTTACACAGTGTGAACAGGGATATTCGTCAGTTGGTGCCTCATTCCAATTAAATTTGTCTAAGGAGCCTCTGCAAGTTGACTTCTGCTCCTCGTTCGTCTTCTAAAGGACCGGGGTCCATGGTCCCGAGATTTATAAAAAAAAAAAAAATTATAACCCCACCGCCGTATCTCTACGTTGACATCGCGGTGGGGCTTGCGCGCTCCGAAACTCTAGTTCTGTACCGGTAGAGTTTACTTTACCAAAACAGGTTTAGGGTGAGGAGCCAGACGAAGAGACATACAGAAACCCGCGAAGCAGCATGTAGCAAGCTGTTGGGCAGTAGCGATCCCAGGGACTTCTCTTCATTTATTACAACAAGGCACTATGAACATGGTGCAACCACATTGTTACTCTTTTTATCTTAAATTAAAAGAAAAAAATACGGAGCCGCCATTTATTTGCGTCGAATTAATTTATTTGTGTCATCGTGATTAACAAATTACTAAAGACAGCTCGGCAATATTATCTAATTTCAAGATTCATCCATTAATGTCTGTTGCCATTGTAGCGGTTACACCGCCACATACGAACTACGCATCAAAGACATGACGTCACACAAATCCTGCATCGCGCAATTAGAGTTTACCGCGCGAACGACATAGATAAGACTATCCGAAATCAACAGTCGGGCAGTCGGCCCGCCAGACACAACACCCGTCTGGTTGGAGGATCCTCCCTTTTCTATGGTGGATGAGTGAACTTTACACCCTGTTCCTCATGCCTCTAAACCATGATAACGGAAAATATATGTGATCATTTGTGGGAGTCTAAACTAGTGGCAGCACAAATAAATGAAAACCAAAACTATCTGACAAGACAAGCGAAGTCAAGATATAGGATGCTGCATCGACTTAAAAAAATATTTATTTCACCACTCCCGCACGAAAGAAGTGTTTTTCCTCTACAAAAACAGTGAGGAAAGTTGATTTTTCCTCACTGCTTGAACAGTGAGGAAAGTTGGTTTTTCCTCACTGTTTGAACAGTGAGGAAAGTAATGATCCCGTTCAGAAACTAACCTTGCCTAAATTTTTTTATGTTAAGTTTTAAAGATATTTAAAAAAATAAAGAATTATTTTGATTTGCTTTGTGTCTATTTAATTTATTTACCTATGATGACTGAATACTTTCTTGCTGGGAGTGGTGAAAAGTATTGTATGCAACATGTGAGCAAGTTCATTTGCTATTCGTTTTGTTGAGTCTTTCGCTTACTCAGGTAATTTCAATCAAATTTCAATCCTTCGTTCGCTCAAGACTCAAAATCAAAACTCATAGGAAAAACGAACTTTCCTCACATGTTGGATAAATACTATTACCTCATCGGACATGTCTTACTTTAGGTATTAATATTTGCCTACTCGGTTAAAATCAGAAGAATGACCTTTGCCCTGCAGTACAACAATAATAGGCTGGCATTATATTATTTTATTATTACTTACAGTGAATGCATACGTGATACGTTCCTCCAGATCGCCTCGAAGGTAAAGAGACATGGCTTTGGCGAAGGTGGCCATCGTTACGTGAGGCGAGGTCCCGCGGTCTAGGGCCACCATCACACGCTCCATCATGTAGGCATCTGTCATACCCAGCCCGTTGTGCAGCACGTCCCTAAAATGGTTTCTGTGGAAGATAAACAAACAGCAGATCACTATCAGGTTGTATGTTTTCAAAATAAGATTTGCGACCGTAACATATAAGTATTTACAGAATTATAATCATTAAAATCATCAATCAAACTCAAACTCAAAGCATTTAATTCAATTAAACCATTTACAGGCACTTTTGAACTGTCAAGGGGTTGGTCAGTCAAAAATATGAAGCTAGTTGCCCATTCCAAAATGTAGTAGGTACCTATGGAGAAGAACGGGCAAGAATCTGCACGGACACTCTTTTAAATAAAAAATCTGATAAAAAATATTGGTTACATCATTCATTTTGAAATTATGCATGTGAGAACAATGTAGAAAGATGTGCACGTTCGTAAAAGAACCATAATAAAAAGAAAAAAAATAATTGAATGATGATTTCATGAAATCATAACTTTTGAGTCAAATTCTAACTTAAAGAATTCTATTGATGATTCTAATGATTGTATCTATAAAAATATTTCCTAAAGTTCTTCTGCTCGAATTAAAACATAACAACAAGTACATGTTACTATTTTACTATATAATAGAATACTTTTATTTTCAGACAGAGTCCATAGGGTTAGTAATAATTTCAGTTAAGGTGGATCCGCAGTTGTGGCCCGCGAAATTAATATTATCTTACGTCTTTTACAATTTGCAGGTCACTTTCGGGTTGTATCTTTCTTCCAAAAATTATTCGCGACTACGTATAACAGATATGTATTTATAGAATTATAATCATTGGAATCATTATACATCTCTCTAAGTAAGATTTGTTCCGTTTTTGTGACTGTTTGTTAGTAGGTACAGACACAGAATAACATTAAATTATAATTCAGCGTGAAGTGGCATCCACCTCCGCAATATCGGGGAATCCCACCGATCTGGGAACACACTAAGAATACTGCCGCGAACACGTCGCATCAGTGATGCACATATTTTTCTAATAAAGGCGGCAAAACCATCAATGTCCGCATTCATCTTTGACGCACTACAACGTCACGGCAGCCGCAGCAGTATTCTCAGTGCATTATTATACTGAACACGTAGGTCGCTGCATGCCCGTTGAGTGAAGTTAACCCACAGGCTGCACGTGTAGAAGGATTGACAGTAAGCTTTGAAAAGCGAAAAACTATGATACTTACTGAGAAAAAAAAAGAAACAAACGTGTGTATTATTGAGATTGTGGACTTATTTATAATTATCTTATCTGTATTCCTACGTTCTTAAATATCTTTTTAGGAATATAATGATGAACACATTTTGGAAGGAACAAAACAGAAACCTCTTTTTAAGAATACAGGAAGGCGGTTCGTCAACACTTCCTGTGACCTAAAATATAGCAGTGATATAGATAGTGCAATCCACGACGACGCGCCCCACTCCGCTCCGCTCCGTACTAAAGCACAGCTTACAGTACAGTAATCGTGGCCTAGTAGTGGGATAGCCTAGTAGTGTGCATGTGAGTGCTAAGTCATAGGTCTCAAGTTCGAACACAAGGTACGCACCTCTGACTTTTCAGATTCATGTGCGTATTGTATAATTAACACTTTCTTAAAAACCATGCTTGAAGGATATTTCTCGACGGCATGTGAAGGCAAGTCAGAAGTCCATGGGCGGCATAAAAACTCCAACACCAGTTACTAACCACGTAAAAAAATAAAGAAAAACCTAAAATATACCGTGACAAGCCTTAAATCCTGGTCAAAAGATTCAAGGATAAGCATCATTACCACTTCATGCCAATGATGTCCGTCTTGTGGGAACGTTACCAGTCGTCAGCGACGCGGAAGAATATTGTGATGTTCTCTAATAAAAATAAAAATTTATTTGCTGCTTATTTCGTGAAAATATGACTATTTGTATTGAGCGCTATATAATATAGAAGACTTAAATGATTTCTACTTAATATTTTATCCTCATTGCCGCCTAGTGAATTTTGATCAATATACAACGTAAAACAGTGCTGCAATTTGCAAAACAAAGACAGAATAAACTTTACTAGTACAAAAAATAGAAGACATTTTTTTTTTTTATGCTAATAGACATAAAATAACAAGATAGCAAGACACAATCTCAATCTCAAATCTCAGACTTTCATCCAGACGCCGTTGAACCCTTGCGAAAATTCCACTGAATTGTGCAACATTTGCATTTGAAGTACCAGGCGAACAAGAATATCGAAGAGATATGCTGGTTGCATTTTTCTGTCCCACTCATATAAAGCTGCTTCTAGTATAATACTTTCCTGCTTCCACGATACCGTTATTGGGTGCAATGGAGGATGCGCAGTAAACACTAGTTCAGTCTCTGTCTAGGACCTACACTAATACCTTTCAGTTTTCAGTGTTTCATGATGTGCTGTCATCACATTAAATCACATTTAACAATGGATGTGCTTGGAATGTTCTCATTAAAGTTACAGACAAACGTATAAAATGCACTAGGTTTTGTTAATGCCATGGAGGTGTTCCTGAAACTCTACAGTTATGGTATATTCCTATATTAAATTTTAATGTTTAAAAGTGTACCGAACAATCTCAGAAATACAAGCCAAACTCGAAGATAATCTTAATGCGTGAAGATACAAATAAGTGTGAAACATTTTGTCCACAAAATATTCATAACAATCAAAAATAAATTGTTTAATTCTTTATGTAAATAATCGAAATTATTATGATGTGATAAGTTCATGACCTTTTTGATTTCTTACGTCGGAATTCATTTTTCTGCAGTGTAAAGAATAATTGGTTCGATAACCTTACCCCCAAATTGTGTTCATAAGAACTCTGTCATATACATTGAATTGCAAAACTTATTGGACATCAATTCCGTTTCTAGACAATGGCTTTTAATCAAAAATATTGGGGTCGTGGCCTTGTGATAATTTGACCCCAGATTTGATTGACACCCATCAGGATCGTAACCTCTCTGACAATAACTTGGCTTGTATTACAGTGTTCAAGTTTTCTTTCAGGTGGAAATCCTTAACCCAGTGATAAAATAAGGTATGATGAAAGTTATAAGCCCTGGTTGTGGTTGGTGTTGTTTTGCCCAGGTTTATAAGAAATGATAACCACCAACGTGACCTAAAAATAGAACCCGTCACCAACTTAATCCAAAAATTTGCTGAGGCTCATGAACACCGACTTCACCGACATGTTTCATATTTGATTCTGCTGTTAGACAATACAAACATAGTGCGAAGACTAAAATGAACAAATATTTTTAGAGTTAGTGCAGTGTAAAAAGTGTAGAAATAATAATGTCCATGACACACAAATACAGATAGTGCAATCCACGACGACGCGCCCCACTCCGCAATTACTGTACTGTAAGCTGTACTTTAGTACGGAGCGGAGCGGAGTGGGCCGCGTCGTCGTGGATGCACTATATGTATATAACACATTATCAAAGTGTTTTTATTGCAATATCAGACTAAGAAAGTGGAACGGACTTGTGTTAAGTACAATCTACACTATTCTTAGTTTTAAAATAATTAACAAAAATATGTATATAAAAAAGGAAATCCGGATTTCAGGAATTTCTCAGTAGTAGATCGTGTTCGTGTTCGGAATTTCTAAGTAGAGAAACAAGGCGTGATGTTCTGCTTATGTTATACAGGGTGTAAGGGACAGCCCTCCGCAGACTGATGGGGTGAATTCAGTATATCATACTAAGATGACAGGTGCATGAAATTATTTCAGGAACGTTATGTGAATCCAATAAACCTGATTTGTTTGATTACCCTACACGCAATGTATCGTTACCGTGGCAAAACACACGTAGTGAACGGCAGCGCAGCGAGCTTTCGGACACCCTCCCCGCCACCCCGCGGTGGTTAAACAGCTGACTTCACGCGTAGTTTGTTAGAGAATTTCAACATCCATTGCTGTTTTTTTTGTTATTTTAGCTGTTTTATTTACAGTAATAGAGTACTGCGTACAGATAATGCAATTTTAAATTGAAATAAAGGAATAGTAACTGAAAACCCGATAGTAAAATTTAAATTTTTCCTGAGAAAATTTTCTGTGAAATATGATTCAAAATAAGGGGCTTAATGCACCCTCTTAGTACAAGTACATATTTAAATTGCTTATTAGTCTTTATGAGATAGGCTACTTACTAGGCTACATAGTAAGTAGCCTATCACAAATATGATGTGGATCTGCGGTAAATGGGCAAGTTTAACTTGATTCTAGCCCGTCCTCTGTCAGAAGAGGCTAAGTTAATGTATAATTTAGTCTTTAAGCCTAGATAAGTCTATCTTTGTGAAGCCTACGAGGGTGGCATGATCATGTTTGATCAAACCTTCTATAAAATAAATAAAGAAAAAAAAGTAGCCTATGACTAATAAGAAATAAGTTTTAATAAAGCATATAAATGTATAAACAGTTTATACTTTTATATTATTATCCTTTATTAAAACTGAGATACTCACTTGTAAATGTTTGAAAAGGTGGACAGCTCCAATCACATGTAGAGCACTTTAGAAAAAAGTTTGCATTACCACATTAGTGCAATACAATATTTGAGTTTGAGCTATCAAAACTAATATTGATTAGCATTTGAAAATACCATTGGAGCTGCTGAAGATTTTAAAAAGTATCTTTGCATTGCATACTCGTAAATTCAATCTCTTAGCATTGTACCCGTATAATTGCATAGCAAATGTGTGTGTACTATGTACCGACTTTAAAGCTACCATTAAGGTACTGGGTATGTCTTTCATTGATTTGAATGTGTCCTGGCGGCTGTATGTCATGCTCACTCTAATGGTCTCGCTGACAGTGGCGCGTGTGTTGGATCATTTAGCTCCCTTCAAAATGGTTGAGCTGAATGGTGCTAATCCATGCGTCATGTTCCTATGTTCCTGAACGGGCGCCGTCAGTAGGGATTGGTCATCTCTTAGCTGCCACTGCGGTTTTAATTTAATTAATGTTTGTATGGTTTGTTTTTTTTTTCCAACGGACTCTTTTAATGTTTTGCACCGTTCTCACATGTATAACTTCCACATGAATGATGTAACCAATATTTTGTAACCATATTTTGATTTAATAGAGTGTCCGTAGATATTTTTCGCCGTTCTTCTCCATAGGTACCTACTACGCTTTGGAATGAACGACTAGTTTCATATTTCTGATTGACCGACCCCTTGACAATTCAAAAGTGCCTGTAATTGGTTTATTTGAAATAAATGCTTTGAGTTTGACAAACTCAAATATTTTATTGTTTACGCGGCGCACGTAAAGCTCCTAGTCGGCATTAATTGAACCGACATTTTCAACAATAATCGTCATATTTCAATTTTCGGCAATTTACTCAAAACCTTTAATGAATTATGATCCTATCCCTTCCTCATGAATCACTCCGTTGGTTGGTGAAAACCGTTTGAAAATCCGTTTGGTAGGTTTTGAGTTTATCGCGTACATACAGACGTGGTGGGGGACTTTTTTATAATATGTTAGGATAAGAATTGTATTCACAAATTTTAGAAAAAATATCAGTTACAAATGTAACATGTCAGCCTTTCATGATTCATCTAAAATTATCACACTGTTTGGGATGTAAGTTTGTTTGATATTTAGTTATTAAAACATCATTAAATGATTGAATAAATTACCTTCTTTATTTATTTATTTACTTTAATTATCCTATCTTTTATACCTACAATGAATGGTTGATTTCATGTTGATTTAAATCATGATTAAACTCTAAATGACCAAAAACAAAAGTTCCCAATGAGCTCTTCCCCTTTTCGGGTACATAATACATATTTTTTAGTGTTAGCTTGTTTATTGAATTTTAAATGACCACTTTAAACCACTTATTAAAACAAAAAATAAATATCAATAAATGCATTTTTTTTAAATAATAATCCATCCATTGAAAAAATGCTGTTCATAAATGATTTTTATACTTGTTTATGAAGGGAGGGTTGTTCTTTTCAATTTTTGATCCCCATTTGATCTTATAATAGGTAAGAATATAGATATATACCTTTGATACGGAAATTGAAACATTCCAGTTTGAGGTTCCTTGACATTTTCAACAGTCAGTATCTTTGTTTAACTCTGTGAGTTGTATCGTTGGAATGATCATTTTCACCGATTTGTGGTTGGTTGTTTCGAGCTATAGTAAAGGGCCGTTCATTATTTACTACCTTAACAAAGGCTATTTCAAATCTCTTCTCACCCTGAAATTCGACGACCACTACTAACTGGTAACGATCTACTTGATATTCAGTATTTAGGCCAGGTTTTTGATCCTCGCCCAAGGGTGCAATGGCAATCATACTTTTGACCAACATAATCTTTAAATACTAATATATTAGTACCTACTTACTTTTGTTATGGTCGGAACATTACTAATATATTAGTACCTACTTTTGTTATGGTAGGTACATTACTAATATGTATATTAGTACCTATTTTTGTTATGGTAGATACATTACTAATATATTAGTACCTACTTTATTTATGGTAGGTACATTACTAACATATTAGTACCTACTTTTGTTATGGTAGATATATTACTAATATAATAGTACCTACTTTTGTTATGGTAGGTACATTACTGATATATTTAATAACGAAATACAAACAAGGGTTATGATTTTACGTTGTTGGGTTATTTTTCTGCGTGTTCTTTTTCGACACAATTGTTGGTGTCAGTTTCCTCATAGATGATGCGGTAGGCAACAGGTACTTATGTATGTATGTAAGTCAAGCATTGTCCTTCGGCCGAACCCAATAACTGCCTATCTATCACCAGTTTTGGCATACTGGAGATAGAAAAACCTATCAATATATTTAACGTCCCAATAATCTGTCAGAGACTAGCAATCCTATGGAATGTGACACGGTCACAGATAGAATTATACTGTCTACCACGGAGGTCTACCCTCCATAGCGATCTGTGTTTTACTGACAATAGGTTATTGGGTTCGGCCGTAAGACCACTCGGTTATCTTCGCTACTGAAAGTAGCAGCTTAGGTCCTCAAGACGTGGACAAGGGAATCGGGGAAAAGGAGAAGACTTCATTCAGCTATGGTGAAGATGGTAATTATCAAGATCGTCATTTTAGTAAATAAATCAATAACCTTGATAAGCCAAGAGGAAGTTGTCCAAAAACCAGGCTTCAGGCTGCTACTGAGAAATTCTACAACACGGAAAACCCAATCTTTGCACGACGAAGCATGTCTAAGCATGCTGTTTCTTGTTCGATATCATACCCAAAACCCTATGATCAGCAGTCGTGATTGCAGAACAGATCCACAACATAGTAACAAATTAATATAAATTACAGATTGCCAAAAAGAAAAATCCGAAACATCGCAACAGACGCCACCGCCTCGCCCTTGGCATACCTCGGGCAGAGTAAAGACTTTTCCAGACGTTTCGTTGTACGTCAGCACGTGTCCCTGCGTGATGCACTCAACGTTAGATAATGGTGATAACTAACGTGAGCTATATGCACTATGCACATATAGGTATGTCACGTTACATCCGTACTTTTGGTCTCAACGAACCGTACTTTACCGTATATTGGTATCTATACAGGCTGTAAAGTTAAAGGAGACCCTCGACGGGAAATATGCAAAGATAAAAACTGCCACCAACCGTTTATGGAAAAGTCGCTTGCCTGAACAGAGGATCGAACCGACACAAATACATAAAACCGGCCAAGTGCGTGTCGGGCCACGCACAATAAAGGGTTCCGTAGTTGGGATGAATTTATCCCAAGAACAATATTAACTTCTTAGTTGATAAAATATTCTCCCATTCCATATATACGTTACAGTCAATTCTCCAACTTCAAATGTAAGTTTTATTGCTTTGACTTAGAAGCTTGATTGCTTCAAGGAACCTAGACCTACGAATTTGATAATATATTAACTTGAACTTTATACCTCCACCCACACGTTCCTGAGAAAAAGGGTCTTGTCAGACAGACGGAGGAACAACAAAGTGATACTATAAGGGTTCCGTTTTTTTCCTATTGAAAAGAACATCCTTTGTTTTTATGGCAAAATTCCAAAGGGTCAACCTTAAGGATCAAATGTCTCTAATTAGTTGTTTTTATGATTACCAAGTTAATATATTTTTTTAGATTAATTCTAAATATCTGGTGGAATTATTCTGTACAACAAAATGCGCCAAACTCAAAAACTAACTTATTTATTTATTTGTTTGACCTAGCCTTTGTAATTGACTTCCCCTATCGGTTAATTTACCCTTTTTGAGTAGAATCCCGTATGGAAACTACATCCTCACATTGGGTCGGGCTATGTTGACAAGACCCGTAAGCTAATTTTAACCGCGTCTGTGGTCTAGCGGTAAGACCAGTCTCAGACCCAAAAGTCCCGGGTTCCAATCTCAATAGAGGCAAAAAAATCTGTTTAGTTTGGTTGGTGGTAGGGTGGTAAGTTCGCCTGGCTAGCTACCACCATCTTACCTAAGTCTGACGCCATAACAACAATGTTTACAGCACTGTTGTGTTTCGGTAGTTAAAAGTAAGATAGCCAGTTCCTCTGTGGTTGAGGACTCCGGATAAAGCTCGCCTCCACCTTTGACCTGATTATCACTTACCATCAGGTGAAATGAAGGCCAAAAGCTTTCCAGTTATGGTAAAAAAAAAACATAATAGTAATCGAATTAGGTACCTTTCATCTTGAAATTGAAAGATAAAGAATTAAAATAGGTAGGTAGGACTCAAATTAGTGCTGCTCAACCGTCATCCTAGTAGCCCACGGTTAATTACATGACTCCTCGATGCAGGAAATCGCAGTTCATATTAAAGAGGTCCGAAGAGTATTGTGCAGTCTAGACGTGAATAAGGCCAGTGGGCCTAACGGCATTCTAGCGAGAGTGTTGAGGCAGTGTGCGCCTGAACTGTCTCCTGTGTTGACACGCTTGTTCCGCCTCTCTCTTGTTGGAATATTATGGAAATATTGTATGTAAGACTTATAAGAAAAAAAAACTAATTAGATTATTTGTCTATTCATGATATTATTACCAAAATTTTGAGTCAATTGATCCATTACTTTTGCCAGAAATCAACATAATACAGCAACAAGTCGGTTTGCGGTCAGGTGTATGTTATCAATAGGATGTTAATAATACTAAGGTACTAATAACAGTGTTATTGATATTATCATGAGTGGCCTCACTGTTCATGAACCCGAATATGTTTACAGAATGTAAATTGAAGCAATAGAATCAAAGCTACAGAGTTTTTTGTGAGCGAGGTCAGCCTAGGTCAAATTACATCGCGCGTAGCGGTCCACTAGTTTCCGCGCGCGAATTTTTTGCAGCACTAAAGAGGTTAAAAATAACGGTACTAAAATCCTGGAAGCTTGCCAATGTACAACCAGTCCCCAAAAAGAGCGACCGTGCAGACCCTGCCCTCTACCGTCCGATCGCCATTACCTCCATTCTATGCAAAGTTATGGAAAGGTTACAGAACAGTAAGTTGCTGACCTACCTTGAAGACAATGATCTCCTCAGTGACCGTCAATATGGTTTTCGCCGGGGACGGTCAACTGGCGATCTTCTTGTGTATGTCACGCACTGCTGGAGCGAAGTCATCGAGAAACACGGCGAAGCACTTGCTGTATCGCTTGATATCTCGAAGGCCTTTGACAGGGTCTGGTACGCTGGACTACTCAGCAAGCTTCCTGCTTATGGCATCCCTGCTGATTTTTGTAGCTAGATATCAGACTTCCTTAGTGAACGGTCGATCAGAGTAGTCGTGGACGGCTGCTCCTCTGACCTTATGGCTATTGATGCCGGAGTTCCTCGGGGGTCTGTTCTCTCTGCAACTCTTTTCCTGCTGCACATCAATGACCTGCTTCTGCCTTGCATTGATGGGTACGCGGACGACAGTACCGTCTCAGAGAGATACTTGTCCAGCGCAAAAACCAGCGGGGCTGAAGTTCGTTCCCTGAGAGAGGCCATGGTAGAACGGACAGATTTGACCTTGAGCCTTGTCTCCCGGTGGGGTGATGACAATCTGGTCTCTTTTGACGCCACCAAAGCACAAGCGTCTTTTTACCGCCAAAAGGAGTCGTTTTGACCAAACTCTTACTTTTCGGGGTACACCTGTTCCTGTAACTGATCGGCTCCAGCTCCTAGGCATGGAGTTGACATCTGGTCTCAACTTCGGCTCCACCATCGAGTACAAAGCTCAAATTGCGGCCAAGAAACTGGGCGTCCTAAATACAGTTAAGCGATACTTTACGCCTGGACAGCTTTTAACCCTTTACAAAGCACGAGTCCGATCCTGCATGGAGTATTGCAGCCACCTTTGGGACGGCTCAGCTAAGTACCAAATTGCTGCGCTTGATTCGGTGGAACGCAGAGCTAAGAGGCTCATTGGCGACGTTAAACTGGTGGATCGCCGCAAGGTTGCCTGCTTGTCGGTCTTCTACAGATTGTACTTCGGCGAGTGTGCCCATGAACTCCACGACCTCATTCCACCGGCCCCCTTCTACCATCGGACATCTAGATGCACTGCAGGTTACCATCCCTACCTAGTTGATATTCCACCAACTCGCACTAAGCATTTTCAAACATCTTTTATAATGCGCACAGCAAAGAAGTGGAACTCTCTGCCTACGTCTGTGTTTCCGAACGCATACAACCCAAATCTATTCAAAATAAGAGTGAAAGGCTTCTTCTGGGTAAGCTCACTCCACCGTCGACTTTGTCTCTGTCACCTCTGACCTAGACTAGAGTCAAGAGCAAACCCATCGTAAGATAAAAATAAAAAAACATCCGGGTAGATAAGAAAACATTATGGTGAATATTTGAGTCCAATGAATTAATTTTACCTAATTCATTTTGTTGGTTAATTATGTGATGACGGTTTTAGACTTATAATAATAGATAATATGTAATATATAAGGTATTAATAATGATTCTATGTCATCATTGTATAGAGTACTAATTGTAATTTATGACATTTTATAAGGTATTAATTGGAATTAATGACATTGTATAAGGTATTAATTTTAACTTATGAAATTGTATAAAGTATTAATTGGAATTAATGACATGGTATAATTTTAATGATAATTTTGCATGCCTGAATAGGTGCAACACAGTGGACTGCGCATTCACTTGACATCTAGAAATGTATGATTATGTACTGTGTTGAGAATTTGTAGATCTGTATATCCGTGATTGAAGTCCACAACAGTATAACAAAAATGTGAAGAATTTTAAGGCCACATTAAGGTGCGTTTGTGAGTTTTTTGTTATCTGCGGAATAATTGCGTAAAACACTTACAGTGGCAATGGCTTTCATTTTCACATTTCTACAACATTAATTGCGTTACTGCCTCGTTGGTCTAGTGGTCCCAAGCGCTACTACTGAGCATGAAGTCCTGGGTTCGATTCCCGGGTCGGGTAAAGTGTTATTGGATTTTTTCTATCTGGAATTTCTCAGTAGCAGCCCAGTCTGGATTTGTACCCGGTTGATAGCAATAGGCTCGCCTCCTATTACATGTGACTTAAACATAACTGGCAAAATGTGGGTGTACCTGCTACAGGTACACCTCTGCCCAACCCTTCAGGGAAACAAGGCGTGATGTTACGTCATTGCGTTATTTATGTTGTTGAGCAGACAAATTTTTCGAACATACATATTAGCAATATCTTTCAAATCATTTGATTTGAAAGATATTGCTAATATGTAATAATGTGTTATTGCCCATGCCACAATAGCTAGCTACACTTAAATATATACAGCTAGCTCGTGCGGCATGGGCACGCAGTGGGTTTGTGGGGCATGATCCAGAACAGAATGTATCAGCGCATGAACTGAATTCAGTTCAGTCAATTCAGTCAATCTGCTCAACCTCTCTTCTGCCCCAGATCACACCGTCACATACTAACTTACTATCAATAGCATACTTAACAGCGATCTTATCTATATCACATTCCACATAAAGTGGAGAGTGGTCAGACAAATACACGTCATGCTGCACCCACACATTATGGACTGTCTCACGCGCAGCTTTAGTGACAATGCAGTGGTCTAACCATCTCCTACATCCATGTGCCTCACTCGTAAAAGTGTAGGTACTAGACTGAATACCTAGCTTCTCCATATCAACGCAGCACCAGTCTTGTTCGGCACAGAAGCTCAACAGTTCATCACAAAATAGTTCGTTTGGATGAGCGTTAAAATCCCCTAAAATATAGACCGCTTCACTATCAGTGTTAACTTCTATTACAGACTTTATTACACTCAGGCAGCCTGTAAACATAGGTAAATTTTCAATACCGTTAACTGGCATGTACACACTAAAAATTATAAATGACCCATTTCGTGTCATCACTTTTATTGCACATATACGCGCACTATTGCAATCTATTACTGAGACTGACTCAAACGCACTTTTCCGCCACAGAATTGCCACCCCGCCATACGGTCTGCCACTTAGGAGACCTAACGACGTGTCCACCGCAGACGTGCCAGTGCACCCGAATTCTTCGTCTATTGTGCTAAGTAATGGCAAATCATGCGGCAACAACCACGTTTCCTGTAGCGCTAATACATCAGCATCCTTACACAGTGTTCGTATCCCCTCCATTGACCTCTTCATCGCTTTGCAGTTGAAGCTGACTAGTGTACTACGCATTCGTGTATTCTCCATTTAGTCGTTATAATATACCCGTTGATTATTCTCGCCATTCACAAGAGTATTATCCTTAATATTGACAAAACGTCTAAACGTTATGCCAGAAGGCCACAGATTGTTGTCTAGAAAAATGTCAATACTATTGTTCGTTACATAAACCTTGTATGAATTATAATCTCTTGGTTTTTTCATTTTAATTTTCAATAACGATACCTTCTCCTTAGTCTTATCATAAATATAACTCACGATGTCTGACTCAATAACATCTTTGTGCACATTTGATACAAACAGTGGTATTTTTGTATCCGCCGCCTTAAATTTACTGCAGCTTGAGTCGGCCATTCCCTTGTTCCCTATAAACCTATTTCTTAACCGCTTTCTCTGCGTTTCTATCCAGTTTTCATCTTCTTTCGGCTTTTTCCATTTCTCACCATTACTGACAGTCTCCGCAAAAGATAACTTTCGCACCGCCATCGCCTATGGGGCAGCTGATATTTTTCAGACTTAGTCCCTTATTAAAAGTTTTTTAATAATGATCAGTACAATAACCCCGTAAGAGGTTTTTAGTTATTACAATTACCTACAACTTATACAGGTTATTACCGTACTCATGCATTTTAAGCATAATTTTAAGACACATCCAAATATAAAATTATTATAACAGTAGGTACCTTTAGACATTTTTTAGTCCAGTGCATTAAACCACGAATGAATACATATTGGACACTCCGCATTTTAGATATAAAGCTTTGAGTAGGTATAGATAGTTCAACGCATCTGTGCGCGCGGCGCCATGTGTGCGTGCGCTGTAATTATACAGCTTTAATTTGTGTGGCAGTGACGCGGCAGTCGTCGTCCGAGCGCAACACAAATTAAAGCTGTATAATTACAAGCGCACGCGCACATGGCGGCGCGCACAGATGAGTTGAACTATCTGTACGCAGCGAGCACGACTTGTCGAATTCAGTTGGCGTAACGTAGTCATAAGATATAAGAGTTACGCGATAGAAAGAGAGGCAACTTTCAGGTGAATACCTATAACTGTCGGTAATAGGGATGTTGACTGCGGAAAAAAAACTATTTAATCCGTCAGTCAGAAGAAAACAAAATCTTACTTTGTATTGATCAATTAGTTAATTCAAATTCTTAGTAGGTAGTAAACATTAGAAATAGAATAATCATGATGGAAAACTGTCTCGAATATTTGGAGCGAATTAACTTAGAGGGTGCACTAGTAGACGCGACGACGACGGCTCGAACTCGTTGATAGGCGTAACTATTACGAGTATGCATTTATTGATTTCGTTTTATTTATTTAAGTAAGTACTAGCTGTCTGCCCAGGCTTCGCACGGGTAGCCCTAAGTACTTATCTACGGCCCACTTACCTACCCTACCTATCCTACCTACTCTACCTACCCTACCTACCCTGCCTACCCTACCTACCCTGCCTACCCTACCTACCCTGCCTACCCTACCTACCCTGCCTACCCTACCTACCCTGCCTACCCTACCTACCCTGCCTACCCTACCTACCCTACCTACCCTACCTACCCTACCTACCCTACCTACCCTACCTACCCTACCTACCCTACCTACCCTACCTACCCTACCTACCTACCCTACCTACCCTACCTACCCTACCTACCCTACCTACCCTACCTACCCTACCTACCCTACCTACCCTACCTACCCTACCTACCCTACCTACCCTACCTACCCTACCTACCCTACCTACCCTACCTACCCTACCTACCCTACCTACCCTACCTACCCTACCTACCCTACCTACCCTACCTACCCTACCTACCCTACCTACCCTACCTACCCTACCTACCTACTAAATAAAATTATCTTACTACTATTATAAATGCGAAAGTTTGGATGGATGAATGGATGTTTGTTACTCAATCACGCCACAACGGCTGAACGGATCTGGATGTTTGGCACAGAGATAGATTATAGTCTGGAATAACACAGACTAATTTTTATTATGGAAAAATGTACGGTTCCCGCGGGATAAATTCCGGCATCCACGCTAGCGAAGCCGCTGGCAAAAGATATTACACTTACAAAACATAATTTAAAAATGTAAACGTCAATAATATAAAAATTTTATTTAATTCTCTGTATACAATGTTTGAGGTATTTTTATTTTCCGGTAACAAAATTATAACAACATATACCTAATTGCCCATGGGAAAAACATTATTTTAGTAGGTCAATGCCAACCAAGGAGAATGTTTGTCCCTGGGACTTGTTAATAGTCAGAGCAAATGATGTTTTTATGGGAAACTGGAGTCTCTTAAACGTATACTCGTAGGCAGGTCTATGGTCTATGGTCAAATTAAAGAACACAAATAAGAAGTATTAAACTGATCAGATGGTTTATCAGACAAAAGACCAAAGACAAAGTATTTTGTTCTATTCTAAATTACCTTAACTCAACTCAATTTTTATTTCAATTTGAGAAAATGTATAAACAATCGTAAGTACAATAGAATTACGATCTATTTGTGATACCAAACAACCGAAAAAAATATTTGAACCTATTCTAAATTATCTCAAATCAACTCAATTTTATTGAATGCAACTTGAGAAAAAATTACTTTAAACAATCGTTCAGCAAACGAACATTCGAACCAAAGTACAGTACAACCGAACGAAACAATTACTAATTACTATTTCAACGAAAGAACCGAAATTACCGAAAATAACCCACAACCAACAATATCAACAATTTTCATCACCTGACTATCGACAATGATGTGAAAATAAACCGAGAGGGTCATCAATCTTCAATCCGCGGTAAATAAATCCTAACAGCGTGATTCAAAAAAATTACGTATTTCCACAACGCCATCTATGGGTAAATGGATAAAACGTCCGCACAAAGCATGTAGGAATGAAAGTAGAGCTTCGCGAATGTTTAAGCATTTTGCGTTTATGTAATTTTATATTATCTCGGAAAATATATGACCAATTGACATACTGTAAAGGGCAAATCTTATCTCTGTGATGTCTTTGTGATTATAAAATAATATAATTTGATAAGAATTGATATTTTCTTGTTTAAATAATCATCCAAACAGAAGTAAGTCCAAAAAAACTTTTTTAAGAGTCCTATTACATTTTTTTACGGAAATTCATGATTTTTGACCATGTAATTTTCAGCAGCAGTAAGATATTTTAATTATTTGATTATAATAACTATAGTGCCATTCTCTTTCTTGTAAGTTGGAGTTACACATTATTTTCGTATAATTTGCTGAATTGACGCGGAATATATAAGTACTTTAATTTAATTTATTGTAATTTTGTCTTATTATATTGAGAAACAAAAACTAATGAAACGTATTCACTTTAGATCGAAGTTTTATATCGTATTAGTTTATTTGATTTAATTGTGTTTATTTGGAATATAATGGACATGAAAATCAAGACATTTATTGGTTTTCTTTACGACTTTTCCCTGAAAACGCAAGGAATTTAAAGAAATTCTAGAACTCCAATAAACAAGTAAAACATTCAAGTTATCGCTTAGTAACTTTCGCTTTTATTAGAACTGAATGAAACAATGTGAATTTGAGCGTCAAAGTTCCATTGCCGACGTTTTTCCTTGTAAACTGACTACTGACTGTAGGGTAGGTTCGTAAAATATTCATAGTAAATTACACGACAAGAAAAGTTAAAATGTGCAACTCCAACTTACAATAAAGAGAATGGCACTATCGTTATTTATAATCAAATAATTCAAATATCTTACTGCTGCTGAAAATTACAACGTCAAAAATCATGAATTTGCGTCAAAAATGTAATAGGACTCTTAAACATAAAACGAAATATAAAAGTTAAAATACAAAAGATAGGAATTTGGTGTCGGGGACTTTTTTGTAGAAATAATTAAGGCAAACCAGGTTGCTATACATTGTTTTCAATTTGAAACAACTGTTTAGACAGCGCATGCAAATAATTCAGTTTTTGGAGGTATTTCTTTCCGACTTGCTAGACGAAAATTGTGATAGCTCGGCTAATATGTATGATATAAATATAATTTACTTATAGCCTATAGCACTCAGGAATAATGTAGCTTTCTATCAGTGTTTTTTTTTTGTTTGGATTGTATAGTTATATATAATATTAGTGTAGATGAAACGTGCGCGTAAAATTTCACGAACAGACCTTTGGGCGTATACATACCTATTATGGAAAAACTTCTGGATGTATGTACTCAAAATAAAATTATTTGAACTTTTGAATAAATTATGTATGTATGGTTTGTATTTTGCCATTTTTACTGCATACGTTATTTATTTACGCTCAAAGAGACAAGTTAAAATTAGTGTTGAAATATGGAAGCTGCGACGCTCATTACTTTTTTTTTTTACCAAACCATATCCTGCGTCAATACAGGACAGTCTCGACGTAGAATAGCGATCGCTATACGACCAAATTCGGTCGCAGTCTTAATGGCGTCCCTAGACGGTCAAAATTACTTGACAAGCACGAAAAAATCCCGTGCTTGTGAAGCACGTCGTGCGCGTCTACGGACGCCATTACGACTTTGCGACCGAATTCGGTCGTATTGCGCTATCTATGTCGAGACTGCCGCTGCAGGGCTAGATAATGCCAAGACAAATTGATATAATTTTTAGTTTTGAACGTACACCGTTAATGAGACGAGTAATCACCATACTACGTTTGTATGGAAGAATAACCGAATAGCGTACCCTTAATTCAAGGATTTTAAATAAGTATTTTGTTTTGTAAAGGTGAACCGTTTTTTTACAATACAATGCCTGCGAGAAATTCAAAGAAACTATTGTCGTCGTGTTACTTTAAGTCTACCCCCGTAGGGTGCGATAGGGACAGCTGCAGCTTAGACCGATTATATCATAAATATTTTGACGAGATCAACGTTTCGTATTCCCCTTTTTTCTCCTCGAAAGCTGAGCCGATTCAATTATTTTTTACAATACAATTTTAAGAAAGAGTATGTCTAGGTTCATATTACTTTCTTTTATGTTAAAAAAGAAAAGTTTTCGAATTGGTCTGGTAGTCCACTAAACACGACGGTAAAAATTGAATATTTTTTGTAATTATTAGAGGGTCATATTTTCTTTACTAATAAGCTGCTGAAAAAAAGAAAAATGACACGGACGTGTCTACAGCAGACCTTGATTTAATGAAAAAATAATGATTGCTCTAGAGGCATTATTCAGGAAGAAAAAAGGAGAATATATTTGTATGGAGAATCGCAGGCCCCGTTCCGTCTTAACGAACGTCAAAATTATGAAAGACATCCCCCAGAAAGCTCATCCTTCTTCGCTTCTTATTTATGATTTACAATTCAAGACGTTTTTTTTTTTTTCAAGATTCAGGTAATTCAACGAATCGCCGCGTAGGCATTGTTTAAATTGTTTATTACGAGTAATAAGTTACTCACAATATCAGTTGAAAATGCCTACCCAAGGACACAAGGAGTACATAACAGACGTTTGTATAAATTATTTTTTTCACAAGAATAATCTCAAACTTTTATTTTAATCATTTCAGCCAAAAAATTACAGGCGCCCTCCAGGCATCGTCACATCGACCGGTCTTATGCTTCTCGCACCCAGCCGATTACTGTGAACTTCACTTGCTTTTGTTTTATGAGCTTAACTCTCACTAATGAGACAATAGGTAGAATTTTTATTGTTATCGACTTCTAACGGAAAATCGATAGTTGAGCGGTTAAGACCGTTTATTCCGAAAGTGGGCAACGTTGCAAATAGATGTCAAATATTTCGCTGTTTTGATTAATTTGGCAATATTACTGTATGGGAATGAATTGCAATTATAACACTGAATTTGATATGAAACTTTTTTTGCATCTAAAACTAATATTCGTTTTCCTGGGGAACACGCTCGAGGCTACAATGGGGTCCTCATTTAACATCTCTTGCAGGACCGCTAAGTTCAGCAGCTTATGCTGTCAAAAAAATCCGTCAATTTACTGATGTAGATACCGCGAGGCTAGTTTATTTCAGTTACTTTCATAGTATCATGTCTTACGGTACTTTACTGTGGGGACGGACTGCAGATATTGAATCTATTTTTATTCTGCAGAACAGAGCGATCAGAGCCATGTATTATCTGCGCAGGCGCGACTCTTTAAGGGAACTGTTTAAGGATATTACGAGTAACATCATGACGGTACCTTGTCAATATATCTATGAAATCATCATGTACTTAAGAAAAAATAAAATACATCATTTTAGTAAAAGAGGTGATAGACATAATTATAGTACAAGAAATAGGGACCTACTCGTATTAGTACGACCAGATTTCAGACTCATCTTTCATGGGGTACTGTGTAAAAAGTTACAATAAAATTCCTCCCCACATACTTCAACTGAATGAGACGAAATTCTTGACAATTCAAAAGTTGTCTGTAAATGGTTTCATTGAAATAAATGCTTTGAGTTTGGGTTTGAGTTTACGATATTAATTATTGCATTTTATAATCAATATTTTAGTTCACTAGTTAGCCATTCACATTTCCATACAAAAATATTGACAAATTGATTAATCAAAACAGGTAAATATTTGACAGCTATTTGCGACGTTGCCAACTTTTAGAATAAGCGCTCTTACAGATGATTTTAAAAGACCAGCATGTTACTGTGTCGTGGGCAAATGCCTCTTCTCATACAGAGAAATCATGAGCATTGATCAGCATGACGCTTGCTCAAGACATGTTGGCAATTTCAAACTTATATTAACTATTAGTCCAATACTTTTTTAATACTAGTATTCAGATGTATCCGGTAAGACTGGCAACCGACGCCAACATAGTTGGGCAAAGGTTGGGCAGATTTATTAACTATACATAAGTCCGAGTTTCCTTTACCTATGTCAGTGATGTTCAACTTAAAAAATACACATGAATTGAAAATGGAACGGTGCTATACTGGCCCGGATTTGAACCAACAACCTCGTGCATGAGAGGCGAGGCGAGGCGAGGCGAGGAATTAAGATTTAACTAAAACCTTGCTTGACACACCTGGGACAGACTGGGTGCGGCAGAGAATCGGGTGCTGGGGATCCATGTCAAGTACCTCTACAGACCAATATTAATTGGATAAAAGGAACCCACTGTCAACAATACAAAACACATTATTGTCTTACCTTGTTATAAGATCAGTGCCCGGGCATCTATCGTCTCTCTTTTGAATTTTGAAAAATATCACCATAATTTCTGAAAGTGATTGAAAACTGGCATGGTGTGGTATCAAATGCTTACAAACTAGAGATTGTTAAATATTATAAAAATTCAAAATAAACTCTTCAAATTGGAATGAGAATCAGCTCTTATAAAAGGTTAAAAGTCACTAAGACCGACCTTACCTTTTATGTTTGCCAAGAAGAAGTGGAGCAAGTAAACTCCTCAGAATAACTCATCGAAATCTTTTCTCAGATGCAAGATGGATGCATAGCATAATCAGTCTATAATATTTCCACTGCTCGGACACAGGCCTCCAGTCTAAAGTACTGGCCAGTAATCCACCACGCGGGTCCACTGCTGATTTAGTGGATGGGTGCGTGAATGCTTTGAAAGGTGTAACGTGAGGTGCAGTACTCTAAGCCATGTGGGATTGAATACAGAATACAGTGTGAAGACTAGACACATCTCCAGCTACGGTCGGCAGAGAAGCTATAGCTAAATAATCTTTGAACCCTTCCACTGGAATCTTCTGATAAAGTATTTCAGCAGTTTCCCATTGATACTTACGTTCAAGTTCGTCGAAAGAGAAATGAGTATCTTTTTGTATTTCCAACCAATTTTTACCGTGTTTCTTACGGAATCGGATTTCTTCCATAGGGTCTAAAGTGCTGTCGAGTGAAGCCGACATTTTTGCTGCTCAAATTGAATACAATATTGAGATTTTTTTTATATAAAATCACAATCGCACTGGATTTTGTAAAGTTTGGACTATTAGACAATGTTTTGACATTGTACACAGATCAAACAATTTTAGCTGTCAATGAACTACTGACTCAAAAAGATTTTATTTAAATAGGTTCGTATAGATTCGAATTAACAGGACTAAATTATACAGTGCGAGCTAGCTTGTGAGCTGAACGAGTCAGTACTATTATCTGGCTACTCGCACCGTGTGACCGTATCATATAAGTTACCTAGTTTCATATGTGCAAATCGGTCAGTAACTCGCATTCGGGTTACATAAACATAAAAAAGAAAAAAGTGAAATTGAAGACAATCCGGATTCAATATCAGCAGAAGGAGACATGTCGCACCAGCAAAATATTGATAACAGGACTAATGTTTTCTCCTGCCCTTAAGTAGATACTTTCAGTGGTGAAAGCCTTCATTCCTCAATATCTAATGTCTTTGTCTGTTCTATTCTATGTCACGATATCCAAATCTAATAGTGTTTCTCTGTTCATAGCAACTCAGCGAAAAAACTGTGGGAAATACGATGAGCAGTGACCTAAATAATTTGTTATTGCATATAAATAAGTAGCTTTTGTCTCTGAATAAGCGTAAATATATTTTCCGCCATATTTCTCTATAAAAGGAGAACTTTTTATTGAATTAGCTTCGTCTAATATTTTTTCGTAATTTTCCCCCATAAGTAGGATTAAAAAAAATAGACTTAAACGTCTTTATTTCGTAGAACTATCAAGTTGCTGTCAAGTATGCATTTGAAATTTAAATTTTCCGGCGTATTGTTTTTTTCATATCATTGTTTTTCACAATTCGTTCTGTTTTGTCAGAGTATTTCTTTTTGATAACATTTATTTTATATTTTATAAAAGCATTTTTAGCAAAATAAAACTTAATAATAAAGTTGAAGGGGCTCGTGGCTAAAAAATAAAAAAATAAAAAATATTCAAGTATAAAGTAAGATAATGATTTACATTAATTGCAATTGAGGAAAAATTAATTCTAGATGTAAAGTAGACTTGCCTGATCTAGGTTTATGAAAACCTGTGTTTCAGGCCAGCATTTCACAAATTAACATTTAAAAAAGAAGATACAATATTTTCAATGATTGTAAGATTAATTTATTTGGTAAGTATATTATTTTAAAACTAAATTATATTATATTAAATTAAAATAAATTAACGAATAATATTAAAGTAAATAAGGTAGAGAATAATATTAAGTTTATTTTAATATTTCTAGTAGTTATTCCGTGTCCATATAATTGAGTTTTGTCAAATATTCTTGTACTAGTAAATTACACCTATTATAACATAAGCTATAAATCTTTAGCAGTCTATTGAGCTGGTTATACAAGTAGGGTCCTAAGAATAAATAAAATCGTCTAGTGATGCATCTATCACATAATTAATTTATGTCATTCCTTCATTTTTAATTATTTTTACCTATCGTAGTATAGTAATCTTATTCTAGGTGCATCGTCATCGTCATCACATATAATTAATCTATACAAGATATTGTGAAAATATTTTAAAAGAGTAACGGTGGAGTTTCTTGCCCGTTCTTCTCCATACGAAAACTGCCTTTTGGAATGGGCGCCTAAAATCAACTGTTTTTTTTTTTTTTGTAAAATTTTGACGTTCAATAGTGCCTTTTTTTGTGCCTACTTGAAATAAATTATTTGACTTCTTTGTTTCGAAAACGCTAGGATTGACGTCCAGTAAGTTATACCTAAAAACTATCGCTTAACACTTTCCGGGACACTAAACGCCTATAAACGTAATAACAATAAAACTTTTATTGTGTCTCGTTCAGTGTCCCGCAAAGTGTTAAGTTTAGTTCAGATAAACTTTACAAAATCATGATTTCTAATGTCTGTATTCAACTCTCGATGGCTGAGATAGAATTAACTACTAATCAATTATATTGTAGTTACAATGCATGATTCATTACTGAAAACTGATTAGCTACAATTCCGTCCATTATATATCCAGCAATTTCACTTTAGCATAGTATCCAAACATATTTTTATGTTTTAGCAACGTGCCTACGCAGTAAAATCCAAAAATGTATATGCTTTATTGCCGGAAAATAGCAATCAAGCAAAAAACAATGTTTACTCGGAATGCCTACAAATACAATGTCCATAATTCTTTTAATACCGACAATTAACATAAATATGGGGAACAGAAAGTATTTTTAGCCAACAAATAATTCATGTAGGTGCTTTCATGTACGAAAATATGTTTACGTATCGAGTAGAGTAGTCTGATTTATAAGGGGTGAATTAGACACAAACAAAGATCAAATATGTGCAGAGATGTGTGAAAAGAATTCCACTAACAGTATCTTACGAGTATAGGGACGTGCCCACTTCTGTATGTGACGAATTCACAATACCTAAAACTATGCCTTTGTAATTTTTTTTGTGTTTTGGTGAATATGTCATTGAATTGCCATAGGTATCAATCAATAAATAATATAAATAGGTAATCCGCCAATTTTTCCAAGTCACTCAAGTCCTAAAAGTTTATTTATTTATTTAAGAAACTAGTTGTACGTGCGCGGCGTCGCCTTGGATTCGGTGGATTTTCCAAAATAATTATTTTGCCCTGACAATTACGCACACACCAAAAAAGTAAGTCGAATCAGTCGAGCCGTTCCCAAGTGATGATTTTCATACATGTGGCAATTGATTTTCATATATATGGATTCCAGCCATCACTGGCTGTCAGCCTGAATGAAGAAACACCCTGAAGGAACCTGGAACTCTTATGGTGTGGAATAGTCAACCCTCAATAAGCAAGGGAGATAATTAATTTGTACTCTTTTGTTTTCCGTATCTGTATTGTAAAACCTCAGTCCAGTAGAAAATAAAAGTACCTTAATGCTGTACCAATATTAATCAAGAAAATAGATAACCTTTATCGAATTCAGGAATAACCTTACCTGCAGCACCTTTTATAGTATGCACTCAGTCAGCATGGACTCAGTACTCGTACTTAAATTTAATCCGATCAAGGGAACAAATCTTTAAATTTAAACTAATACACGTGCAATATTTGTATATAAATATATATATATATATATATATTTGTAATCACACTCTCGAAAACGACTCTAACGATTGCGATGAAAGTTGTTAAGTTGTTTGTTGGGTTACGGGAGTGAAAAATCGATGTAGCTAGGTCTATAATCTAGAAAAATTCGTTTTATCCGTGTTTTCACCCGAGTAGAGAGTAGAATAATGACATGGCTGCATGGAATTAGTATGAACTATTAAATGAGCATTCTCTATTTTCATCGGAGCAGTTACATAAAACTAAAATCACGTAAATCGGATATAAGACGTTCCCGATTTAAAAGTGCACAGACTGACGGAGAGATTGCATATCCATACTTTATGCATACACTAGCGACCTATGTGTATAATATATTTACATAATATATATATAGCATAGATCCATCTGGAATAATATACATACCTTTCAAATGGTGACAGAATTTTTCAAATAAGAGCTGTGTTCCGGAGATTACCCTCCATAATATATATGTCGTGGCCAGATCTTAAAATTAATCATTTCATGAAATGAACAGCGACCATCGCCAGATCATTGAATACTCAACGTTTAACGATATGACCAGTTAAACGCACGACTACATCATGATGTAGCCAAATATTAGTGATCATATCGTAAAATTGTTAGGTTATCTACCGGTAGAAGCGTTGATAACGCTCTGTTTTTGTTGTGCATCATGGCGGCGGCATACCTACAACAAATCAAACAAAGTAGGGTGACCATGCAAAAAAGTCGATGGACTTGTATTGGGTTTCGAAATATGATATTATGGAAAGCAATCAACTTGGAAGTAGCGCTCGCCGGCCGCTGCCGCGGAGTGAAATGCAACATAGCGCTTTTAATATTAGTTTTTCAAAAAAAAAAAAACTACGCTGCTTAAGTGGCACCCCGACCAAATGGGTTAGGTTAGGTTAAAACTGTGACCAAACGCGCGTGAGTCGAGCGAGCGCAGCGAGCGGTGCCGCGGCAGCGGCCGGCGAACGCTACTTCCAAGTTGGTTGCAGTTATTTGACTATTTTTACTACACCTTACACCATGGATACCCTACATTAATGATATGGCCAAACGTCGACTGATATATCATTAAACGTTGACGTTTTAACGAAATGGCCAATGTTGACTGGCCATTTCATGAAATGGTTAATTCTAAGATCTGGCCACGACATATACACAAAATTCGCTCTCTCCTTAGAATACACTGGATCGCAAAAATTCCGGCTCACTGATAAATGGCGTGATAGTTTCTTAAATACATAAGACTAATTTGAGAAACACTACCTTCCGCATCGCTGCTTCCCTACGACTAGGAGCTCCTTGTTATTCTCCTCATCGCAGTCACTGTAGCTAAGTTGACAACAGCCTCGGACACCACGGCTTATCTTGCAGCTGAAGTGCTGGTCGCTTAGCGCGGCACGCGAACATTAATGACATCATCCAACGAGCTCTTGTCACCGTCGGCGTTCCAGCTGTGTTAGAACCTAATGGTTTGGCACGCGATGATGGCAAGAGACCGGACGGCATGTCTTTATTTCCATGGAAGGTGGGTAGGCCTTTAGTGTGGGACGCTAAGTGTGTCGATACTCTTGCGCCATCCCATCTTCCTGGCTCAGCGTGCTTGCTGTGCTGGCGCTGCCGCTGCGGCTGCAGAAAACCTCAAGCGGCGAAAGTACAATAACCTTATAGGCAACTATATTTTCGAGCCGTTTAGGGTTGAAACCCTAGGGCCGTAGGGTCCGAGTGCTTATGGTCTATTCACTGAAATCTCTAAACGACTGGTTGACACTTCCCGTGACCCAAGGGCTGGTTTTTACCTTGGCCAGAGGCTAAGCATTGCCATACAACGTGGCCATGCGGCCAGTCTCTTGGGCACACTACCAGTCGACATTAGTTACGATATTAATTTAAATTTTTTAAATATATTAAACATATACATGACCAAATAAAATAAGTTGGAAAGAAAAAAACAAAAATAAATTGAAAAACTGTACATTGTAGATGATTTGATGACTGATTAATATATAGATACATATAAAAAAATGTGTAACACGTGTGTACAATGTTTGTACACTATATATAACTTTAATTAAATACTAAAAAATAAGAAAAATTTCTTCTAACTTATGACAACAAAAATACACTTCGCAATAAATCTTAAAAAATAAAAGATTTTTTGTCAATTTAATATTTTTTATTTCCTCTACAAGCCCATATCACTTCATTAAAACGATGTGGCATGCTGTAATCCAATTTTTTAATACGATTTTGGTCTATGTTTGCCCATTCTTCCCGCATTCCTTAACTCGTGTAAGGTAACGGGAGCAGGAGAGCGTTGTCTCACGCATCTCCGGAGCTCGTCCCATGCATGTTCTATGGGATTTAAGTCTGGGCTGCGAGCTGGCCACTCCATGCAGGTAATACCGATGTCTTGAATAAAAATATAGACCAAACGAGCAGTATAAAGTCGCGCATTATCGTGCATAAAAATGGAATTTGCACCCATATTCAAAAAGAAAGGACCAGCATGCTCATTTAAAACCTCTTCTACGTATCTGACGGCAGTCAGAGAACCGTTTTCTATGATCACTAACTCCGTGCGATCCTCTGAAGATATCCCAGCCCAAACCAATATTGATCTTCCACCGAATGGCACCTTTTCTTCAAAACACGCTTGATGATACCGTTCTCCTGGTCGTCTAAATACTCTTCGTCTCCCGTCGTGCGTAAATAAACAAAATATGGACTCATCGGAAAACATAACCTTTGGGCCAATCTTCATCTGTCCATCGAATATGTTCTCGAGCAAACCGTAACCTGGCAACTCGATGTTCTCTGAGCAGTTTGGGGCCGTTTGCTGGTCTATAAGGTTATATCAGCTTCACAAAGACGTCGCAGAATCGTAGCTCACATTGTTGTGGTGAATTTCTTGAAGATTGTTTCGGACCTGAACAGCCGTGAGATGTCGATTTCTTAACATAGTGCTCACGATGAATCGGTCTTCTCGTGTAGTTGTGCACCTTTGCTTGCCATTTCCTGGGCTCCTGATGTTCATGCCGGTCTCTTGAACTCGCTGGAGTACTCAATGGACCGTTGATAAAGATACTCCTACTGTTCTAGCAGTGCTACGCTGACTTCTTCCTTCTTGTACCATGGTAATAATCCGTGTACATTCTTCAGGTGTTCACGACATGATATTGCACTGAATACTCTGATCAATCCAAGGAATTATTTATAATGACAGATCACTTTGAAACAAAAGCAGAAAAAATATTATTTACATATTTAAAAATTTAAAAAATTCAAAGAGCAGATTTTTTTTTAAATCTGTTACTAGTACAAATGTAACCTCTTTAGAGATTAAGAACAAGCATTAGTAACCTGCTTAGAACATATTATTTACTTTAGCGATAGTATGTAATTTATGGAGATATCACGGTTTTTATTAGCAACCCGGAATATTTGCGATCCAGTGTATTTGTTTCGAATGATACATACATAAATTGACGCCATTTTCCCAAGGCAGAAACAACAGAACATCACCTGCTACGATCCCTAAATACTCCTTTCATGAACAACAGTACGGTTTCACCAAAGGGCGTTGTGTCACCCTAATAAAGAACATTTTTAACAAAGAGCACCAGATGCCATTGGAATCTATTGCGAAGGCGTTCGATTGCGTAGACCATGAGTCACTTCTGCTGAAATTGGAGCACTATGGGATTAGGAATACAGCTCTTGATTTACTAAGATCTTACCTGAAAGATAGAAAGATTAAAGTTCAAGTAAACGGCGTAAACTCATTAGGGTTTGAAATGGCAATGACTGTTGCTCAAGGTTCTATATTGCGTCCATTCCTCTATTTAGTTCAAATTTAGTTAATCCAAAATCACTCGGAGATGTTGTTATTTGCAGATGACACATCATTGATCTTTAAAATCAACCGACGGCCACAAAATCTTGACGACGTGAATTATTACTATTCTTCAGATCCAAGACTGTATAACAAAAAAAAAAAAACAAATGCATTAGATTTAAATTACCTAATTTTAGAACTATCGAATGGAACATCATATAGAATAGAGAAAACTGTAATTTATTACTCAAACGGTTTTCCTGTGAATCACGTTAGACGAGAAATTGCAATGGGAACCTCACATAGCATCTTTTGCGGGGCGGGTAAGCTCGGCCGCTTATGTTATTACAAAGATAAGACAGTAAACAGACGTAGAAACCGCGCCTTGTCCGATGAAGCGCCAGCCCGCGCCGCAGCTGAGCGCGTAGCTTTAAATTCCCCGTTTAATAATAATATATCCGTGATCCAGCCTGTCCCCCCCTCAGCGACGCCCTAAGCCGAGGTTCGTACCCCACAGGGGGTGCCCTTAGCGAGCGTTCGCCTAATTTTAATTTAGAATAGTTGCTCCTGGCTGGAGGCTTTGAGTGTAGTGCTTAAGGCAGCCACAGGATTGTTCGGTTGAGCAGTAAATACCTTAGTGGTATACCTGCGAGATGCCATAGTTAAAAAAAAAAAAAAAAAAAACGGCGAATGGGGCCTACTTTAGCTCCTTCCACAGCATTATGTCGTATGGCATACGAGTATTACAGTGGGGTCGGGCTGCTGACAATGAATCCATCTTTATTTTGCAAAAGAGAGCTGTCAGAGCCACTTATACGTCTATCTACGTCGCCGCGAATCTCTCAGGGAACTATTTAAAAGGATTAATATTATGACGGTACCCTGCCCAATTCATTCATGAAAATATTATTTATATAAGAAAAAATCTCTCTATTTCTAAAAAAAATAAGTGATAGACATAATATAATATTAATATTAGTAATAAAGATAAAATAGATCAACCGTTTTTTAGATTATTTAAAGTACATACATCTTTCATGGGGTACTGTGTTAAATGTTACAACAAAATACCTTGTGATATGTATATTGCAATTAAATGAAAGTAAATTTAAAACTAATTTAAAAGTACACTTGGTAAACAAGCCTATTACAAATTAGAGGATTTTATCCAAGATAAGAATGCTTGGAGACATGCTGGTCCTGCTACATAGGATAATCTAAAATCTAGACAAAATCAAACTGGTTGGTAATTCAATAGTATTTTTTTTAGAACATTCTGTAATTACTTTCTCACTCACTGACTTATTAACTGTAAAATTTTAGGCAAATCGTCTACTTTTACAATGTTTGTAAATATGTAAGCACCATGTATCTATCATATAATTAATTTATCTGATGTTGCTTCATTTTTAATGATTTTTACCTACCGGTATAGTAATTTTATTCTAGATGCATCGTCTTCACATATGTATATAACTAATGTATCTATACAAAATATTGTAAAACATTTTAAAAGAGAAACGGTGGAGTTTCTTGCCCATTCTTCTCCATGCGAAAACTACCTTTTGGAAGGGGCGACTAGAATCAATTCAATTTTTTGTAAATTTTGACGTTCCGAAGTGCCTTATAAAATAAACAAAATCCTGGGTACATTACTCTTGCTTCTAAATGTGAAAAAAAAAACTATTAAAAATAATCCCTGGCAGATAAGAGATGACCAGTCTCAACTGACGGCACCCGTTCACGAACATGACGCGTGGATCAGCACCATCCAGCTCAACTATTTTGTAGGGAACCGAATGATCCAACACACTATTAACTCACATCTGCCTACTATACTAGTTATTATATATGTTATTATCTATTATATTATTTAATATTATACACGCGAAAGAATCTCTATCTGTCAGTCGGTCTTTGTCTGTTACCTCTTCACGCCTTAACATCTAAACGTATTGGGATGAAAGTTGGATCACGGCTATAGTTCACGCGTTGTAGCATGGTGCGGGTGACAGGTGACAGAAACAGTAAAATATATTATAATTTACTTGTGTTGACTGATTCTGTATATTACGACTGATCCGTACCTACATACAGATTGTGCACATAATACGGACTCAGTAATAACTGTAGTAAATTAAATAAATTTACCCTTTTTGTCACCTATCACCCGCACCATGCTACACCGCGTGAACTATAGACCATGATCTGATGATCTGTATTAGGACATGGATAATTTCAGTCTTCCACGCGGGTGAAGCCAAAAATATCTTTTGTCTGAACAAAAGCTATTTTTTTACTATAAGTACCATCAGCTAGAATCGGTAAAGAAAGAAGAACGAGAAAAGAACGAAAAAGTATTTATTGCAACTCGCACAGGAAAAAAAAAAAATAACAAAGTAATACAAAAAAAGCAGAAAGTCCTGTACGAGGCTAAAATGCTTCTATATCAGCGTGGTATAAACAGTATTGCACTTTCAATAAAAACCATTTCACATGTTCTTAGTTGTAATCATCAAATAAAAATGTGTAGTTTTAAGCGCCTGTTTAATAAACATATTTACAATATCGATGATCACTGTTCAAATATTGTGTGGGATAATATTAGCTGTAACATCATCCTTGTTTACCTTACAATAATAATTAGTGCTTAGTACGTCAATTTTAATCCATTTTAATTACTAAAATAACTATGTAGAACAGCAGTTCACAGTATTGACTGTACTTTGACGGTAACATCGGCGGCAAGGATAAAACAAATAACGTTGTAAAATAAATAGTACAATGATTATATCAACCTTCGTAATTATAAACCCTTTAGAGTTTATAATAAATTGCCTATTACCGTCCACCGCTGAATATAGATAAACAAATAACAAAGGCACATGTGAAAATCTTGAGAGTTTTAAGTGTCTCAAATTGGAAATTATAATCGTTTAAATCATAAATATAGCTCCAAATCGACATATTTTCACGAAATCATTTTATATTTAGCAACAGAAATATTATTTACAAGAATTACACAGGAACTTATAACTAAGTAATTAATTAAAATAGCAAAATCATATACTAACTTAACAATTAGTAAAAATTCATCCGCATCGCTGTCGACTGGTAACTGAATTTTGGCCGTTTGGGGTTAAAGAGACTGTTTTATGGCTGATTTTAGTTTTATGGAAGTGTCAAAAAGCCGTCTTAAGATTTTATTGAAGAGGCCGTGAGCACTCGGACCCTGCGAACCGATGGTTTTAACCCCGAACGGCTCGAAAATAATTAACTGTAAGGTATTATATATATTATACTTACTCCGCTTGAGGTTTTCTGCAGCCGCAAGTTATGTAAAACTTACCTATTGAAAGAATAGGGAAGGCTATCCAATCCACGACTCATTTACATACATCAAGGAGCGCCGTTCCTCCACACAGGTTTAAATTAACTAAATGCAGTATTATCGGTGTTATTATTCGAGTGATTGGTATACCGCCGAGCCTCAATTGGTCCTTCGAAGTACTCGAAACAATTACAACTAATTACATTAGAATATTTCCGTAGAACAGTAGAACATCGCGTTGTTTGACAGAAAAAGTAAAAAAAATATGTCTTTTTTGGTCGGTTTTTTTTGTGTACGTATTATATATATATATTATACACCTCTGCGTATCACTTAGATCTGGGGCTACATAATTCAACATCAAGCACCGATGAACGAATGTAAAATCTAGAAACCATATGAGCGCATTTAAGTAGTTATATTTGAAAAACAATACTAACTTTTTTACAAAAAAAAAACACTGAAATAACTTTTTTACACGACAAAAACCACCGAATTCTACAAAAATATACATAAACGTGAAAAATCACCTGAATTTCGGAAGTCGGTGGCAAAAACGAAAATATTTTATTCTATATAGTAAAATATACCGTTATATATATGAAAGCGATTCATAACTATATATCTAGGGATATAACTATATCACGGCTTCAACTATGCAAACTGCGAACCACCTTACATAATGTATAATATGGTTCTGGACTTTCGTTTTTGCCACCTACTTCCGAAATTTGTGGTTTTGGTGGGGCAGATTCCACTCATCTAAAATCTTGATGGATTCTGCCCCACTAGGGTTGGCACCTTAGAAATGTGTAGGTAGGTATGCTCGTATTTTATATTTGTTTGGAAAATAAAGAAATAACATTTTTGAAATTTAATTACAGTCCTATTAAAAAATTTAAATAGAATGTAATCACGATGTAACATTTAGTTTTTGTTTCATGGCAATCGTCTCATCCAATAAAAATATATGCTGATTTAAAGTTTTCAAAGTGATACCCATACCACCAACAACCACTAAGTTCCAGGCGGCAATGGATTTACGGAGAGGTCGAGCATCGTATGCTGCCACTAATATTAAGCTGCCTAGCTTAATAAGACCGCCCGGTCAAAGTCCATAAATTACAGAGCCTCGAAAGAGCTGTGATCGACCTTGGTAAAAAAAACTTTGCAAAAGGGCATAAATAAATACGTCGCGTTTAGTCATGTCAGAAGTTTGAAAGGCATAGGTTTATCAGATTTGGACGCCATCAAATTATTAATGCGACCACACGGCAACAGATCATTGACGGAAATAACGAAGCTACAAAATCTGTCTTCTGACAATCAAGGCCACACATAACATACGACTCAAGTAGCGCAATTTGATGCCGGGATATTACCATTAATATCATTTATAGCCAGAGTACATCTCATGGCAATTGCAATAAACACGGCTAGAATACATTGTTTTATGACGGAGTTCCGGTGCCGTCCTTCCAGCTTCATCTTCAGATCAGTTCGATGTTCATCAGATTTATTGATTTAAATGTGCTTCATAGTCGCTTAACTATCTTAATCGAGATCGGGTATACGAGTGTGGGCCTGGCTGATAAATTATTAGAACCTGATACTCATCTAGTTGGGACGGTAGGACAGAATTGGAAAGGATTGCCTAAAGATGTTACTCAGAAGAAGCTGAAAGTTGGAGAATATATTGCACGTGAAAACGAAAAAGGGATAACAGTAATGAAATGAAGGGATAAGAGAGAAGTATTGTTGTTATCAACAAAGAACATCGATAATTTTTGAAATATTACAAATAAAAGGGGTGCTCAAAAAAGAAAACAAAAATTAAGCGACATCAACAACAGTGAATTTGTCGGACCAGATATCTACATACTCGACTCCGGACTTAGGAAGACAGTAAAATGGTATCGACAATTTGGGGTTCGAATTATGTCTCAATACAGCTGTTGTGAACGCTTTGGTGTTGTACAACCAAACAACAAAAAAAACCATCGTGCAGTTTGACCATCTCATGTCTTCAAACAAAGAAAACCAGTCTCAACTGACCGAAGCACCAAGACAGTCGCGACTGAAATATCAGCTGTCAAGAAAAGAAGAATCACGAATAAATTGTCTTGGATGTTACAAGAAATACGTACAAACTATTGGCAGGCAAACAGCATGTAACAAAACAAAAAAAGTTGTACCTTCTGTCCGATGTGCTCCGGAAAGTCACATTTGTGCCTAGTGTTTCAATGTTCAACATCGTTAGGTCATTTTTCGATTTATAAAAAAAAACATTGAAAATTGATCTCATATTCAAACAAACAATTGATTGGATAAGTTGTGTTTTATTCTGCAAATATTTTTATTTTTCGTCTCTAGCATTCCAAATATGCAAAAAAGTTAGGGTGACACATTATTTTTAATACTCTTCAAGGCCGCGCAGGTCACTTAGTATGCGCAAATCCAATGAAAAAGTGGCCACCGGCCTGTACGCGTAAGTCAAAGCAAGGTGTGCCCTGTCGGTCACCGATGTCCGACGCGGCTTGAATGAAACATTTACTGGCGGTCACCATTGTCCGACATGGCGACCAACGTGTTAAAATTGTCTCCTATGGAATCTATAAGATATCATGTGTTAAGAGTTTTCAAACCCCTTCAAAGCCTTTCTGTTTTAACTGCGACTTCTTTCAAAAGTGTTCTATGATTACATTTCCTGTAAAGTCGCTAGTATGTCGTAGACTGACGGCAAACACAATTTAATAACTTCTGTTTTCCAAATTCAATAGCAGAGCGTCTTCCTGTCAATAGAAATAAGGTGCATTTTAAGGAGAAATGTCTGCTTAATATAATTTCCATTCACCAACACAATAATAGAAGTTTGAAGTTGAGTTTTAGTTGTAGAGGCTACTTACTAACTCACCTTTTATTTTATTATTAGCTTAGGTATCCTCTTAAAGTTATTTTGTCGATATAGCTTGTTTTAGTGGAACTCAAACTCAAAGCATTTATTTCAAATAAACCAATTAAGTGCCTTTAAGAACCTTTGAATTGTCAAGGGGTCGGTCAGTTAGAAAGATGAAGCTCTCAATCCCTCATCGAAACTGAATTTTGATAAAAATGGGACGAATCGGGAAGTATATCCTCTCTAATAAATAAAGAATCTTCAAAATCGGTTTATAAATGACGGAGTTACGAGGTAACATATAAAAAAAATATACAACCGAATTGATAACCTCCTACTTTTTGGGAAGTCGGTTCAAAATATAATGATTTTTGAAAAGCGCCAGCAACAAGGCAGATGCGGTTGTAAAATCCGTGAGGCGATGCCCTAGAAGCACATAATATATGTACTTGAACAACCTTATCGGTGGTGTTCTGGTGCGTTTTATAAGAAAATACTAGCACGCCGTTTACGGTTGTAAACGGCGTGCCAGTATTTTTTTATCTCACCGTGAAAACTTAGATGAAGTCAGCTGTCATATATCTCACCTGATGCTAGGCATTGACCATATTGACATTTCACTTTAAGCTCACTGCACCAGAATAGATCCTGATATCTGAACGTAAACGAAGCATATAAAGACCGTAGCAAGTGGCGTTCTGTAGTGTCTACCTACCCTCATTATTTTCCTACTACCTATTAGGTTATAGGCCCGTCACGCTTCCACTGCGTGGATTACCTTTTTTATTGTATCTAATGTGAAATTCTAGGCAAGGCATCGTCTTTAGTTTTTATTAAGGGCAAGTGTTGAAGTCATATCACTGTACTGTTTGTGTCAGCTGTCAAAGACACACCTGTCAATTCATTGTTTTTTTTTTGCTTCTGTCTTCTACTTAGTGCCAACTGCAGTGCTATTCTGTAACCATGTCACCGTGAAAACTTAGGTGAAGTGAGCTCGGAGTGAGCTGTCAGTCCCTAGCAGCAGGTGGAATGACAGCTCACTTCACCTAAGTTTTCACGGTGAGATGGTTACAGAATAGCAATGCTGTATTCGCTCTATGAGTGATTAAATCTGTCGTCATCTTACTTATTTTCCTACCAATAACCCATTAAAAGGCGTGAGTTTATGTACGTATGTATGTAAGTACTAGATTTTGCCCGTGGCTTCGCCCGCGTGAAGGTCGAATATAATTCCACAGGAACGTACAACCGGGATTCATAGTATGTCCTAAAGCACGTCATGGCTTATCCGTATGCCTTTCATCTAAATCTGTGCTTTGTTAGTAATTTATATTGTTATTATTTTGATTTAAGTGAATCTACAAACTATATAAATTTATGCTTATATAATACTGTTCAAGATTTTATAAATGATAATTTTTAATTTAATTTGCTTGTTTAGTTTTAGTCTTGTTGTTTATTGATTGTTTTATTTAGCTTTTAAGTATTTTTGTTTTATTTTTATTTTAAAATTTGTATGCCTACACGGCAAAACATAGCGCTCAAATATGTTAAACTAACACCAATATGTAAATACCTATGTTTAACCAATAAAGATTCTGATTCTGATTCTGCTTAGTGGCAGCAGCGATGTTGTGAATGAAGAAGCACTACCTAGTGTTAGTGCTTGTCAACCTTCGACATCACTGCAGAGCAGATCACAGGAGAGATGTCCGCTGTGTACCCAGACATTGTGTTTTTTAAAGGTAAGCGGGTCTGAATGTACATATTCGAAAGGTGCACAGACCACCAAATGCACCCTTCTCAGACCCTGTCTCAACAGCTACATCAACTACACCAGCTACATCCACTTTTGACCCGTTTTGGAAAACCCTTTCAAAATTCAAAAACTCTATTCCTGTTTTGAAGCGAGTTCCCCGTGGCGTTAGTCCTCTAGTGGCACAACACCTAGCCAATTGCGATTGTCTTGCCACCCAAGAGAACTCGCAAAGTGCTTGGTAACAGCTGCTCATCTTCCCTTACAGAATTCTACATGTACAGAAGAACCAAAAAGACTTTAACTGCATAAATTAAAGAAAACTGTAATATTTCGGCTCTTAATTTAGATTCAAAATTACCGACACAAAGATATATAACTTCTCAAGTACCTGACATAATAAAAAATGACACATTATGCAATTTTAAAAAGAAGCTAACAGCATTATTGATTGAAAAATGTTACTACTCGATTAACGATTTCTTAAATGACAATGACTTAAAAACCTAATGTAAATTTCTAATTTAAGATAGTTATAATATTTTTATGCAATTTAACGACATACCATTTTATCTAATTGTACTCGATTTGAAATGTAATTTTGTATTATGACACTATTTGTTTAATTTAAGTTTTGACTACCTACTCGTTTACCTAATTAATTAATGTTTGCATGCCTAATCTAAGGTAGATTGTACAAGGATCATAATTGTTTTTTTTTTAATACCCTATGTCATGTACCTACAATCTATGCAAATAAATAAACTTACTTACTTACTTACTTACAAGTAATCACTCCCTCAGCATCACAGGTCGAGAGTTGGTCACAGCCGTCTCCTCCTTCCGGAGCGGCTCTACTGGCGGCCTCGACGGCCGGAGTCCTCAGCACCTTAAGGACCTTATTTGTTCAGGACAGCTGGTGAGTTGCTCTTGAAAGAGCTTACGGTTCTGATTAACCTCATGCTCTCTGGCAAGGTGAACGAGTCCGTCATAGACGTTTTATACGGAGCCAATCTATGCGCCCTGCGTAAGAGGGATGGCGGCATTCGTCCCATAGCCGTGGGCACTACTTACCGTCGTATGGCAACCAAGATTTGTTGTAAATTTTATAGCGGGGCTGTTTTGGCAAAATTTCAGCACCTGCAGCTAGGTTACGGCTCCAAAAGGGGGCTGTGAGGCTGCCGTACACGTCTTGTTGACCTACCTAAATTCTGACAAAGGAGAGGTCATCTTGAAGTTTGACATAAAGAATGCCTTCAATTCTGTTAATAGGGACACCTTTCTGGCAGAAACTAAAAAATAAATACCCCAAATCTATAGTTTCCTTTGGCAATGTTACAGACACCTCTCTAAATTACTGTTTCGGGACAACCTTCTGGAATCTGCTGTTGGTTGTCAACAAGGTGACCCCCTGGGGCCAGTGATTTTCAGTTTAGCCATTCACCCAATTATTCGCCAGCTAAATTCCAAATTTAACGTTTGATACTTCGATGTTGACCTTGGGAGGCGATGTAGAAACTGTTTTAATTAAATGACCTTAAATTCCAAAAAAAATAACTTCATTCCATTGGCCTCAACTCAACCTTTTGAAATGTGTACTTTACTTAGCGGACAGTACTGACAGACAAACACTTTCCAAATTTAATGCAGTAGCCCCGGAAATAAAAATCATTGAAAAAATCTCTCTCCGTCTGCTTGGGTTACTTATCTTAGAGGACACGTTTCCCGTTTTTATTGAAGAAAAAATTGAATGACGTTTCGGAAAATTGCTCCAAATTAACATGCATTCGGCCATAACCTTAATTCGTTACTGCTGTTTTGGCTCTAAATTAACATATTTCCTTCGCGCTTCTCATTTTTAACCACTCTCATCTTTTAGACAAAAATTACCAAATTATCGATCTTAAATGTGCCCATGAACGACCAAGCTTGGGCACAAGCTTCTCTACCTATCCGTATGGGAGGTCTCGGAGTCCGCAAAATTTCCAGGATTAGTTTACCGGCTTTCATATCCTCGGTCCACGGTACTGAGAAATTAATCAGGAAAATCCTAGCCCCCACACTGATTAATTTTGATGTGCTGTACCTCGCCGAGGCTATGATATGCCTGATATGTGATGCCTGGAGACTCGCAGCGAACCTCAAGCAGCGAAAGTATAATAACCTTATATAATAACTATATTTTCGAGCCGTTTGGGGTTGAAACCCTAGGGCCGTGGTGTCCGAGTGCTCATGGTCTGTTCAATGACATCTGCAAACGACTGGTTGACATTTCCCGTGAGCCAAGGGCTGGCTTTTGCCTTGGCCAGAGGCTAAGCATTACCATACAACGTGGCAATGCGGCCAGTCTCTTGTGTACACTACCAGTTGACAGCGATGCGAATGAATTTTTCAACGCTATATTTTAGTTTGTATAATACTTAGTTAGTTGTATACACAGAGAAAGTAAACAAATGAAAAACTGTAGCCTGATAATTAGAAAGGTATAGCAATCCATTTGTTTGGACAAGGCCGTGTCAATATGAACCATAATGACCAATAAGTAATGCCTCCAGAGTTTATAAAAATATTTTGAAACTCCCGTATCTCTTTGTTGAGTTATCAAAAAAATATTTTAGCATTTCGTAATATTATATTCACACGAATGATTTTAGATTGTTTCATTTTCAGTTTGATCTAAACTTTGAGTGGACTCTGAACATAGAAGCTTCGCTTAGAGGCACGTACCTATCTCTGACATTGATCCGACTTACAACTTCATGCTTCAGAGTCAAAATCAAATTAAACTTGACCCCAACATCGCTTATGAAAAGTTATTTTTCACTCCTGAATATTCCTGAATGTGGTTATTGCAAAATTGTATTGCATTATGTTCAACTAAATTCAAAGGTTAGTGTAACAATTTTAGTATAATAACTGTGTCACAAGCACGATACTACAAAAATAGAGAAAAAGCAACAAAAAAAAAAGTTACGTGAGATAATGAGAGTTTAAAAAAAACCATTAAAACCATAATTAGCTTTAGGCTAAACATAAAACAGAGATATTGATACATTACAACAGAGATACAGATATTGTCAACACCTCCGCTGTTTATTTATGCTGTATTACTGACTATTCTTGTTCTTGCGACTAGGTTACTATATATCTAGACCATATACGTACAACCTTTGTTTATCATGAACCAGCTTCCGCGTAATATCTTTATAAATTATAGCCTATGTTACTCAGTGATAGTATAGCATTCTACTGCTGAAATATTTTTTTTAAACCGGTCTTGTAGTTTTTGAGTTTATTCACTACAAACAAACATACAAAAAGTCAAATCTTTTCTCTTTATTATAATACGAAGCCGCGGGCAAAGTGCTAACTTTGCCCGCGGCTTCGCTCCCGTGGTCTTTAGTAGTAATAAGTAGCCTACGTCACTCCTTGAAAACTAAGCTTTCTAATGGTAAAAGAATTGTTCAAATCGGGCCATTAGTTTCGGAGCCTATTCAATACAAATAATCTAAGCTTTCCTCTTTATATTATAGTATATACTTAGATTAGTTTAGACTAGTGACCCTACCTTGCTTCGGACGGGCCGAAATAAACTTATGTTGCCACAAGTACAGACATCTACATTTCTATGCTATACGAGTATCTCAGTTAAATATTAATTAATAGGGATCGAACCTTCCGGAATAAATTCTCTAAATGATGGTGAAAACCTCATCAAAATCCATTGTGCAATTTAGAAGAACTTGACTCTCACTGCAAAAATGTGCCCTCCAATACCCGTTGCTATGAACCTGACTTGCTGCAGCAACTATTAGGTAACAAACGGCCAAGGCCTATTCTCTTAAAATAATTTCTAATTCGCTCACGTCACACATGATGGGAGAGTCGGCGACCTTTACTTTTCTAGGAACCACACAGTATCAAGTCTACGTCCACATTACTTATAAAAAGCCATTACAATTCCAATCGATAATCTAGTTTCACAGCATAACGAAAGCATCTATCGACAAGTTATCAGTGTAAATATAATTTAGTAAATCTAAACATTCTTCTTCTGACCCGAGTCGTCATTCCTCAGCTTAACATTAAACGCATGTAAACTATTCATAAACTAATTTAATATATGCGAATTTTAAATTGATGTTTTCTAGAAAAATATACATCGTAAACATGAGTTAGCAAAATGCAGTCATCATCAGAAATGCTGAGCTTTATAAATATTAGCTGATCTACATATTCGTACTCTTCATGGAACTAATATCGTAAATCAAGTCAGACTTGCAGATACACTGCCTTCCTTTCCATCATACGTCGCGTGTCAATGACAGAACTTAGACATATATAATTGTTTCCAAAAAGAAAAATTAACATAAACTTGACGAATGAAAAACTTTCTGATCTAAAGCTAAAACTAAACACAACAGCAAATAATAAACTTTCTGAGAAATAATCGGTCTCTATTGAAGTGCGCATCGCAATTTTCAGTACTTTCAGTGTCAGTGAGAGCTTCCGTTGATCTCGGGGTTTCAGTTCTCTTGTAGCCGCCCAAGAGAGCAGCGGCCACCCGCCCAAACGCAGCCCACGATCGCGCTGTGAAACTTCATGTTTTTAAACTAACAGTACTAACTAATATTAAGTTATTAAAAAATTCAGTGATTGTTCTTGGACGCAATAAGGATTATTGAACTTCATTTTGGATTTCTTCGATACTTACAGGTAACTATAAAAAAAAAAAGTGTTGTGAAGTGTTATACTTATCTAAGTTTTATTGATTCATTGTGTTTAATTATATAAGTCGAGGAAACATATATTATGAATTGCTGAACTAGTGTAGCGGTCATTAAAATAATAAAAAGCAAGTCTAGTAATATAATACAATTTAAAAAAAGTCTAAAGTAAAAATACACAAGCTTTAAATAAAACTGAAATAAAACTTTTTTAAACTCTTAAGTAAAAAAGTTTTACATGATTTAAAAAACCGGCCAACTGCGTGTAAGACAACGTACAATGAAGGAACCCTTTATTACATACACGAACAAACTTAACATTGTAGTTGAAAAACATGCTCCCCATACATTCCAACTATAAATGTTAGTTTTGTCTTTAAGTAAAAAGTAAAAACTATTCTCTGTATTTTATCAACATTTCAGGCTTAGCAGTTTCGGAGATAAAGGGGTAATGGCCAATTTTCATAATTATAAATCAAATATATTGATATCCTCATAACAAGCCCTTTCATTGATATTCTAACACAGGGTACAATTTGCAAAAGCTTTTTTTAATTTTCTCCCAAAAGAGAACCCCGTGTTAAAAAATCATTTATAATTTTGTTTTTTAATTCATGTGTACCAAATTTCAACTTAATTGATCTATTAGATTCGGAGCAAATCAGCTGGGACAGACGGACAGACAGACACACGAGTGATTCTGTAAGGGTTCCGTTTTTATATTCGGACGTACAGTACCCTAATTATTTATAAATAACGTCTAAGGAACTCGTCTAATCTACGAAATGTTAATCTATCACGTCATCTGTAGACTTAGTAACTTTCGTAACTTAATTGTAACGTCAACAATTTGGAAGTTTTTCATTAGTCACTTAACTTTGTTATAGATAAGATAGACTTATCAAAAGAGTTAAACGTCACAGCCTTTTTTGTTCCTCACTTAATATATAATTAAATTTGTCTTTAAGTTTCCTTAAACTTTAAACCATTGGATCCGGGTAGCGCAGAATCGTTCGAAGTGGCAGTTCTTGGGGGAGGCAAATGTCCAGCAGTGGAAGTTTTTCGGCTGAAATGATGATAATGATGAAGTGTCAAAAGATATTAGCTGCCAATGGTTGAGCTTACCAATACAACAAGCTAGGACTCCAAACATCAGATAGGTACAAGCAGGTGTTCACACTGAGATATCTGATACCATATTAAAATAATGACAAGCCTATGAATGTCCCTCTGCAGGGTAAAGGTCACTCACTGCTCATGCATGGCACGAGCAGTGATCACCACGCTTGCTCAAGACGGGTTGGCGATTTCCTAGCTTACCCGACAGACCTGTCCAAATTTCAATCATTCATACAAAAATCCCATAGAAAAAGGACTCAGTTTTTCTCAAATTTGAATTTTTAGCGGGAATCTAATTTTTACTTCCGTAAAAACCTGATTATTACGAAAATATATATAAAATATTAAAACAAAATTTTGGCAAATCATCAATTTGGGTTCTCAAGTGATGCGTTTTTACCAAGGAACAGCATTTTATTTTTATTAATTTCGAGCCGTCCGCTCCGGCTTCGCACGGGTAGCACTAAGTACTTATCTACGGCGCACCTACCTACCTACCCTACCTACCTACCTACCATACCTACCTACCCTACCTACCTACCCTACTTACTTACCCTACCTACCCACCTACCCTACCTACATAACTACCCTACCGAGTAGCCTATGTCCGTCTCCTGGTTCTAAGCTACCTCCCCACCAATTTCAAGCCGAATCGGTTCAGCCGTTCTTGAGTTATAAATAGTGTAACTAACACGACCTTCTTTTATATAAATATATAGATATAAATATACTTACATGTAATTACGTATAGATAGATTGATATTTAAGTCCAGGTTTCCTCACGATGTTTTTCCTTCACCAGTGGGACCATATTAATATGTTTTAATGTCATCATGATTCCAGTGTGAGAGAGACGGCGCTATACCTGCATGTCCTTGCATGCTAGCACCATCGCTTTTTCAAACTCGAATCATGATATGGCATTATTATTTCACTATGCGGCCCCAGAAGCCACTATTGCTAAAATAATCTTTACTGTGTTACTAGGCACGTAAGAATGCTGTTGGTTGCTACCATCACCGCACGCGATAGACGTCCTTGCTGGACTTAGGCCGTACCCCAAGCATTCCATTGTCCTGATCTGTTTAGGGTATCATATTAAAGTGACGGACGCTTTGGTGACACAGGGTGACACAATGCGGGCGGCCTTATCGAGCGATAAGGCCGCCAGCATTGTGTCACCCTGTGTAAAATTTCAACGTTTATATACTTTATTGATCGAAGTTTATATATCTGTAATTCATATTGTGTACGTTATAGTCACTCACAATCTCCTATAACGTTCTCACAACGGAAAAAGGCCTCCTCTTGGTGAGTTGGAGTAGGCCGTAATCCACCATGCGGGCCTCGGGCTGGTTATGTCACATGTTGTCGAATTTTTCGTTCTAGGACATGCCGGTTTCCCCACGATGTTTTCCTTCGCCGTTTTGAGAACAGCGGTGATGAAATAAATTACATAAAGTAATAAGTACGCCTGCCTGGGTTCGAACCCACGACTTACAACGCGCTGCTAATAAAGAGTATTATAATCCATTCTCTCTGTCTACATAGTAGGATAAATCAAACAATAATAAAGTATAGTACAGTAAAAAGCTTGGTTCATCAACTTACGTCATTGTTTAAACTTAGACCTTAGTAAAACAGTTTTTTCTTACAAACTAATTATCATAATTTTTTTTTCCCGAGTATATTGAAAAGGACAAAAGGCGAATTATTCAGAAAGCCTAACAATAGGTTTAAGGTTCGTAAAAGTATATAAGGTTAAGTTTCCTTAGCCTTTATTTTGGCGGTCATTGCATAATATCTCCGAAGAAAAATAGATTCTTAATGTTTTATTTATTATAGAACATTATACTAAGAGGACCACGGAATAACGTAAAAACTGCATTACAAGGAGGAACTAAAAAAAATATGAAAAAAAGTGAATTTAATCTACATCTGCCTACCAACCCTTTTTCAAAATTAACTTTTTCTTGGAATTCCATAAACTGAAACATTCAAGTAGGAATTGCAATCGAACCGAGTTCTACACACACAATTTTTAATTTAAGATTGTTGAAAGTTGCTAAGTTTTTGAATTCATGATGACATAATGGTTAACGGTAAGTCTATCGCACTAATGTCAAACATTAATATATTTTTATTTCATTTTCCTGCCTTTGTCTCCATTTAATAGAAGCCGCTGCAACATGTCTTTTACTTCCATACGTCTCTTTTAAATGTCATCTCGGTAGTCACCTCCTTTCTAGCCATATCATCTTTCACACAGTCCATCGTTTCTTTGTTCTTCCCCTACTCTACTCTGTTCTCTGTTCTAGTCGAGCCATCCACATAAAGATATGGAAATTGAAATCAGTCGCAGTTTAGTGAAAACCTCGTAAAGAAAAAATCATTATTTTACTTCTTATTTATTTATTGGATAGAAAATCCCGTAATGCATATTTAATACAAACGTGCACAGTTCTTAGACACTTCTACCTAATGCTTTCTACTAATGATAGTAAGAACCTCGGGATACGTCAAAAACGGCCATTTTTCGGAGAGTCTTTATCAACTCCTGTAAAATAACGTTTATTGCAATCTCGAGATTTAATAAGGCATGTTACCATGACACAAAAACTACTAAGATGAATCTGAGCTTGACAATAAAACCGCCTTCATCGTCGCACAGTAAGCTCACGATTTTATCGCCCTCAGTAAGCTAGTTTATGAATTTTTTCATGAGACAAGCGCTTTGCCATTCATTGTTTGTTATTTCTTTCAATCGACTGTCCTATGTTTTATTATCTACAAAACACTTACATAAATTAACGATTGTCACTTGTTTCGAATGTTCTACACAAGACACGACACGAAATGCTTTGTAAGCATTTAAATTATTTGGAGTACTAAAAGAAAGATATCGAAGTATAATTATATTTCAAGTAGAACATTTCAAGAAACATGTGGTCAACGTTTATTTATATAACGTGTTTTTTTTTGTCCGTTATTCTCAGAATAGAATTCGCTAAAACAAGGATCTGAATTACAAATTAGTGGCAAAGCTCTGTTATGAAAGCGTAACCTCACTATAAACATTTTTCCAGAAGATAAATGGGAACATTCGCAATATTGATACTTACGGCACCGACACTTCGGATTTATAACCGACAGCTGTACAATATCAACATTCCTTCGAAAACTGACTCCGAACTGATCTAAGAAGAAAAACCATTGCCATTAACGGACGTGCTTCAACTCATTATTTAAGTATTATAGCAACATTACAAGGTTCAGCCAACGTGATTGACTGAAAGGCACAGAAACCAACTCTATGGCGGCTAATGACCACCATTTAATTATTCACACAAATGGTTACTTTATCGAATTTATTACTTCATTCGAATTAAAAAGCATAAGTGAACCGCGTAGTTCCGGCGTAGCTAACTAATAGAAAAATCGAATTACAGTTGCCCGATTCTAGGACCTGACCCGTGTCCCTCATGTTTGGTAGCCGCATGTCGGCAACTACCACCATGAATGTTATACAATTAATTATGGTAAAAGGGTTGATGTGTGGCTTGTAGGGAATGCGAACAAACAAATGTAACAAACAAAACAAAATGTGCCTAAAGTTTTGCACTTCATTTTCAAAGTTTTTCGTTTACGACTTTGTAATGACTATATTAGAACACCGTCATACTTATAGCATAGAACATAATGTGCTTTAGGTAGGAAGAGTAGCTTCAGATATAATCTGTAAAAAAACAAAAATAGCTCTGACAATTTTTCAACAGGTTTTCTCAGTTTAAGATCTTTTTCCACTTTTTGAACAAATATGTCATAAAAATATCTTTCAGAAATAGGTATTCAAAGTAATGGGTATGGTACGAGCTATTCAAATGTTTCGTAGCCCACGAGTTATATTATAATATTATTTATTAATTATGTCAATTCGTTTAGTTATTTATCTTTTAGATTATTTTCTAATTTGTGAATGTGAGACCGTTGTACAGTAGATTTGTTGACAATTTTCTATTTGTTAAGTACCTGGTATTTGGTGAAAGGGCTATACTGTCCTCCCACACCTATTAATACTTGTGTTTGAAAATATTGTAGAAGCCAATTATTTTTAAAAGAGTAACAGTGGAGTTTTTTGCTGGCTCTTTTCCATAGGAAACGACTTATTGGAATCGTGCACCTAGCTTCTGACGTTTCATAAGTGCCCATGTAGATACACTCGTATGTGTAATATTTATATGAAATAAATTATTTAGAATACTGTTTTTTTTTTTTCTGTATACGAAAGTTCTTTGCCATTCACATCATTTAGAGAAGAGAATCAATCAAATTCGTGGCTGTCTTTCAAACCAGCAGTGACAAATTATTGGTTAACCGACAGATTTACTATCTGACCTATCCCACCCAATTTATTACTAGGAAAAGAGAAAATCGAACAAAGAAATGAATGAAGCTTTTACCGTGAATTTTATCGAAAGCGAATTTAGAAAATGATCTGGGTAATGAATGAAATGAATGTTGGAATGTGATTGTAACTGCTCAACTTCAAAACGAACGACTCTCAATTCGGTGTGTAGGTGTATCGTTAAGGTGTTTGAGTGCATTTGTTATTTTTAGGAATCCTGTGAAGTGTAAACTCTTTTATAGATCAACACATCACAGTGGAGCGGTTCCTGGGTAAACGATAACTGGTTAAGCTACGGTTGTCGCAGTCAGGCCGTGGTTGGGGACCATAAATATCGAGACCCCTCCGTGCCTCAGAAAGCACCTTAAGCCGTTGTTTCCGGCTGTCATTCGTAGATCTTTGACTGTCATTACGGGTAGTCGGAATCCCAAAAAAATTACAACCATTATCGTCGTATCATGTTATCCAGTAACTGGGTTATGGGGGTGAGATAGGCTGTCGCTCCATGTAATATACTGGTATTCAGCTGCATCCGGTTAGGCTGGAAGCCGACCCCAACATAGTTGTAAAAAACATCACAATGGTTAAGATCACAACGGTCAATACTAATTCCGTAACAACTTAATATTAAAATGACTTAAAATTTAGTTAATCATCGCCAACTTTTGATATTCAAAGTTAATTTTGGAGAATTAATTATCACAAGGCTGAATTCCATTTTAGTTCAAGTAGAAAGTTGACACCTGTGCCAAAGGTCTGACCAAAAGTGTCAGTTTTTCATTGTGAAGTGTCATTTCAAAAATAGACGACACGATTCTGTCCAAACTAGAAATATTCGTGCTACTTGTCTAACGAGAATATTTATTTATATATTGGTTCACCAACAACTGTTTACACTGTTATTATGCTTAGGGTAACAAATAAGGTAAAAAAATTAACAAATTAGTGTAACAATCACTTATAGGTGAACTCCGCATGCATACAAAATTTTGGTTGTACAGGAAAACTACAAGAGAAAACAATATGAATTTAACTTAGAACTAAAACTTAAACTATGTGACTATAGTTTAAATGAAAGTTATATGTAAATTTAAGTTGTATAAAAACATAGATAAAATGGAAACTTAAACTATTGAGGAGAAAAAAAATAAAAACATGTTTCATTATATCACAGAAAGAGTTATATGTAAATTTAAGTTGTATAAAAACATAGATAAAATGGAAACTTAAACTATTGAGGAGAAAAAAAATAAAAACATGTTTCATTATATCACAGAAAGTGCTTAATCTAAATTCGGAAGACATTTGTAAATTTTAGCTTTCAATTTGCTTAAAGGGTCAAAATGCAGATCAATTTGATCGCTACAATTATTCACCACCTTACAAAATCTTGCAAATGGAGAATTAGCGCCTAAGACCGTTCTACTTTGTGGTAATATAGCTTTATTATAAAAAGTAGCCTTAGTAAAAAAACAAGTTCTGTAATTAATATTTTTATCTTCCGACCCTAGTTATAAGTATTTCATACAAGGATCAATCAGACGGCGAGCAATGGCTTAAAATTCTACGAACTAACTTGAAAATCGCTTAGGATAATCAGCTTATACTTAATGTCCCCTCTGCTGGGACATAGGCCTCCTCTATGATAGAGGAAGAGAGCAGAAATCCACCACACGGGCACAGTACGGGTTGGTGGAAATCTGGACATGGTTGGTTCTAGGACATGCCAGTTTCCTCACGATGTTTTCCTACACCGTTTTGAGAGCAGTAGTGGATGATAAAATAATTTACACAAAGTAAAGTTCCTGGACTGTTTTCACTGGGCCACCACTGCTCGCTAAAATCGCTTATTATATACGTCTAATATACGGAAAAGGGCAGAAAGTGTAAACAGCCTCTAACTGAAAACCTAAAAGTTAACCATCGACAACTTATTAGCAAATCAAATCAAATCATTTATTTGCTTGAATATGGTTGAACATGAGGTGTTACATAATTATAACAAAAGTTCTTTAAACCATATCATACCTTAATAGGTGTGCAAATATATATAATTATCTAATACAATAATATTTAATACACATATATAAACTCACGCCTTCCTCCCATTAGGTTAGACACACAACTATGGAACTCCTTGTTTATGTTCATATATCTGGTAGTACAGACACGCTAGATGCAAGAAATATTTCTTACATTATACAACAACAAACATTATCTTTAAAAAAATATTAACAACATTAGAGTATATATTGACATTTTATTAATTACATTATTTTTGCATTGTTTAATTTTAAAATTTGTTTGCATTTATCATTCAAATAATCATTAACTTTTTAATATGCTTTATTAATCAAAAAAATCTTTAATCTGTTTTTAAATTATGTAAAATTCGTTGCTTCTATAGATTATTAGGTAATTTATGGTTGGGGAAAAAGTCTTTTCGCATTATAATAAGTATGAACTTGTAATAAAATCTCTTTGGCTATACTATTTGTATCTGGCTGGTTTTGGTATCATTGAAAGTTTAAATTTCAAAGAACATAATTCCAAATTCAAATTAGGAAAATGTGTGATTTTCATTTGTTTTTCGTACCGTCAAGATTAGTGAATCTAATGAAGAAATTCGATACATTTTAAAATTTTACTACAAAAAAGGTAAAAATGCAACAAAAGCCGCGAAAAAAATTTGCGATGTTTATGGACCTAGTGCAGTGTCTGTGAGAGTAGCACAAATTTGGTTTAAGCGTTTTCAATCCGGAAATTTTGATGTCAAAGATGCACGTTGCTCTGGTCGCTCTAATACGTATAAAATGGATGCCATTTTTGAAAAAGTGGAGCAAGATCGACATATCAGTAGTTACGACGTAGCTGAAGAACTGGGAATTGACCACAAAACAGTTTTGTCGCATTAAAAAAAAACTGGGTACACAAAAAAGCTCGATATTTGGGTACCACACGAGCTCACTGAAAGAAACCTAATGAACCGTGTACTCATTTGTGATTCATTATTACGACGTTATGAAACCGAACCATTTTTGCGAAGCTGATAACTGGTGATAAAAGTGGATCACGTACGATAAGAACGTGCGAAAAAAGTCGTGGTCAAAGGCCGGTCAGGCCTCACAGACTGTGGCGAAACCCAGGTTAACTCGCAACAAGGTGATGCTGTGTGTGTGGTGGGATTGGAAGGGCATTATTCATTATGAGCTGTTACCACCAGGCAGGACCATCGATTCTGAACTCTACTACGAACAACTGATGAGATTAAAGCAAGAAGTTGAGAGAAAGCGGCCGGAATTAATCAACAGAAGGGGTGTGGTTTTTCATCATGATAACGCTAGACCTCACACATCTTTAGCCACTCAGCAAAAATTAAGAGAGTTTGGCTGGGAGGTGTTAATGCATCCGCCGTATAGTCCTGACCTTGCACCTTCAGATTTCCACCTGTTTCGGTCTCTTCAGAATTCTTTAGGCAGTGTCAGGTTAACATCACGAGAGGACTGCCAAAACCACTTGTCGCGGTATTTTGATCAAAAGTCCCAAAATTTCTATAGCAATGGGATCATGTCCCTACCTACAAGAAGGCAAAAAGTTATCGAACAAAATGGTACCTACATACTTTAGTTAAATGTAAATAAACTATTTTAAAAAGTGTTTTGAATTTTCTTAAAAAATGCGAAGCAACTTTTTCTCCAACCTACTATGTACGTGTGTTACTCATTTGTTTTTATCAGCCTCGCTTCCGCTATCGCTCCGCTCATTGCAGGTCGCAACCCTTAGCCAATTGCGCAGCAAAAACCCCCACCTAAATGTAGACAGTGGTGCCCTTCATCCCAGTTCGTGTATTATTATTGTTGACTCAGCACTAAAGTCCGTGACGTATGGCAATGGAAAGCATGGAGGATATTGTTTGCAACCGTGTACAAGCATGAGGATATTTATCATCATTTCCATTATGATAATGTTTCGTGAGATTTCATTAATAGCCGTGGTGGATTCATGGCATAGCATAATCAACCTTTAATGTTTCTACTAAAACAATCGGTACTTTTTCAGCGAATAGTTGATATCAGAAAAACACCAATATCCGAGCTATGTTAGTAACTAGTTTATGTATGTAGGGTAGGTTCGTATTCAAATACGTAAATCCGGGTTGACTGATGGATCACAGGCTCCATTATAGCCAAAAACAGGCTGATGTTGATTTAATTGAATCTGGCTGTTGTGACAAAAACTATAAGTATTACTTTAGTATCTTTTCTTCGCGGTGGGACCGCGGGACGCTTTTCATTCTTGTTATAATATCTTCTATTCTATTACTTTTTTTTTATTTACCTATGAAATTATCACGCCTGTATTCTCCGAAGGGTTAGGCAGAGGTGTACCAACATTTCGCCAGTTGTGTTTGGGTTTGTCTGTGTGCGTGTTTTATATAGATATATAATTATGCACTTTTGACTGTCTTGGTCACCGTTGGTCTATTAATTAAACTGACCATAGATAAGCTAATAAGTCATGTCAGGTGCGACCGGGCAAAGTGATATTAGGTTTTGGAGCAGCTCAAAGTCAGGATTTGTGCCCTTTATATTGCCATAAAGCGGTGGTGTCCCGGTCGTAACTGCGAGTTGTTGGTCGTGGGTTCGAACCCAGACAGACGCATTACTTTGTGTAATTTATTTCCTCAGCACTGCTCTCAAAACGGTGAAGGAAAACATCGTGAGCAATCGCCCAGTATTGCAATAACTAGTGAAATGCTGGCGTGCAGTCACTAATAGCATTTTAATACATATGTATTCTCTTAGCAACATTTAAAATTGATTTTCTCCCGTTATTTAATTAATTTAAGAAAATTATAATCACAAAATTAATTTAATAGTAGGCTGTTTAGGTCTGCAGCCCAAGCCTAATATCAATGTCGTTTAATTTTACTTTGAATTTTAATTAAAGAAATGTAATGGTATACTACTGTTTTATTTCCTCGCAATCGAAGTGAAAATCAGAGTTTATAACTCGTGCACAAAACCATTTTAAGTTAGTTTTGTGCACTTGTTGTAAAATCTACTATTTCACTTCTCATGCTCTGAAAGTGCTTATTTGTGCAGGATATAGGCTGCACAAAATCGAATTTTGTGCACTAATTAACGTTATTAATTAACTCATAAATGTATCTATATTAAGGCAAAGAAAATGAGCCATACAGCCAAACACAATAAGAAGTTCATAGAAAGAATTTGTTATTTTATAATATTTACTTTAATTTATTTGCCTTATGTGTTTTTTAAGACATAAAAGATATTAAATGTTAATTCAAGTACGGTAGGTTATTTAATTAATTTAAGAAAATTATTATTACAAAATTAATTTAATAGTAGGCTGTGTCAGCCCAAGCCTAATATCAATGCCGGGAAAAACAATAACCTTAAACTGTACTAATTTTACTTTGAATTTTAACTAAAGAAATGTTATGTTTACTGTTTTATTTCCTCGCAATCGAACTGAAAAGCACAGTTTATAACTCGTCCACAAAACCATTTTATCCTCGACATTACTATCAGCCCTCGCCCTCGGATAAAAATGGTTCGTTTTGTGCACTCGTTGTAAAATCTACTATTTCACCACTGCTCTCAAAATGGTGAAGGAAAACATCGTGAGGAAACCGGCATGACTTAGAACCAAAAAATCGAAGACATGTGACATCTACCTACCCACACTGGGCCTGCGTGGTGGATCACAGCCCACTCTCTCTCACCAAGAGAAAGGTTGAGTCCTAGCAGCAGGAATATTACTGACTGATTATGTTATGGTTTCTATAAAATGATATGTTCGTAATACCAGAAAATATCTATCAATACTTTAGGAGAAAATCGCTTTTGAATCCTGCGTAAGTAATTATGCACGTGACTGTGCTAGGTATTTGTAATGTAAACCCACACCCTTTGTTATGGGAATATGATGTAGACAAAAAAAAACTCATCTTATCGTCATATAGCCCTGTAGTGTCAAGTTAATACCCCGCTCAAGTGTATCGTAAATGGAGATTATGTAACAAGACCAAGACCGATATTGAACGTACAGACGCCTACTTTCATGGTACTTGGAAGAAAACATTGAATGTTCTTTAAGACCTTGATGTTTTGTGCTCAAAACTGTGTGAAAGCTATTTTGATGTGTTTACACTGTTTACATCTTTCCTATCGCTTTCCTGCAATCTATGGCAGTGATTTCGTGAAAAGAAACGGAAGTGTGTAACAGGAAGCCGGAGAAGCGCGCGCTATTTGATTTGACTAATGAGCGCGCGCAGTGCTAGAATAGGCCGTCAGATGGTACCAACCCATTTTCTGAGAGGTTGGTACTGTCAGCCAATATGTCAGATGTTACAAATCTTATAGATACGACTACTGTAAGGCTCGCTTGTTTTTGCAATTATTAAGGCTACTAGTAGCTTGCAAAACAGTTACGAAATACGCTTAGCGCTAAACTTATTCAAAACATTTTGTTTCTGTTAATGAGGGTTTTCAAGAAAGTTCATGCCACCAGTTGGCGCCATTTTGACAAGAGGTCTTCCATTTTGACAATGAATATAAAATATATGATGACGTTCATATTCACGTTCGTCCGACGTTCGTTCGTTCATTCGTTTAATTCATTCGTGCATCATTCAATAACGTCAAAAAAAAGGCTCTTTGACACTTTTTACAGGTGCCTGGACGGCCTGGACCTGACGTCTCAGTGTTGCCAGAAAGCCCTCATTGTTCTTAGATGACGGAGTCAGTATGATATTTTAAATATTGTCTTTAGCGCTAAACGCATTTAGTGATACCCTATAAACCGAATCCCAATTCTGCTTGGCAGCAGAAATAGGTATAGTAGTGTTACTTGTCCGGAGGAGCTGCTTCACGAAGGTCTCTAATTACTAAAGTTTGTGTCCCCACGTAATAAATGTATCTGTCGTGGCCAGATCTTAGAATTGATCATTTCATGAAATGGCCAGCTTACATTGGCCATATCGTTTAAACTCAGTACTCATTACATTTATTGCTTCCACATTTGAACTTGGTGGTAGGTTTTACAAAAATATGATCATTGTGGATCCTGTCGGGCACAGCAAAGTAGGAGATAGGAAGAGTTTTTTTTTTTATTTTGACTACTTAGTAGTTATTATTCTATATACCTATTGTAACTATTATTTTATAAAACTTGTAAGTTTAAATTTGTCATTTAAATAATCATTGATATTGTAATAGCATTTAGCTAATAGAAATTGTTTTAATTTATTTATAAATGTATTAAATTGTTGTTCTTTTTTAATTAATTCTGGTAATTTAGTATATATTTTAATTGACATGACTAGTGTACCTGTTGAGTGAATTTTTAACTTACAGCCTTGGTAAGTTTAACCTATTTTTATGCCGTAATGCATATTTTAACTGTATATTTTCTCTTGTCGTGTAAAAGTGTTGGTAATTTCTAACGAACTTGCATATTTCTAGAATGTAAGGGCAGGGGAGGGTAAGTATTTTATATTCTTGGAAATGAAGTTTGCAATTGTCGGTGTCTACTATATTTACAAGGATTCTTATTAGTCTTTTTTGAAATGTGAAAAGTGTTGTTGCATCTGTGCTGTTTCCCCACAATATTACGCCGTAGCTGAGCCATCCATATGAGTACGCATAGTATATAACTAGTGCAGTTTTAAGGTTAGTGGTATTTTTGACTTCACAAAATTTAAATAGTTTTGATTTTATCTTTTTGATGTGTGGTTTCCAAATAATGTTTGTGTCTATACACACAGGCGAAGTAAAGTAAATTCATGAATGACTTCTATTGTTTTGCCGTTGTAGGTGAAGTTTACGTCGAGTGCGGTTTTTTGACGGGGTTGGAAGGGCATTATGTTAGATTTAGAGAAATCAACGTTTAATGATAATTATTATGTCAGTCGACATATGGACATATCATTAATGTAAGGTAACCATGGTGTGAAGTGTAGTAAAAATAGCCAAGTAACTGCGACTAACTTGAAAGTAGCGCATCGGCATCGTTCGCTTCACTCGTTTGGCTCGGGCGCGGTTGTTCAAAACTCTAACCTAACCTAACCCTATTTGGTAGGGATGCATAAACGGCGAAAATGTTTAATTTTTAAAACTAATTTTCATGTTTCATTTCACGCCGTGGCAACGGTCGGCGAGCGCTAATTCCAAGTTGATCACTTTCTATAATATAATATTTCGTCTCCATAATATAATGTTTCGTTTTCAATCTGCGTAAATATGATCTTGTCTCTGCGCATCGGTCGCTTCTAAGGTGGTAGCCCATACGCCAGCGCAGAGAGCAAAGGGCGCTGACCACCTTGTTTTCATTTCTTGACTCTCCCTCTTCCCCTAATTATTTGGTCCCCCACTTTCAGTACATTTGCGCCAACCACATAGAAATCAACATTCATCTCACAGTCGTCTTCTTCAATGTCCCACTCACCGCAAAGACTTCATTCACTCTTCTTTCTTCATTCTGTCTATCTCTCTGTGGAATGCGCTCCCCCAGGAAAACAGGATGGCGACCAACCGATAATCTTTTAAAATTAAAGTTCGCGAGCACATTCGCAAGAAGCTGGCAGTATCTTCACAACGGTAATGTTTTCCCATTGTTTGTCTTATTTGTGCTTAAATTTATATATAATTAGGTGTATTTATTATATTTATCGTTTTTAATAGGTATATATGTGTATCTTTATATTTAAATAAATATATTTTTTCCTCAATTCTCGCTATTGCACCTACCACTGTTTGTCTCTGCATCACCCAAAGGTTGACTGGTAGAAAATGCCTGTGGCATTAAGTCCGCCTCTGTTCATTTATGTGCTTGAAGTATAAATAAATAAATACATATTTGGAAACCCATTAGAAGACCATCTACTTTTTTGCGTGGTCACCCCCTACTTTGTTTGGTTTGTTGTACGAGTATGCCGCCGCCATGAAGCACAACAACAATGCGACATCAACGCCTCTGCCGGTGGATAATCTAACTATTTTACGATATGATCACTAATGTTTGGCCACATCATGAAGTAGTCGAACGCACTCAACTGTTCATATCATTAAACGATGAGTATTCAATGATGTGGCCAGGCCACATTATTGTAAACGATGAGTATTCAATGATGTGGCCAGGCCACATTATAATATGACAAGTGGTCGATGTTCATTTCATGTACATATTTCATATAATTTTAAGATCTGGCCGCGACATATCGATAGTCAAAACCGTTTATAACAACAACGCTTAAAACTACGTACCCGTTATTATAACGAAATTTTGAGGTCGTTTAATTAACATAGTTTTTGGTTTTATCAACTATCTATCAGGGGTTCCCAACCTTTCAACATATGCACCCCCCTAACTTTCTTTTAAAATCACTACGCCCCTGATTTATTTTGTTAACATAAGCAGAAAAGTGAGCGAAAGTGAGGTCCAAAATTTTAGCACCCCCTTAAATAGATTAAATATTTCATAATTCAAACAGAAATAGAAGTTACTTAGTCAACTTATGCGAGCACCATGTATCTATCACATAATTATTATATAATTAATGTATACAAGATATTGTGAAAACAGTTTAAAAGAGTAACGGTGGAGTTTCTTGCTCATTCTTTTCCAAACGAAAACTACCTTTTGGAAGGAGCGACTAGAATCAATTCTATTTTTTGTAAATTTTGACGTTCAAAAGTGCCTTTCATGAAATAAATTATTTGACTATGCAGAAAAGTTGAAGAATCATGAGAATTACATTTCTGTACCCCGAAAACACGTACCAGACACACAAAATTACTCAGTATCCCTGGCTACCGTACAAAATACGGGAGAAATGCTGTTCTGACCCGACTGCCTTGCATCTATTCTGAATGTTTCAATCATAACGGAAACAAGTCAAGCAGATATTGTTTAGTGAACAAATTGTGTCATAATGCATTCTTATACAAATATATTCACAATGTTAAACAATGTTAAGCAAATTATTTAGTTTTTTTTTTCCTTTTGTTAATTAATATAGTCATAGTACTTAGGTACATACTTTTAACTTTAACTTTAATTTAATGTGAGTAATGTATCAACAATCGCATTTTACCTATTATTGACAGCTTTATTTGTTTATGTTTTTTCTTTTGTTTTCTCTCGCTACTTTCTAGTTAACCTAGCTTTATCAATGCCGTGAAACTCTAATTTTGGCTTTAGTGATAACTTTCATCATCTCGCTATCACTCAGCAGTGTATGCAGACTGTAAGATGCTGTAACTTTGACGCAACTGCATTGAGCTGTTCATTGATAGTAGGGTGAACATTCATAACTCATGTAATTTTAATTATAAGCTGTTGAGTTTCCAAATAAATAAATAGAATATAGAATGAAAAAAGCGAACGTTGCGATTTTGAAAATTGTAGCAAGCCGCCTCGGATAAGTTCGGTTTTCTTTAGTCCATTCATACAGAAATGGATGTCGACTTGCAGAAAACCTGAACCTAATTTTACAGCACATATGTAAGTCTTATGAAACGTATAGGTTTTGGAAACTAGCTTAACCTTTTCTAATACCAAGCCCCCTCTTTGGTCACTCTACGCCCCCCGAGGGGGGCGCGCCCCACTGGCTGGGGATCCCTGATCTATCGTAATCCGACGATCCCTTCGAAGTCGTTATATACGATTTTGACTGTATATGAATAAAAAAATCGGCCTTTATTTTTAACTTTACTTTATTTTCAACCGACTTCAAAAAGGAGGAGGTTCTCAATTCGATTGTATGTTTTTTTTTTTTTTTTTGTATGTTTGTTACGCGATTACTCCGCCAAATATGAATTGATTTTGATAACTCTTTTTGTGTTTGGTAGGGCATACTTCAGAAGTGGTCCCATATAAATTTGGTCAAGATCTGATGAGGGGTTTTTGAGTTAGCTTCAATAATACGTATTTTTCCGATATAATATATGTGGACGATATTCTAATAGTTCCTGTCACTGTAATTTACATAGCAGGTAATGGGTATTCAAATTTTAATGGGGGTTTTGTGTAGGTACCACAACTAAAAAGTGAAAAATAAAAACTTTTTCACAAAAAATAAAACCGACTTCCAAAAAAAACACTACAAAGTGAAAAATAACTTTGATTTCGGAAGTCGGTGGCAAAAAAACGAAAATAAAACCCCCAAGACACCGACTTCCGAAATCAAAGTTATTTTTCACTTTGTAGTGTTTTTTTTGGAAGTCGGTTTTATTTTTTGTGAAAAAGTTTTTTTATTATTCGTTGTTATAGCGTATATTGAAATACACAATCTGTGAAAATTTCAACTAACTATTGCACGTATAAAAAAAGTACTTAAAGAATTATAAACGTACATACATCTCTCTATTTGTTCTCAAATGTCATTATTTCATGAAAAACTCATTTAATGGAACTAACTGACCAAACCTGTAAATATTGTTTTCTCTATAAGACATAACATAACATAACATCACGCCTTGTTTCCCCGAAGGGTTGGGCAAAGGTGTACCTGTAGTAGGTACACCCACATTTCGCCAGTTATGTTCAAGTCCCATGGATTAGGGGGCGAGCCTAATGCCATCAACCGGGCACAAATCCAGACTACGGGCTGCTACTGAGAAATTACAGATAGAAAAACCCAATAACACTTTGCCCGATCCGGGAATAGAACCCAGGACCTCATGCTCACGAGGCAGTTATCAATAAGAATTTACGAATTATTTCACTTTGCCCCACCAAGCCCACAGGGGCCCAAGTCTGCTATTCTTATAAATTCGTCATTCCCACACGATCCCATTGTAATTTTGCAAAAAGTTCGTAATCTTCTAAATTCATAATGATCGAGTATTGATTGATCATTGTATTCCACAAACACGATAATCGTAACGAATTAAAAGAAATGACTGCACAACGACGTTCTCATGGTAGGTCACTGATCAAAGGAACTGTCAAAATTTTAGCAGATTACCGCCTAAGTCAGTCATTCTTTTTTCATTATGTACGAGATTACCAATAGATGCCATTTCTTTCAATGGAGTGTCAGTGGTTGACCATTGGAAAGTCATAATGACGCCAATATATGAGTAGATTACCAAACTAGTCAAAATCAACAATTATGAAATCAATGATAGACCATTCTGACACTATTGTAATAGCAGACTTGAGACCCTGGTGGGGCAAAGCGGAATGCCTAATATTTTGCAGTGGAATTTGCCCCACTCGTTAGACTGTGTGGGGCTTCCACTAGTCTAAAATCTTGTGGATTCTGCCCCACTAGGGTTGGCACCTTAGAATTTGTGTAGGTAGGTATGCTTGTATTGTATTTTATATTTGTTTGAAAAGAAAGATATCTTAGTAAAATGTAACTAGGGCTGGTGACATTGGACTTGTACACAGATACCTAGTGTTTTAAATAAAAGTCCATAAATAATTGTTTGGAATTTTTTATTTACTATTTGTTTCTTGATGGAATCAGAATGTAAATCACAGAAATTAATTACACGATTTGTCTCAATTAAAATAAAATCTTAGTGATTATAACTAAAGTAAGCCTTTAAAATCACAGATAATACAATGATTAATTGTTATTTTTTATTTAATTAGTTAATTAAGTATATAATTATACACTCACGAGCAATATAAAAAAGCCACTTGCAAAGTGCAAAAAAATCTAAATATCTATTATGTCTGTAATTTTTTATGGTGTACAATAAAGAGTATTCTATCTATCTCCTAAACCACACAAGTTAGCTACATGAAGTAAAAAAAATACACAACGATACAAAACACATACGATAAGTACATACATATCTGCATTCGCAATTTATTTGTCAAACATGTAAACAAACACGTGTTTTAGGAAAAACAACTGTAAGTCAGTACAAGGTTCATTATAAGGACAAGGACAGCATAAGGTTCAGTTTGCGCTACAACTTCATATTATTTATGGCTTTCTCAATAGTACTAGTCAGTCTAAAATTAACTTTATTTAGACTTACATAAAGTTGATGATTGTTTAAGTGGAAATGGATATACTTACCGGTTCGTTTTCTAGGTCGGCCAAAGTGTTATTGGGTTTTTCCATCAGGAATGTCTGAGTAGCAGCAGCTGAATAGCATCAAGGGAAAATATCAAGCGGGGTCCGCTTGATATTTTCCCGGTTGATGGCATTGGCCTCGTCCTTTGTAACATGGGATTTAAAGATAACTGGCGAAATATGGATGTAGGGTACTATGCACAATTGTAGGTACCTATACCTCTGAAAAACCCTTCGGAGAAAACAGGCATAATGATATGTTTTGTGTTATTCGATTTTTACGTTATTTTCCTATAAGGCACCGAAAACAACAAGATTGTTTTCCACACTTGTTTGTTTGCCGTGGACAAATAATTTAATTACTCGTATTTGTTTGGCTTTAGACCCATATCTAATAATAATAATAACCCCACCGCCGTATCACTACGTTGACGTCGTGGTGGGGCTTGCGCGCTCCAACTCCAGGTCTGTGCCGGTAGAGTTTACTTTGCCGGAACAGTTCTGGGATGAGGAGCCAGACTAAAGAGATACAGAAACCCGCAGGGCAGCATGTGGCGAACTGTTGGGCAGCAGTGACCCCACGAACCCTATCTCCGGGGATAAGTCTTGTTCCTCACCTCTGGCTTGCCTTTATTGGCCGCCTGGAGTGAACACTGACGAGGAATAGAGCTCTCACCTCTTTCTTGCCTTTATTGGCCGGCTTGAATGGAGATTCGCAAGAGCAAATGTGCTCGGAGGAAGGAAGTATTCCAGTAAGATGCTGGTAGGGATCTTGACCGTACTTTCGGGATTGTACTGATAGCCGTGGAATACCGCTCCACTCCTTATAAGCACCTCAAGACGTGTTGCCCCCTTGTCGCTACGACGCTTAGTGCAAGCGACCGTTTTTGGGGGTCCATTATTGAGTGTGCAAGTAACCCCCTGCCATTTTACATGTGTATTTTATATAAGATATTGGTCAGATAGGTGCCATAGTGTTTCCATAGTTCTAGATAACCAGTTCACTTAGCCACACAAACCCATAATCAAATATCTTTGTTTCCATATCTTGCAATAGTCCTGCACTAACCGGGGGTTGTCCATGGGTGCGCTAGATTAGTGCGTACAGGGATAATCGTCGGTTAGTTCCTCGTTTCATGAAACACGTCTAAAGGGCCTCTGCGAGTTGGCTTCAGCCCCTCGTACGCCTTCCAAAGTTTTGTACTAGGGTACGTAAAAATAATAATAATAATAAAACATATTTATTGCATATAGGGTATTTGTGGTACGGACATATTAAAGTTACATAATTAAGTAAGAGTAGAACTTATATTAACAAATAATTGTAGGGGTGAACAACTGTTCTCCTAGCTAGGTAGCTGTGAAACCTGGAGAAACAAATATCACCTGAATCGCTGTATGAATAAGTACCAGTATTATATTTTCACAGAAAACGGCCGAAACGACGTGCTTTGTAATCTCATTACGCAACAGTATCGAGCGCACGGCATTTACGCACGGCCGCGTAAGGTTTATGTACCGACTGGCCGTAGGTAATTATTTAAAAGGCACTGCCGAGACATAATACTGTTACTTTATTATACTGCGCCTGAATGTATCTAAAGGTTTTATTATAATCAGCTATCTAATTGCGTAATACATTTTCGGTAAATGATTAAGACTATTCCGTTTCATTTGACAACAACATTCATTGCGTTATTTACGTTGTTGAGCAGATTTTTTTTCCAACTTATGAAGCAATGGATTAGTAAAATCTTTCAAAATGATTCAGATTGTGATTGATCGTGTATTAAGGAGCAGGTAGAAGGCACATGAGTAGGTAATTGGCCCATAAAAGTCTGCAAAGGTGTACCACAAGGGAGTATTTCAGGTCCTCCACTATTTATTATTTATATTAACGACCTCCCCAAATCCATCAAATCATCCATGGTTCTGTATGCTGATGGATAGTACTGCGATAGTTGTATCTGAAGACCCTACGACATATGAACATGAAATTAACTGTACCCTTTCATCAATAGTTAACTGGCTAAACTTAAAATAAAAAAATAAAATAAAATAAAATAATCTTTATTTCGGATAAGCAACATCCATATGGGTTAGTAAACAAAAAGGATAATTTATATCTATGTTAGTAAACTTATGTACTATTTTGGAAACTAGGCTGTTGTTCAAAAGGCATCTTTGAACCACATCACCTAACAAAGGGGAATCGTACCTCCCCGCTATGGTCTTCCGGATGAAGTTGGAGCTGTTCCATACTCTGCAGAGCAAAGAAGCAGATTTCTGTCTGACGATAGCATGGAAGCCATCGACGTGTGCCTGTGCAAACATACCTGATGCACTGCAGAAACGGGGCAGCCCCATCAACATCCTGAACCCGTTATTATATTGGACCCGTAGGGCGCTGATAGCCCGCTGAGTATAGTTGGTCCACAGGCTGCACGTGTAAAACACTTGGCAGGTAGCTTTAAAAAGCGTTATTTTGACTGCCTTGCTACAGCGTGCAAACCTACGAGCCAACATGTTACACCGGACTGCCAGCGCCCTACGTTCCCTCTCAATATCCACTTGGTCATTAAGGTCGTCGGCTACATAATGCCCCAAGTACTTGAACTGGTACACTCGCAATATGTCATTCCAATTTAGTTTGATTGGGGGAACATTCTCAGGACATTTACCACCTACGGCCTTAAAGACCAAGAACTCACTTTTCTTTACATTATAAACTAGACCATGCTCACGAGCATAGTCCTCACAACAATTAAGCAGCTCTCTAAGCGCCCTAACCGTAGGGCTCAGCAGCACCATATCGTCAGCGTAGCTGATGTTGTTGACACTAACGTCATCAATGCGACATCCGATTTTCTTGCTGCTGAGCTCAACGATCAGGTCGTTTATATAGAGGTTAAACAATTTTGGTGATGTAATCCCTCCTTGTCTTACCCCACACTCTAGCCCATACGACACAGACCGCCCATCGGCCCATCTCACACTGTTCGTCTGGTTATAATACCAATACTGGAAGATACGCAACAGCTCCACTGGCACTTTTTTCTCCCGCAGCTTTTCCCACATAACCTCGTAAGATACGAGATCAAAAGCACGGGAGAGATCTAAAAAGCAAGCATACACTGGCGTTCGACGTTTTGTGTAGTATTGCACCGTATGTTTGAGGCCGAGAATCGCACTTTCGGTGCCAAGATCATTCCGAAACCCAAACTGTGCGTCGTGTAATTTTAAAAAGCTATCCAACCGCGCGTCTAGCTGACTGTCGAGTACCTTCGCGATAATAGTAGCCAGGGAGATGATGTTAAATGATCTTGAAATAAACTTAACTAAAATATTTTTATTGACTTTTAAAAATTAAAATTCAAAATTATGTATATTTGATATAAATTATGAACAAATAAATATAGAAAAAATTAACACAACAAAATTTCTTGGACTACACATAGACTCAGGCATGAAATGAAGGACACATATTGAACAAATATGTACCAAATTAAGCCAGTATTCATATGCCTTGTATATGCTTCGTAAAGTGGTAAATGAAAGTGCACTTCTATCTGCTTACCATGCTTATGTTGGTTCGACACTAATATATGTTATAATGTTTTGGGCGAATGCCACTGAAAGAGAAAAAGTCTTCAAAGCCCAAAAGAAATGTATCCGGGCAATATGTACATTAAAACCTACAGATACTTGTAAACCACATGTCATAAATTTAAAAATATTGGCATTCCCATCACTGTTTATCTATGTATGAACTAGCATTAGACATTAGAAATAATATAAATAAATATGAAACATTAAAAAATACCAGGCTTGCCAGTACACTTCGAGCAATAAACCATAGAACGGTTATGTTTGACAAGAGTGCATTTTGTATGGGCCCTAGAATAATATAGATAACAGCATGCCTATATTCTCCAAAGGGGTAGTTTTTGAGTAAACCCACATTTTTGTCAGTTATTTTTAAGTAAGTCTCATGTCAAAGGGGGCGAGCTTATTGTTATCAACTGCCCGGAGTCTGTGCTTGCGCACAAACCCAGACTCCGGGCTGTTATAGAGAAATACCTGATCGAAAGCCTAAAGACTTGGGAATCGAATTCAGGGGTACCCGCGACGCTTAGCAGTCACGCAAAATATTCAAATCTGTGTTCAAACGAACATAATAATAATATATTATAGAATTTTCGTTATGCTATGTAGGTACGATAGTAGGTAATATAATAATCATATGAAAATCGCAAGCAATATTTATACCGTTAGTCAAGAAAGTCACGGCTAACATTGAACTCGTCTAACGTAATTATTTGTTTCTTGCTGCTTTATCTCCGGCCGCAGCCTTTAGAGAGCCGAAAGCCAACAATTATAATAGCGGGTAATGTAATTAGTACCGTAATAATGATAAACAAAGATTATGGGCATCTGTTTAGCTGTGGTGAAGCTTGGTATCTCATAATTATTCCCTAAACATCACTTGGAACTTTCAGGCGACCGCACACAAAGCAAAAGCGAACTCATTTGTTTTTATGTAGCCAAATAAGAAGTAAAAACAGGCGGATTCACACCTCGACACATAAATATGTAGATAAAGGTGTGAATAAGATAAGACTTTCTGTATTTGTCGCTATTTATGCATCTTTGTTAAGTTTATCAAAAACCAAGTAGACACATTTTCGTGTAAGTAAATTTTTGCGATCACCCTGTTTTTATAGGTACCTACACTAATTCTGAATGAAAATCAGATAGGTACCTACAGAGTAACGAGTGACGACATTCTTGATTTTCAAATAAATTATCTGATTAGAGGGTGTCTCTGTCAGCGTTGACAATGAATACTTGCAATTCGCTTGATTTTCGTGCAATATCTAATAAAAATCCGTCATACAGCGTTAAGTCTGAAGATCATGACGTTGTATGTGTTGTAACCCGTATTCCCGTAATCTTGGCAATGACACTAAACACCGCCTCTTAAAACGCTGCGTTGAGTGGTGAGCACAAAAATAATTTGTACTTTATAGTTATCTCTTTTCCTACTTTATCGTATCAGTAAACTAATCTATTTTCATCTCTTTGCTAGATAGCAGCTGTTGGCATATAAATTATATATTATGCCAGGTTTTCTTCCACTCATGTTACGCATAATTTTATGCGAAACATCCCGCAATTCGTCATATTTATTGGCATTTATATTGAAGGAGAAACTTTAGTAATATATTTTGATGTATTGGCCTTGTCAAAGATTTATGAACCATACACAGACTTATGCTCTCTTTTTTCGCTTTGTTTCTTTATAGACAGGTGACGAGAATTTGTGTCACCTCTTTAAGATGACTAAGATTACAGGTACCAGCCCCTCTGGCGTCGACGGCGATCACGATGATTAAGGACATTCGATTTAGTTAATTGATTCATTACCAGAAACTTTTATCCTTTGATAAAATCCACTATGTCTCCTATGAAGTGGAGGAGGGGAGTGAAGAGTTTTTGGGGGACTGTCTTTTGTAATTGTGACGTTCGAAAAATACTAATTCTCTAAATGACTTACGTTTATTTATTTTTTTGAGTTTTATAAACAAGTTTATACAAGTTTATATAAAAAAATCCGCTGTTTCATAGAAAACTGCATTATCTACGCGGCCAAAGTATATGGATGGCTTCTTTTTTCAGGGGGTTCAGAATCATGTACTGAATCCATGGTAACAGTTTTTACATCGATGACCCTGCCAACCCCTTATGAGACCATATTTCTCGTAAATTAAATGTTTATATTAGTATTAGAGATGAAATTACGCCACCCACCTTGATAGAGATGAGTGCCATAAATTACACGACCGTGATGTTTAATGAGCATCCCACAGAATTCGAGCATTCCACTCGTAGTAAACTATTCTTACACATAAGTAGTATTGCTGTGGAGTATTGCGCTTCATAATTTACGTAGCTGTGCCATTTTTCAGCAGATTTAATTGATTTTATAGTGGCAATTTATATTCGGTTTGAAATGTATAATATCACCGTTAGCCGTTAATACGCCACTACAGGAAATAGGCGGATGCTCAGCTACTCTCATGTACATAGCTGTTACAAGCCATCCTTTGAAGATCGTCACTCCACCTTACCTGAGACACTGGCACAGATACTGGTTATCTCAGCAGATCATTTCCCAGCTGATCATAAAAATGTGAGTTCTGTTCGCTGAGTTCTAGAGTTCCAATTATTAAGAAATAGTCCTGGCGTAAAACTGAAAAATTATGATTTGCTAACTTCAGGTTGCAGATCATTTTTACCCAAACCAAAATGTAAAAAAACTGTTTTAGGCGCACAAACGTACACGTTTGTAGATTTGCGATCTCCTCTCAAGAACACGAGTGCACCAATACGGTTACCGGCACTATTCTGTTACCTCTGGGGCCCGCGACTTCCATGAAAATTACGAATAATAGGTTTTTAAGAGTCTATAGTACCTTTTTTTTATAACCATTATTTTCGCCATAGAAAGGAATTACCTGAACTATTGGCGACTTAGAGCCTTCCTTCCCGCCCTCCCCTTCTCAGTGTCGCTCTCACACAGTCAACCAGTATCGTGCGAGCGAGATAAAGAGAGACTTTTGTGTCATAAGCTGGGGCTTAGACAAACATAGAAATGATATATAAAACACTAAGCTGTTCAAAATTAACTCGTAACTTTTTATGAGAAAGACAGTCTAATTTACTTATTAAAAATAGACGTAACTTTGCAATATGAGATTAGAGCGATTCCTTTTGTTATCTCAACTCTGACCAAATAATGAATTACTGTGATTAACTCTGAAATATTAAAGTCCATTATTTCTTATTATTATAGACAAAACATAACGAACTACAAAAAAGAGGAGAGAAGTTCTACCATGGCCCCCGGAATTCGCCTTTAGCTGTGTTTTGACCCAATTTGATAATGGATTACTTATTTGCCTCATTTTCTATTCCAACCCTATAAATGTGATTTCGATAAGATTATTACTCGTAGAACCACAGCTCCTGTTGTAGATCATAAATTGTAAGCAAAGAATCAAGAACTTTTGCCTACACTTAAAAGTTCTTGATTTCTAACATTGCATCACGTCTTGTGTCCCCCAAAGGTTGGGCAGAGGTATACCTCAGGATCAGAGGTACCATCTCTCTTTGCTACATAACTGGCAAAATGTGGGTGTGGGTGTGTGGTATGTTTAAGTCCCTTCTATTTGGGGGCGAGCCTATTGCATCAATTGGGCACAAATCCTGACTTCGGGTGTGGTTAGTGACTAATCTGGTGTCAGAGTTTTCATACCGCCCACGGGCCTCTGAATTGCCTTCACAGTACTCAGACTCTCTGAGCTAAGCCGTGGACAGACAGACAGACGGACATGACGTAACTATAAGGGTTTCTGGTTGACTTCGGAACCCTAAAAAAAGCAAGGCGTTATTGGGTTTTTCTATCGGGAAGTATCAGTAATATAATCGCCTAGTGGTGTGACCGTCGGACAGGGACAGGGCACGCACCTCTGACTTTTCGGATTCATGTGCGTATTGTATAATTATCACTTGCTTCAAAAACGGTGAAGAAAAACATCGTGAGGAAACCATCATGTCCTAGAACCAACAATCGGAAGACATGTGACATCTACCAACCCGCACTATGGGCCCACGTGGTGGGTTACAGCCCACTCCCTCTCACAGACAGGCCTGTGGCTGATTATGCTATTATGCTACCTACACTACATTTTGAACCGATAAGAGATAACCAGAGAACCGTTGTAGAGTCTGATCCTTACTGTAGAGGTTTTGCTTATATGGTTTTGCCAGCCAACCGCCACGAGTATTTTAATTGACTGTTTTTTTGTAATGATGTCTTTAAAAAAACTGTCAGAGGTAAAAATAACTGTAGCGCTAGTTATTTTACCTCTGACAGTTTTTTGCAGCGAGTATAAAGATCACAGTGACTTTTACAGTAATTCATGGACTCTAAAGGACTGTAATTCGAATACAGAAGAATAGAAAAGTCAGCTCCGATGGCTGACGGACCCGGTTTCTTGTAATAGGTGATTCTTGTTCTTCGAATATCTACGTGTTTCACAATGGTGTCTAATTTTCGTAGCACGTAGCATCCCTAGTACCGTGTGACTTCAACTTTCATAGTACATAAACTAACGTACATATTATCAATCAATCATTTATTTTGTTAAGCATAGGTATGGTTACAAATAGTATATTGTAAAAGTAATTCAATTTAAAATATGTCATTTAGGTAAACAGGTCATTACAATTTTAGATAAATAATCACATTCATACTTAATCAATAAATAAAATCATAAGTGTTTAATTAGCAAGTCGGAATCGTCATACCTCTGTTTATCAGTAATAAACTCAGTGATGGGTAATAACATCTATCTAAAAGGATATTATACTCGTATGGTACAGTTACGAGCACAAATACAACGAGATACGCTTACGCAAGATTCAAAAGCGATTTTCTGCTAAAGTATCTTAATGTATTGTATTTTTCGACGTGAAAAACAAAGTGTCATCGAAGCCTAGGTAATAGTGTAAAATAGTTATTTTTTTAAAGTTGCAATTTTTATTTGACGAACATCCAAAATTCCCTGTACAAAATGATCGGGGTTTGTTTGAAAGAATTGATACTCAAGTACCTGGAGCGCGGTGTCTCAAAATTGCCTCAGTTTTACTTTGCCCAACCAACGTAAAGCGACTTGTTTTCACCGCTGCCGGGAAATACCACTAGTATGTAGCATATAATTTCTAGAAATTATGTCTAAAACAATAAACAGACCGATATTTGTCGATGGCAATAGGCTTGCCCCCTTTTACATAAGACTTAAACTGGCGAAATGTGGATAGGTATACTAAACATACACCTCTGCCTCAACCTTATGTTATGTCTTAAATTTTATTTAAATTGTGTAGTTTGGTTATTTTTTGACGAAGGATCCACTCATTGTCAGTTCTTGCAACAAATGGAGTTATTGTTAAGGGTAGGGTGAAAACTTTTCATTTTAGTGCACTATTTTGTTAATTTTCGCGCGATCAGGACCCGCCAATAGTATAGTAAAATATTTCGCAATATTGTTCCCACACGATGCAGTGACAATATTGTGCAATAAAATAGAAACACGCACAAACTTTTTGTTTAATTTCAATTTACTAAAAGAGCGGTGGCCGCCACATGGAGTCCGAAATTTACCATCGAATGACATCACTGAAACGTTGTTTATGAAAGTAAGTTGGTATGTTTTCCTAGAGAGCATTTTCTGACTGCGTAAAGTCGAACCCCACTGCCATAATTTTCATGATAGTCGTCATTGCGGCCGTTAAGTATGATGGGCCGACGCACTTTTAGGAAATCGGTAAAAAACATTGCGCCATACGTGATATTGCGGAAGAATATTTTCCTAACCAAATAATGCCACTCTGAGCAAACATTAGAACAGTGCTTATTTATTCGATACAAGCCATGTGCCTGAAAGGATTACCCATCGGAAAAATCACTAACATCCATACAAACCTTCATACTATTTAAACCCTTTAGGGGACGAATATTCAAAAATCCTTTCTAAGATACACTTTCAATAAATAAGGCAACTGTTGTGCAAAATATCATGCTACTAGAGATGCAGCGGTTTGTGCTGTGTATTGTCTGTCATTGAATGATCATAACTTAAGAGGGCACCGAGCTTTTTTTTGCAAACAAATATGTTTTTATTAAGCTTGTTTGAAGTACCTAGTAAACAATTAAATTAAAATGTAAAGGGAAATATATTGGTATTATTGGGATATATACTAGACATTATGCGCGATGGAAACATGATTTGATAAAGTTGCCTCGATTGAATAAATAGGCAAAGTTACCTCAGTTTCACGCCATTCTGGTTTTAAATTATAACTGTCCGTACTTTTACGATTATTTTTTTAATATACCATAAAACCAACACCTGGGCAATAAAACTATCATTACGTGTATAACGCGTTGTATTTATTATTAACCCTAGTTCGCCATAACTCCTGCTTCTGGGATGAATCACTCGCTTGAAGTATCCCACTAATTGAAAGTAAACTTTAAAGTGGAACATTCCAAGGTACTCGTAATCAAGGGGTTTGAGTGGATTTTTCAACCTCATTGATCTAGTGGTGGCAAGCGCTACTACTAAGCATGAGGTCCTGGGTTCAATTCCCAGGTCGGGCAAAGTGTTATTGGGTTTTTCCAACAGGAATTTATCATCAGCAACCCGGAGTCTGGATTTATTTCTGTTTGATGGCAATAGGCTCGTTCCCTATTAAATGGAATATAAACATAACTGGCGAGATGTGGGTGTTACTTTAGGTACACGTCTGTCCAAGCCTTCGAGGATTGTAGGCGTGATGATATGTGCAAGAAGTGTATACAGGGCCTTACATTTCATGAACAGTGGTATGAACTAAGTTGGATGTTTCAGGTGTTGCTTTGCTTTGCTCTAATAATTCGTCTTTACTAGTTACAAATCCGCCTTTTCAATAACCATAGTAGCTAAGTTCTCCACTTTTCCTCCCCTTCCTTATTACAAAGCTTTTTTTGTTTAACCGATGTACTTAATATTTTCACCATACCGTGTAGTATTCAAAGTTAATTAAAATTGTTATGTGAAAAATAATGTCTAAAAAAATGCCATTAACATTAGATATTTTATCTCGGTACTCATGTCGTTTGGAGATAAAGACCTGATAAGTTTGTGTGCAGACGCATCTGGGGCTCCGTAGTGTGAAAATATAATTAATGATCAAGAAAGAAAAACATAACACCACAAATACCTTCTTCTATTTTTCTAACACACAATTATAACGTTACCAACAGACATACATACAAATGGGACTTAATAAGAAGCGGGCCGCTCCTGCTTCGCACTGTTTTCACGACTTGACAAAACATCGAGGTTATTCAAAGTCAAATAATTTATTTCAATTAGGCACAAAAAAGGCACTTATGAACGTCAACATTTACAAAAAAAAAATATAATAATTGATTCTAGTTGATTATATTGATTCTGTAATTGGTTTATTAGGTAAACGTAACTTTAATATTAAAGTATTATACACATAAACTGGTAATGGTGGTGATGGTTTAGAAGAACAACGCGAACATACGAGCAAACGCAAAAATGGCTTTGTTTTATAATAATATGTATAAATGTAAGTCTGAAATCGGCATCGCGTCTTCAGGAAGCGTCGTAATGAATGATCGTGCCTTCTCTGGATGAGAAGAGGATTTTTTTGAACCTACTAACTAAGGACGTTGTTCCCTTAATTCCTAAGACTTTCCTATTACGCCAGTGAACCCTAATAACAAAGATTTTATCTTTACACATATATCAATAGCGATCAGTGTAAAGGCTGTGAACTAAGATAAACGATTTAACTTTATCTTTGGTTTCAGATGCCGCCGCTGATGAGAACGTAAAAATGTGTGTCTACATTGAAAGACATCTGTCATAGGCGAGAAAATATTATAAAGTTTTAACATGGGCGCCGGTCATTAATCAATTATTAATCATGCAGAATGCCACTCGCGCTGTAGATTACCGGAGCGATCCCAAATACCAGTGGTTTGCAAACTTACGAAGACAATGCTACCGAGAGAACATCACCCATAGCACCATTCTTAATGAAAATTATCATGGTAAGTGTATACAACAATCATATCTTCTATCTTTGCCATTTTTCTCGAAGACACTCCGGTTATTATGTAAAAAATCTCACCGTGAAAACGTAGGTGTTCAGTGAGCTGTCATTCCACCGTACTGGGGATTGACACTATTAACAGCTTACTTGAAGTAAGCTGTTAATCTTGTGAAGTGAGAAGTGAGATTTTTACACAATAGTTAGTCTCATTCTAAACACATGTATGTAAAGATTTCAAACTGTTCTGAACATTAAAATGACCCATAATTTATAAAATATAAGTACATTTAATTTACACGACTTATCTTGTGCCGGCCAAATCTGCGCAAATTTATGCACAAACACGCGCCGAAAGATTACAAAGATCATATTTTTGTTCGCCATTACTTTATTTACTTTGTAATTTTCTGTGATTCTTTATTGATTTAGCGATGTATACAGAGTTTGCTATCTATTTTATTTACGTTCATAACAATAATAAAAGATTGTCCATATATTTATGACGCGATTCACGTTTATATCGTGTTCGGGCCGTAACAATGGTTGCCCTCTTAGTATTTACAGACAGATAATATCAAAGTGCAAACTAACTGAAGAAGATAAATTATAAGTAACTGAAAATGTTGCAAGTCAGCAATAAGAGTATGTTTTCCTGAAAACGATACGGAACAGTTAAAGATTTCCACTGCCCGGAAACGATCTTGATATTTTAATATTTACTACCTACATAAAGGCTGCCCTCAGCCTCGTGGCTAAATAATAACAGCCGAACGGGTCGATTTTCAAGGTTAAGCAACGCTTGCCGAGGTCGGCCCGTCGATGGGTGACCATCTATTACATACCGAGACCCCTCCGTGAATCAGAAAGCAGTTTGGTCCCGGCTGTCATTTGAAAATCTTTGACAGTCGTAACGTGTCAGTCAGAAGCATAGATGTACTACTAAAACATATCTATGATCAGAAGCCTAAAAGTCTGACTGGAAGTAAGACTGGTTGTCTTACCAAGGGGTATCATGTTACCCAGTCAGTAACTGAATTGTAGTGGTCAGATAGGCAGTCACTCCATGTAAATGCTGGTATTCAGCTGCATCCGGTTAGACTGGAAGCTGACCCTAACGTACTTGGGAAAAGCCTAGGCAGATGATGAATACCTACTTAGAGAAAAACCCAGAAAACTGACATAATGCTTAGTGCGTTTACTTCTACATACAAAAAATTATGGTATAATAACATACACGACGAATGTTATTATACCATGCAAAAATGATGTTTGTTTGAACAGAAGGTGACGTGTGGTGTCACCGAACGTTCGACGGATTCTCATGCTGGGACGAGACTCCAGCCGCAACCACAGCCTACCAGCCGTGCCCGCAGTTTATCGTCGGATTTGACCCAAAGCGATACGCTTACAAGACGTACGTACTATCAACCTTTTTGTGATCTTAGTTTTTTTTTTTATTTCTATACTAACTAGGTTATAGCGAAGACTCTCATATAATAAACACCAAGGTAGAAGAATTAATCGTAACGAGCCGTTATTTACATACACACCAAAAACATAATACCCGGCGCCGGCAATCTTCAAAGATATCTTTTACATAATTCAAGGATATAGGACATAATCAAACTGTTAACCATCATGAAGAAATCACATATTTTACACACACTATCAGGAAACCTCGCTTTCAACGACCTAGCTCGCGCTGCTAGTACAAAGTGGTTTGCCATCCGTAGGCGTATATCTGTTCTCCAAACTATACCTTACCAATCTTGGGGCAATGTCAGTGTCATTGATTTTCTATGAACTTGAATTGCCTGATTTTATCACGTAAAATACGTTTAGAATAGCTGTTTGAGCGGTTTGGAAAGTGGCTCTCAATCACAGACTCCATAGGGATACTACGTATCTCTCAATGTAAATATAACAAAGGGTTTTCGGAAATGACGTTCACTAGGTGACGTCTCAGTGACATCGGACACCTGTCAAAAGTGTCAAAGCGCCCATATTTTCTTTAGACATGACCGAATGATGAACGAATAATAAACGTCATCATATATTTTAGGAAGTTTGGAGTGCCGCAATTTGCGCACTTTCTCGGCCCGGCTAAAGTGCCGTAAGCATTGCATTGTCGTTGTCACTGTCACTTGTAATTTTGTTTGATTGTTGAGGTTAGCTCGCCGCCCTTTGTATTGATTGATCGTATTTGTTTTAGATCATTTATAATTCTGTTACCTATAAAAAAAAAAAAAGTATACCAGAATTCATTACATTGGCTGAATTTACGAAAAATGAAGTAGCAAATTAAAATGACTGAAAGGTAGGTTAGGTTAGGTTAGAACTGTGACCACCAGGGTCAGTTTAGGCACAAGAGAATGTAATGTTTTGGAAATGTGGTGTTTTACAGCGACCTAACCTCAACAATCAAACAAAATAACAACTGACAGTGACACAGTGACAGTGACAATGTCAATGGAAATCTGACGGCACTTTCGAACCGAGGCAGTGCCACTAGTATGCCACTAACGGCATTTTATCCGATAGGAATAGAGTGCCGCTAACGGCACTCTATACACTGCCTATATTTTATATTCATTGTCGAATTGGAAGACCTCTTTCAAAGCGGCGCCAACTGGAGGCGTGAATTTTCATGAAAACCCTCATTACGTGATTTAGTTTCATCTTTTGAGCAGGGTTGGTTAATGATGCGATTGGAAAATATTTGCAAAATGATCCATTTTCAACAAAGTTACTGAAGGTGAATCTTTAAGCGTATTTCTGTAACAATGATAAATGATGTGAAATACAAATGATGTTAAAACAAAAGCTTGGTTTACTGTCTGGAATCTGTACTCTCTTTTAGTATTTCAATAGGTATTTTAGGCATAAGAACGAAAACAAAACTATAACAACACAAGCAAGGAATACAAGCTGTTTACTTAAAAAAATATAGGTATTTTTACAGAACTATATTTTTAATATCTACCTACGCTTCTAAGTTTCAGTTATAAACCGTTTATTTTATTCACACCTGGCGTAGTAGGTGTGAATAAAATAAACTATATGAATCAAGTAATCAAATAAAAGTATACAATTAATACGTCATTATCGAACAAGAGCGTTTCTCATTGCTAAATTTAACTGTACTCCTGTAGTATACATAATTTTAAATTGTGAGAAGCTCGTGGCTAAGAAATAACAGCCGCATGGGTCGATCCATCAGGTCAAGCTACGCGTCTGTGGATGGGTGACCATATTTACATACTGAGACTCCGCCGTGCGTCGGAAAGCACGTTACGCCGTTGGTCCCCGCTGTCATTCGTAGATCTTTGACAGTCGTTACGGGTCATCAGAAACCTGAAAGTCTGACAACCGTTCTTTCCAAGGGATATCGTATTAGATCGGCGGCGGTGATCTCTCGCGTCCGGCCCTGGTCCAGGCCATGGTACGGAGTGAGAGGGCATGAGAAGCCATCACCTCCTTCTGCGAAGCAGTAATGCGTGCGAAGGAGGAGGCGGAACGCGTGAGGGAGAGAGGCAAATTTCATCGTCCTGGGAGTCGGGAATCCGTCGGGAATAAGGACCAGGCACGGGTCGACGGTGCGTTGTATTCCACGCGCGCCTCAAAGAGATGTCAGCACAACTGACGGGGTCCGCTAGGGCCGATGAAAGGGCCGGGAAAGTCCGAAAGGGATACCTTGGCCCCTGGCCACATACAGGCAACTGAAGGAACACGGGTGGGTTTTAGTCAGTAAGAGTCTGACACGCTCTCCCGCTCCGCCCAGAGCAGGAGAATTTATTTGATAATTTCCAACACAAAACAGGGGTAACGTACCAGTTACTGGGTTGTGGAGGTCAGATTGGCAGTCGCTCATGTAAAATACAGGTATTCAGCTGCATCCGGTTAAACTGGAAGCCGACCCCAACATAGTTGGGAAACGGCTAGGCAAATTGATTGATCTTGAATTCATCTAGGCTTTTTTTGCACCTTTTGCAATATAGCAATTTGCTTATTAAGGTTTCATCTTCAATTACTTACTTTACATCTACTTTTTCGCCGCAATCAGGGTGTCAGCGATATTCTCTGCATTTGGTTTCTCTTGGTGAAATACGGCTGTGGAAGCGTGCTGGGCCTTTAACCTGTCAGTAGAGCTATGTTAGTTGGGCTACATGTCCCACTAGCGCGATAGCGTGCGGTTTGCTTGTATCTAATTGTAGAATGCAGGAGATGATTAAAAACTGGTTGTTAAAAATAAAAGCTGATATAAAACTTATTGTTTTAGTTTTTATTCACTTTGACAACACATTCAAGGTTAGGTATCTGACATAAGACAGAACAAGCAAAAAATGCAAAGAAGGTAGATAAATAAATTTAGTCAAAACAAAAAAGGTCGTTAAAAAAATACATACTCTTTTATTCTAACAGTTTTCTTCTTTAATTACTTACGCCGCAATCAGTTTCACTTGGTGAAATATGGCAATTTCACATACAAAAGTTGTGAATCCGCTTCCCAATTGAATAAGTAGCAGCTTCTGCTGCGATGACAGATATATTTTTTCAGGTCTTTTCTTTCCTATTAATATAAGATAAGATAATCATTTATTAGCTCAAACATGAAAGTATGTATGCTGATAAAAAAAAATATGCTCAAGAAAGTCGGTTACTTAATATCCACACTCATCTTTTTTTGGTGTATCCCTAATGTTTTTAATATCCTACGACTTATATTGAATACTAATACAACAATAAGAACCGGAAATAAATGATACTGACCACCAATTAAAGATAGTGCAATCCACGACGACGCGCCCCACTCCGCGAGTACTGTACTGTAAGCTGTAATTTAGTGCGGAGCGGAGCGGAGTGGGGCGCGTCGTCGTGGATTACACTATCTATACAGAGTTATCTACTGACATTACTATAGAGATGAAACAGTTTCGAATCCAATAAAAATAATAAGAGCAGAACACCAGATCGAGGATCAACGTCCTAAAATGCTGTCAGAATTCAAAATCTATGCGAAAAGCCTACGATATAAATCAAAGAAAAATGCGGCCTTTACTCTATCCCTCTATGTAAGTGGTGCAGAAAAAATGCATCGCTAGCCCCAACTTTTCTCAGCCGTATAACTCGAGAAATATTCATTCATTTCAGCCGAAAGACGTCCACTGCTGGACATAGTCCTCCTCCAAGCACCGCCACCGCAACCGATTCTGTGCCTCCCGCATCCAGCGGATTTCTCCGGCCTTTACAAGATTACCGGTCCATCTAGAGGGAGGCCTTCCAACGCTACGTCTTCCGCATCGGCCATGTGTTTTGCGAGCAAAATGCCCTGCCCATTGCCACTTAAGTTTGGCAATTCTTCGGGCTATGTCAGTAGTTATCTTGGTTCTCCTGTGGATTTCTTCATTTCTGATTCGATCACGTAAGGAAACTCCAAGCATAGCCCTCTCCATTGCCCTTTGGATGATTTTTAGCCTTCTGATAAGGCCCATTCTGAGCGCCCACGTTTCAGTGCCATAGGTCATCACTGGCTACACGCACTATTAGTCAAAGACTTTCGTCTTGAGACACTGCGCTGCCGTGTCACGCGCAGGTCTGTTATCTTAAGATACACGAATTAAGCGTAACAGGTATGAATCGTATTTTAAATTGATCCTATACCTACCGCTAAAATAGTTTTTTATCTAACTTCTACCGAATCCTCGTATGTGGATGTCACCTAACCCTTGTAACTATGATTTTGCCATTGTTGATTATGGTTAAATGCTGTATCATAAAATACAGCAATGCGCGTGATAAGTAGCAAACGCATCGAACAAATTCTATCTCTGCTAACTAGTAGATACAGTATTTAGCCGTGACTGTAGTACGCGTAGGTATAGGCCGAGCGGATCGCACTCCGCTCGCTTCCACTCGTCGCGCTGTTGTTTTTCGTTAATTTATTTGTTGAAATTCGTGGACATGGTCGTACGCGGTTGCATAAAAAACCTAGAAATAAATATTTATAGTTAAATTTATTGAATATTGGTATATAAATTGTGTTCCGATTTATAATTTGGCAATATGAGTGAAAAAAGACGTTTATTTATGTTGCAAATGGCAAAAAAACAAAAAGTTATTGAAAATAGAGGGTGTGCAATAAATTTTCAAGATGAAAATCTTATAGAACCACAAGATGAAGTTAATTGTGAATGGAAGACACCTCGTGAGCCGTCATTTATTGCAACTGAAGTTCAGAAAGGATACCGCTCAATTTCTGAAGAAATGCCGGTTAGTTCAGGATTTAACAGGTCGGTATTTAGTCCACTACCTAATAATATTGCACAAATGGATTTTGAGCAATCGATACACCTGTCACCAAAATTATACACGGAACTTCAACCGGTCACAATGAATACTAGTCCTTTACCTGAACTAAATAAAGAAGACTTGATTGGATTGAACGAGAGCATGCACCAGTTCTCAGACAGCATTAGCCTTCACACGCTTGATTTACCTTGTTCCGATCTTAACATGTCAGTACCTTCTGAAAATTTTAAGGAACTAGCACAATTTGAAACGCCACAAAGATCTTCCTGTCTCGAAAATGTTCGCTTTGAAAATGCATCTACACCGATTGAGCCTTCAAAAAATAATTCAGCTGAACCAGACGTTTGTCAGCGTGATACCTCCGATACTCGACGTCAATCGCAATCCCCACAAAAATCAACAAGCGAACTTTCTTTGAAAATAGTGCTGAAGATCATATTCAGCAACTTAGAAACGAAAATGTCACGCCGGAAACATCTGTTCAACATCATACTGAACAAGCAGCTACCGTAAAGAAAAGAGAAAGAGATCCAGTTAAACGACTTGCAAAAGAGAAAATTTTGTACAATTTAAAGCCACCCTGCAGAAAAGAATGTCGAAGAAAATGTTATGAAAATATTACAGAAGAAGAAAGAGAAAAAAATTGGTCTAATTTTAGAGGTCTAACTAAGCAAGAGCAAAGAAACTTTATATCCAGACACGTAAAAAAAACAAAGAAGTCAATTAAAACAACAGAAAATTCTAGACGAAACAACACCTTAACATGGACTCTACGACATATTAAAGTATGCAAAACCTTTTTTCTGAATACTCTTGGATTTAAAAATAACCAAACAGTAGTAACCGCATTGAAAGCTAACTTTAAACACGGGATTGTTGATGTTAATGAGATGCAAGCAGCACTTGAACAGCGCGGTTGAATTAAACCATGGAATTCTTTCCCCGAAGAGTCTAAGCAGAATGTGAAAGAATACATAGAGAAGATTCGTCCCACCGTTTCGCATTATAATTTAAATCATGCACCAAATCGAAGCTATTTGCCATGCGGAGTATCATTTATGGATTTGTATGAAACCTATATTGCTCACTGTGATGAGATAGAAATGAGAAGGTGTAGCTGGGCGTACTTTCATGGAATTGTTAAGGAAATGAATTTGTCCACGTCAATTCCTAAACAAGACATATGTACGTTATGTCGGAATCATAAAGAGACACGTGCTTAACCAGATCACGATTGTGCTCAATGCGATTGCCAAAATTGCAACATCTTCCCTACTCACTTAGAAAATCGCAATTTATTAAAACGATGCTTAGAATAGGATATTAATGACACGTCTGATGGATCAAAAAAAGATTTTACAGCTGACATGCAAAGAGCTATATGCATGCCGACATTACCAACTAAAGATTACTATTTCTCACGCAAGTTGGTACTATTTAATGAGACTTTTGTTTCCCCTGGTAAAAACGAGCCGGCTTTCTGTGTAGTATGGCACGAAGGTGAAAGTGGACGAAAGGCTTACAATGTCGCCTCATCCTATGTACATTTTCTTATTAACTTTGCAAAGGACATTAAAGAAATAATAATATACTGTGACAATTGCACCAGTCAAAATAAGAACCGCGTATTCCATGATACGCCTTTTTAACTCTAAAGAACTCATTATGGTTGAAAAAATTCGATTTGTTTACCTGGAGCCTGGCCATACCTACATGGCAGCAGACACTGTGCATGCGTGTATCTCAAACAAATTTACGAAACAAAAGAATATGTATGATCTGAACGATTATGTAAATATTATGAGAGCTTCACGAAAAAACATGGTTGTGAAAGTAATAACCCACGAAGACATGATAGTATTTGCGGATCAACTAAAGAAAAATATCTTTCCAAAATATTATAATGTTCAGGCACTTAAAATGGTTGAATTTCGAAGAGGCTCAACTCACCTATTCGTCAAGAAATCATACAATGAAGAAGAATTCAAAGACTTCGATGTGTTCCGCAAAAATGTGTTGGACTTAGATAGAACAGAACTGTTGACTGATGTACCCCGGGAAGTAAGGCAAAGGGGAATAAGTGCAACAAAGAAAGCAGACTTAATTAAACTATGTGATTCTCTCCCTAGAGTATATCGGAAGTTTTTTGAAGACCTAGAAGTAGGTGCAGATGTAGTGGATCTAGATGAAGTCTTAGATATTTAGGATCTCATTTAATTGTTTGCATCCGAAGTAATTCTATTTCTATGTTCTAGTTCCTAATTTGTCCATTAGTCCTGTGTTGTTTTATATTAGGATTCTACTAAACTATTTTGGTATACTTACGAGTAAGTTACCTACCTACTAGTAATATTGATCTCTTTAATTAAGTAAGTCGATCTCCAACGTTATTTTTTTTAATAAACAAATCGGATAGATTTTTTGTTGATTAGGTTTTAGATGATTTTAAATCCTTGCATACCTATAGCTTTAAAGCGGATAAAGGAAGATTATGTTAAGAACATTGTATGTGTTAATGTTATAAAAAAGTCTGATTCATTTTAATTAATACATACTTACAAATATATGTATATTTCAGGTATGCACATTATTAATGATTTAAAATTTTGGTTTCAAGGAAGTCTGAATTTTCGTTTTATTTTAGTTTTTAACTAATCCGCATAGGATTGTCTTTATTATTAAATTTTATAATTTGATTACTAGATGAGTTTTATTTTATTTATGTTTCCATCTAAAATTCAATTCAATAATAAATTATCAGTCAAGCCAATTTCCGGTAACTTATAGATACCTAAGTTTAGCAAAACATTCCGTATTACACTTGTTGCGGGTAATTCATGTATGTTAACATACAGAGCACAGCGTAACTATCATTGTATGGAGAGCTTGTCATACCTATCTCCGTTATTGCCAATACCTTCAAAAAGGTTGACGTTTTAAGAAATCTTAAGACTGTCCGGTTCTCCTTAGACTCCAAGAAGTCTATTCATGTAAAAATATTCCACAAATGTTTAAAGAACATTCAAGATAATCGCAAATATCCTTAAAAACTTTAAACGATGATATCTCAAAACTAGGTTTCATGAGATAACGCAAATAGGCTTGATACGGCAGTCGGTATGTGGGACGACAAGATATTGCGTAGCTTCCCGAACGCTGCCCAGCCGACTCGTCCACAACTTCGAGCGTAGCGTCTCCGATCTTCATGAGAGTGGGTGTTACAACATGGGCATTTAATATGACCTTTGTCTTGTCCATGTTCATTTCAAGACCCACTCTTTTGGAGGCTCTACTGAGGTCATCGAGCATTGTACTGAGGTCTCAGCCATGATAATTATGTCGTCGTCAAACCGAAGGTTAGTGATATACTCGCCATTGATGTTGATGCCTATCTCTTTCCAGTCCAGAACCTTGAAGACATCCTCTAGTGCAGCAGTGAACAGTTTCGGAGAGATAACGTCTCCTCGTCGTGTGATAGGTTTCGAGGTCTGGTCATGGAGTCGGACTGACATAGTGGCGTTTTCGTACGACAAGATATTGCGTAGCTTCCCGAACGCTGCCCAGCCGACTCGTCCACAACGAACTTTTTGAAATCCAACATGTGCCTTAACAAATAATAATATCTAACCATTTTGCTCGTCCGGGAAGAACAAGCTTGTTACTTTAGCACCTCAATGTACCGATAGTTGATCTGGCACCGTTGAACAGAACGTAGTACCCATGTCTCAATCGAATCGAAAGCTTTCACCTAATCCACAAACGCTAAGCAGAGAGGCAGATTATACTCTTCGGTCTTCTGTATAACCTGCCGCAGCGTATTTATGTGGTCTACGGTCGTAAAGCCTTTACGGAATCCGGCTTGTTTGGGAGGCTGGAAGTCGTCAAACTTGACGACTGACGTCGCGACGACGAACGTCGCGACGACGAACGTCGCGACGACGAACGTCGCGAGATGGTGCGTGATGACTCTTGAAAACAGCTTGTAGATGTGGGTCAGAAATGTGATAGTTCTTAAGCAGGGCATTGTTTCTATGCCTGTGGCTTTTTACCCTCGATTATGACGCAATCAAACAGCTTCCGGAGGGCCTTAAGAACGGGTTTTCCAAAGGCTTTTAGGAGTTCGACCGTAATACCGTCACCTACCTGGCACGTAGTTGTTTTTAAGTTATTTTAGAGCCATCCTAATCTAGTACAAGCTGACGTCCGGGATATCTTCGGTATAATGTCGGGTTAATCTAGCTCTTGGGTCGTTTCCCAGATTCGTTACGGGGATACTGGTACTCTCGATCTCTCTCAATAGTTCAGGTTTGGCGGATACGATCCTGCCGTCGTCGATCTTTAGTTTCGCAAATTGGCTCTACCCAATAGACTGATCTCTTGCAAAGACCTTGGAGCCCTAATTCCACTCTATCGCGTCCTTAATGTGGTCTGCATTAAAGCGGCGAAGGTCGCTTTTCAAGGAGTTAGAGATGATGATGATGCTGTTTAGCTATAAATGTAAGTAATGAAAGAATCTGTCGACACTCTACAGAGCCCCGCATGTAGAGGTAAGGCTTGTTAGTGCCTGGGGGCGCCCAATCCCAGACAACAGGCACGCTCGCGACTAGGCTCCCCCCTAGCCATGCAGCTCTCGGCACGGCAACCTTAGCTTGGGTGTATGTTGTTTGTACCACACAGAGGAAAACAATAGAATCCCCCAATAGAATATTTGTAGTGCCATTTCCAAATCGAGTGCTTTGATTTGATTACTTGAACGTATCGTCCGACGACGGGAGGATCATCTCTTCATGAACTGTATAGTAGGATCAGAGAGCTTCTTGTTTCTATTTGTGCGACGGGTCTTTAAGATCTTGGATCCGAGAAATATTGTCCCTAAGAAAAGGCTGTACGTGTAAAGGAAAATTTTGTGCAAAATTAAGTAAGGAATAAACTTGTACACACGGCTCCACATAAAGCTATACATTTCCAGTATAAGCTGATCACGCATTGTATAGGATTTCCGTACAATGCTAGGACAATGTGGTGTGTAGCCGTGTGTACGAACATAAATTCAAGTAAAACGAATACGAGTAATATAAGCAAAAAACAAAAAATAAAATTATTCACTGTCAAAGGTCGCGAAAATCAACATTTTTGACAGTGAATAATTAAATTTTCGCTCATGGTTTCGCAATGTACGATATAATGGACTTGTCACACAGTATTTCTAATGCCTAAATAAAGATAATCCCTGTGAGAAATCTTCACTAAGATTTTTTCGCGGATAAAATACATACATACATAAACTCACGCCTTCTTCCCATGAGGGTAGGCAGAGACTAGAGAGAGATAAAAAATATTAAGTACAGAAAATTCATTTTAGAATAGGTAGGTACTATAACGTCGATGTGACGTCACTCAAAGTATTTGTGTGTACGTGTGAGGGGGAAGAGGCAGAGGACACAAGCACAACAATGATACACAATACTTTTCATCACATCTATTCAAAAAGAGCTACATAATTTGTTCTTCGTAAACAGGGACCAAAATAGCTATTTGATCCCTAGGGAGCAAAATAGATTTGAATTTAGAATGTGGATATTGTTAGTAAAAGTTCCAATCACCAAAGAGATCAATCACGAACATTGTATGAACAAGTAACAGGCTGGCAACAAAGAGAGAGAAAGTGTGAATTATTTGGTCAAAATGAAAATCCAAGATGGCGGCTAAGAAAATTTTCACATTTTTCTTCATGGGTGTCGTATGCATAGTTTTCGAGGGTTCTAAAGCCGATAGTGAGAAAATCAAAAAAAGAGTCAAAATGTAAATCCAAAATGGCAGCGGCATAAATTTTCAATTTTTTCATCATTCAGGTATCGTTTTTATAGTTTTTAAAGCTGCTAAAGTCGATAAAGGGGTCATAACGTAAATACAAAATGGCGGCTGCAAAAACCAATGTTTTGGTTTTAAATCATACGTGACAGATAAGGTCGGACCGCACACGATTTTATTTTCTCATAGAGGGTGATGAAAAGTAGAGTGTTCACCTCGGAAGCAACAATATTTTAAGCTCAAGTAACGTACTTTGAATCCCTCGCTGCGTTCAGGATTCTACTATAGAATCCTTCACTCCGCTCTGGATTCAAAGAAACACTCTCGCCTTAAAAATAGTTGTTTGCTCCCTAGGCAAACAATCAACTATTTATATTGTGTTTCATTAAGTTCAACACAATTTATTCTATAATATCGCGCGCACTCTTCGGTAGCTAGTCTTCTTCTATTTTTTCATCAAACAAAAATCACATTCCTTTTTTATTTAAGTAAATTAAATTGCCAGAATGTTTGAATGTAGTCATGGCTGTTTTCTTAACAGCCTGTACAATATAAGGTTGCTTATCGCATAAAACCTTACAGTAGTAGCTACTAGTTATAAAATATGAGGAAAAAAATGATGACGCAAAGACGATGAATGAACAAAAAGTCTGCCTGTATCGTAATACATAATTAAAAAAGGAACTTGATAATCTTATTTCACAATAACACGTCTCCACCTAAATATTATTTATTCAATCACGAATCTTTCCCGTTATTTGAAATCCAACATGTACCTAGGTTAGTTTATTTAACAAAAAATAATGTCTAACCATTTTGCTCACCGGAAGTCTAATGTACCACCATAATATGCCCTTGCATGGAAATATCCAAATACCTACCATATCTGCTTATTGAATATTCTATATTTCTCTTCTACAAGAACTTATTAGTAATCACAAAATCAAATTCAAATTAAAAAGTCATTTATTCAAACTAGGCTGAGAAATCAGCACTTTTCGTACTTCAAAATTACATAAGACAGTCCCCCAAAACGCCCGCCCTTCACCTCTTCCTAGTGCTTTAGCTGGGAAGAAGAAGTGGCGCAACAAACTCCCCAGCTGCACAGCTGTTTGAATAGTTTTTAAAACTTGATTCTATACAATAGTACTTATGCAAAATAATTTACATTACGCAACAACATAACACATTAAACTAAATTATTTTCTATACGTCACCTAGCACACGCCAATATACCAACAAAAAAGTAAAAAGAACTTAATAACCGAATGCATCCAAGGCAAGAAATGCCTCCAGTCATAAAGGCCGTGCCCGTTTACGTATAGCTGTAGCTCGGAATCACAAATGATAAACTAGGACCATCGAAGTAAAAATAAATAAACAGTTCATTACTAATAACAACAGCAAAAACAAAAACTATGGTCAGAAAAACGATCAGTCACCACAAGCAGCACGAGCATAACACAAATATCAGCCATTACCCCCTCGCCATATTTAAGGGAAGGAGGCAACCCGACCCCCGATGCTACCGCAAGCAGTGACATCTAAGGGAGCATGACGAACTTGCTGCCGGTTGCTGCGGTGCGGTGGCAAGAATAATATGATCAATTTTCGAGATAGCTGAACATATTACAATACAACTCATAACAAAAAACAATAGTGTAAATAATAAATGAAAATATACAGTCAAATAAAATAAACTAAGCAATTAAATTAGTATGGAGTTAGTCCCAAGCCTTTTTGACGTCTAAGTAATATTTAACTTTATAGAAACCTTTTTGACATAGTTTGTGTTTAATAAATGATTTAAATTTATTGAGCCACCAGAATTACTTTCATTTTAAAAAAGTACATACGAACATCAATCATAATTCTCACTTCTTATGTAGGTTGCTGACTAGCTTTTGCGCGCGTGGTTGTCGAAAAATATCCCACGGGAACGTACTACCGAGATTAAAACACTATCTGTAGACATTTTTTTTTTTTTAAATATTCTGTTTACTGGTCTGACCTCGTTACTATTTTCACTCATCCTAGAAAAGAGAGGATCCTCCGACCAGACGGGTGACGTGTCTGGCGGGCAACTGCCCAACGATTGATGTCGGATAGTCTTAAATAATGCCGTTAGCGCTGTAAACTCTCTGCGCGATGCAGGATTTGTGTGACTTTATTATTTTGTGTGACGTCAGGGCTTTGATGCTTAGTTCGCATTTAGCGGTAGATGCCGCTACATAGGTACCTAGATATATATCTGTCAGTTTATTCAATAAATATTGATATTACGAAATGAAAACTCAAGTAGCTCTAACGTTATTAATTCCACTGTTGGTTCCCGCATCACTATTGGAAACAACTATTTATTATTCATTAAATTATAATGTAATTTCTCATTATTACTCGGTAGCAGTCCGGAGTAAGGACTTGTTCTCGGTTGGTGGCATTAGGCTTGCCCACTTAAACATAACTGGCGAAATGTGGATGTACTATAGGTACACCTCTGCCTAACCCCTCGAGAATTACAGGCGTCATGTTGTGTAGGTATGTTAAAATGGAGCTTATCGTGTTGATAGTAGGTACGAGGTTTTGAGTATTATTTAATACACTTTCGATTTAAAACACCAAAAGAAGCAAAAATAATGGTCTATAGTTACTAACTGTTTGTTTAAAAAAATAGATTTATTAGCCACTCAGCTAGCGAGTGGCTCAATGTATTTGTTTAGTGCGCCTGGCTTCACTCCGGCAGCCGCCATTACTGCCACTATGAGTACGGTCACCCGGACAGCACGGTAGTACACTTGATTATTGAAAACCGTTCTTACTGCTACGAAATAAAGATGCTTTCAATGTCATAGATGATATTCAATGAAGAAATACTCTTCGTCCAAAGACGTCGTCACACGCGGCCTCGTTGCATGTAAACATTCAGTTCCTCATAAAAGTTGAACTCAAAAGTTCTCGCCTTTTGATCAGGTTTTGAACTTGTAAACACAAACCAAATTCAAAGCAATAAAAGTCTAAAATATAGTAGCTACCTATGAAATTGGAGATTCTATAATAACCAGCATTTTAGGATTAATTATCTGTAGATTGGCGCGCAATTCGAAATTCAAATGAATTTTATTCGAAAGACGTGTTAATTTAATTTCAAATTCAGACATTTATTTTTATAATGTTTTTTGTTTTTGTGACTGTGGTTGTTTTTGGCGCCATGGTTAAACTGAAAATTCGAATTCGAGTACAATTTTCGAATATGAGTTCCTACGTGAATATACCGCTGCGCAAACAACACGAAACGTTAACGACGTGTACGGGCCTAACACTGCTTGATTAAACACGGTCCATTATTGATTCAATCGTTTTAATTCTGGAAATGTTGAGTTGAAGAACGAGCCTCGCGGTCGGCCGGTAGCCATTGTCGACAACGACGAATAGGTAATAGGTAATACGGGCTGGTTTCCGCAACTCCACGTCAAAGCGCGTATTTTGCGTACAGGTGGGAAAAATCGGTTATTCAATCCACCCCAGCTCCTCAAAGAATGCCAGCAACGCCTTGGTATTATTGGCAATCTCGCGTGGGGTACCTGGGTTACCGAAGTACTTTGCCCTGTAAGTGGCGACCACCGGGCAGTTTAACAGCACATGAGCTGCTGTCTCGTCGTCCTCCATGCAGGCTCTGCAGAGCGGACTGTTTGTGACTCCTATGACAAAGAGGTGTTTATTAAATGACCCATGGCCAGTTATAGCTGCTGTAACCACACGCAGCTGTTGTTTAGTTAGTCGAAGAACCTTTTTCGTGAGGCGGCCATCGATTGAAGGTAGTGCCTCCGTAGCCTGTCTGCACTCGCCTTGGTCCGACCATAGTTTCTGATGCTGATCCCTAGTTCGTTTCCTTACCAGAGTGCGTAGGTAACCGAAGGGGAGTGGCACGATGGGTTCGGGCCCCACTGGTGCCAGGCTCGATCCCCTTCTGGCAAGTTCATCTGCAGCATCGTTCCCCAGCGAACCGCTGTGTCCTTTGATCCATTGAATGGTTATTTTGTTGAGGTCACCCACCTGGTTAAGGCGCTGGTGGCACTCGTATATAAGTCCAGAGTCCACAGTGTGACTGTTCAGCGCTTGCAGAACAGCCATGCTGTCTGAGAGTATGCGTATCGAGTGGTCCTTAACTTCCCTAGCCAGAATAGCCGAAGCGGCCAGAGAAATACCCATGCATTCGGCCTGGAATACCGTAGCATCCGCATGATTCGATCCATCAGGTTAAGCTACGCTTGCCAGGGTTGATCTGTGGATGGGTGACGATCTTAAAATACCGAGACTCCTCCGTGCCTCGGAAAGCACGTTAAGCCGTTGGTCCCGACTGTCATTCGTGGATCTTTGACAATCATTACGTATCGTCAGAAGCCCGAAAGTCTGACAACCAGTCTTGCCAATGGGTATCGTATCACCCAGTTACTAGTTTGTGGAGGTAAGATAAGCAGTCGCTCTATGTAAAATACGGTATTCAGCTGCATCCGGTTAGACTGGAAGCCGACCCCAACATAGTTGGGAGAAGCCTAGGCAGATTGATTCAAACTTATTCTAATATCATTCTCCTGTCCATAACCCAATTTATTAAGGGTCGACGCAACATGTATTTTTCACACTTCTCTATTAATAGTCATCTCGAAAGTCACCCAGTTTCTAGTCTAGCCATATCATCTTTCACGCAGTCCATCCATCGTTTCTTTAGTCTCCCCCATTTAATCTTGTAGCCATACACAATCACACATTCATACTCAAATCTTTCCTCAAAAAATTTTCCTCATTTTTAAATTTCCGCAATACGAGTATCTATTAAATGTTTGCTTTAAATATACATGTATTATTAAGAAAAAACTCAAGAAAAAGCATTTGGTAAAATAATTTAAAAGGGGCATTTTCAAAACAGATTGGCTTAACTATTTCGTTTAGTAATCCGATTCGATTATATTGTAACGTTATGCCGAACCAGGCTTAAGGGCTTTATTAGTGGTTAGGTTGATGATTCATAGGATAACTGACACTTATACCACACGAATGCTTCTTCCAAATGCCCTTCACAGCCATAACACTTTTATTTATTGATTCATTGGATTATAAAACTTTGTTAATCGTCGAGAGAAACATAAACTTTGGCAATCTAACGACCAACGTTTATTTGTCTATTCGACGGAAACTTTGTAATCAAACTTCGAAAGCGATTTTCACCATATTTTTATTTTTAAGGTACTATTACGACATGCCGCCTATTACATAGGACTTAAACATAACTGGCGAAATGTGGGTGTACTACAGATACACCTCTGCCCAATCCTTCGGGGAAACAAAGCGTGATATTATGTTATGTTATTACGACAAAATTTCAAAACCTGCTTTTGGTATCTAATTGGTTCCATACTAAAGAATCACCCCCTAAAGTCACGCCCAAAAGCCCAAAGAGTAATTGAAATGTGCATCTGAAAGTCATAAATTGATTACTCATTTCGGGAGTTAGACAAGTCTCACAAGATTAACTAAATGACTGTTTAAGTACAAAATAACTTTATCTTCATGAGTCTCTAGTCTACTTGAGGTCTATGCAGCACGTCTTCCCTATTTTCTGTAGATGTGTATGTTCATATAATTCTCTTCATCCCATAAAGTTCTCACTTTCAAATCTGTCCATCTAGGCAACAGCTAAGTTCTTGAATTTAACATTTAATTGTAAGAAGTCAAAACTCTTAAATAAACCGAAACCCATTGTAACTTCTGTTATATGAATAAAAATAAATTATCCTGGCAATTTTCAGTTGGAATCCGCCCCCCGCAACAATTTATGTCAAATTCCATTCCGAAGCAAAGCCAAAAAGATAGGGAATGTAGGTTGTTCATTAAATCCAACTGTTCAACATTCGAACGTTCTGCAATCAATTTGTCCCAGACAATTACTGTCGTGGCAGAAAACACCGCTTACTGGCAATTCCAACTTGCCATACTTGTCGCACACTCCAAGTCACCTTTTCCTCGGAAATTAGTAGCTATTAACACTCTCCTGAACTCAAACACAGATCTTTATAAAATAAATGTTTGCGAATGAATGGAAGATGATACTGTCAGAATGTCTAATTTTGTTCGTGTTCTTTTTGTGAGAAGAATGCATGGATGTATTAAATAAATTAGATGATGTCTAAATAATGTAATTGGCTTCGGCCGTTCTATTTAAAATAAATAAATTCGTAAAGTTCTATCGAAGGCAGACGTTTGGTGGTGTTGTGGAAACTTAATTGGTGTTGTCTTTGAACAGAACGTTCGATGACCGAACCATATTATAGCCACTAACCAGTAGGTCGTAGGCTGTAGCTCAGAAAGGTCCTTTACTTTGTGTAAATTATTTCATCACATCTGCTCTCAAAACAGTGACGGAAAACATCGTGAGGAAACTATGTCCTAGTACCAAAAATTCGAAGACATCTGCCAACCCGCACAAAGCCCGCGTGCTGGATTACGGCCGCCTCTCATCGAGAGGCTTGTGTCCCAGCAATGGGTACATAAAGACTGATTATGCTAACCAGTAGGATTAGCTAACTAAAGAGCACTACCTACTGATAGTGTTCTTTGTGAAGGTACTCCTCGGAAGATGTTACTACTAAAGTAAGGCCATTTTAATAGGTAACATTTGACGTCTGTCAGTTTAGTGAAAGCAAATCGTAAAATTACTCGTATCGGTCAATAAATATGTAATCGTAATTGAAAAAAGTTAAGCAATTGTGCAGTTCTAACAAAACGAAAAAATATATTACTTTATGCCCGCCGTTACAATGTTACGTTGTTGAATTTTGATGAATTGTCAAATGTTACCTATTAAAATTGCCTTACTTTACTACCTATTCCTTTATCTGTCAGAAAGCAGCGTTGCTATGTTTCGGTTCGAACGGTGTATAAAGGTGTAATTACAGTCGCATGGCGCTGTCCGTGAATTCTTAAATTCTTACTATCAGATAGGTCGCCATTGTTTGCCATTTCATATAATTTCAGCCGGAAGTCGTCCACTGCAGGCCTCCTCCAAGCATTGCCACTTTGATCGGTTCTGTGCTTCTCGCATCCAGCGGATTCCTGCGGCCTTTTCATATACAATGCCTTTACTCGTTTCTGGAAAATAAATATTTGACCAATGCGCTAAGGATATCAGTGGGTACAAAAATACGAAATTGTCATAACAAGATACGCAGCGTTCAACTTAAACTCGAGCTATGTCAGTTAGAAACTGTAATATTTTCTATATAAGACTTACAGTTCCTGTGAATAACTTCTTCTAAATATATTTTAAGTACAAAACGTAACTACTGAAGTGTAACTAATAAGTGGCCATATTACACTTTATTTTTAAAAATTTTAATGATTTAATTTCACTGTAAAGGTATCTCACTTTTTCAGGCAAGTATTGATTTCCTTTGTAAATTATTTTTTCTCCTTTGGCTTCCCTATGCGGGACAAAAGCATATCTCTTTTCTCTCAACTTGATTTTGAAGTAGATAATGCGAACCCATCGCTGCTACCTTAGTAAAGTTTACGTTAACGTAGACTCACTATTTACTCTGACAACGTAACATAAATCTGAAACAGAATAGCAAAAAACTCTTCAGACAATGAAAGAGAATGCATTATGAAATGTTTATACAGTATTTCATTTTATTTAATAACAGCTTTTGTCCGCCACTTCACCCGCGTGGATTTCGGAAATTATCCCGCGGGAACGTGCCACCGGGATAAAAATCATCCCGCGGGAACGTGCCACCGGGACAATAATCATCCCGCGGGAAAGTGCCACCAGGACAAAAATCATGCCGCGGGATCGTGCCTCCGGGATAAAAAATTTCCCCCGAGGGACGTGCCACCGGGATAAAAAGTACCCTTTGTGTTAATCCAGTTTATAAGCTGCATGTGAGCCAAATTTTATCCAAATCCGTTCTGTCTATTTTGCGCCAATCCGGAACATACATCCAGACAAATAGACAAAAAATCTAAAAACTATATTTGCGGCATCAGACTCGTACCCACACCTCGTAGCAAAGCATATCTAACAAACAAACAAACAGTCACTTTCACATTTACAATATTAGTTATGATTCACGAAATAAAAATAGCTCGTTTAAAATACATACGTATTATCTAAAATATTCGTTCTGAATAAAATATTTTGTGCTAGATTTGTGGTGGTCGGGTATTATCCCATAGGAACTACCGGGATAAAAATATTTAACTGACCCTTTAAAAACTTATTGACCTTATTGATATTGGTCAGGTTATAATGTGACCAACCACGCGGGAGCCGAATTGGTCGCAGTAACTAAGGTAGGGCACCCCAACCAAATGGGTTAGGTTAGGTTAGAACTGTGACCCACCCCAAATCCAAGTTTGAAACCCCAAATCGCAGTTACTTACTCGGCTATTTTATATTTTTTTAGGACCGTAAAATAGGAATTATTCCTGATTTACAAAAAGAGGCGCATTTATATTATTAGAGTGTTCAATAATATTTTTAGGAAAACAAAATGGGAATTATTTGAAGTTGTTATACATTATTGAGAGCAGCGGTGGCCCAGCGGTGGCGGCCCAGACTTACGAACAGTAAGTCGTGGGTTCGAACCCAGACAGGCGCATTACTTTGTGTAATTTATTTCATCAGCACTGCTCTCAAAACGGTGAAGGAAAACATCGTGAGGAAACCGGCATGTTCTAGAACCAAAAATTCGGAGACATGTGACATCTGCCAATCCGCACTGGGCACGCGTGGTGGATTATAGCCCACTCCCTCTCATTGAGAGGAGGCCGTGTCCCTGCAGTGGGAACGTTATAGGCTGATGATGATGATGATGATGATACATTATTAAGTATGGATTCATACATTGATTAGCGCAGTCTAATACAGTGGTCGCGGTCCTTTGGACTGCAAATCAACCCTAAGAAATCCCAAGCCATAATTATCGGCGGAAGGTATATGCGGCTTGACATTGCGTCGCTGTCTCCGCTCTGTCTGAATGGAGTTCAGATTGAATACGCAAATACGGTTAAAAACCTGGGGGAGACCATGGACTGACTGGCATGACTATCGTGGACTGCCTATGTTGGTCAAGTCAGTCTTAAAGTGCACTACACGTTCCACTCGTTGAAATGCCTCCAGAGCTTCTTGCCCTTGAGTACCAAAATCACCCTTGCTCAAACACCCATACAGCCCATCATAGACTACGCTGATGCCTGTTATTTTGATTGCCACCGAGGAGCTTTTAAATAAACTTGAACGTTTATAAAACATCTGTATTCGTTTTGTTTTAACCTGAAAAAGTATGACCACGTTTCTAACTTTCGCAAGATACTCAAGTGGCTCCCTATTCGTCTTCGCAAGAACTCTCGGATATTGTGTCTGCTATTTAACATCCTTCACAACCCTAAAACCCCATCCTATCTGCGGGAACGCTTTTCCTACGCCCGTCCTTCTCATGCACCTTGCAGATCGCATATTAGAAACCTCCTTAAATCCTCTCCCCACTCAACCGACTTTGACTCCTACTCCTTCAGTGTGCACGCGGTTCGGTTGTGGAATTCACTTCCGCCTAACATTAGGGACTGCCAAACTGTTGCAGTTTTTAAAAGAAGAGTGAAGGAACACTATCTTTCCACTTCGTCATAGTTGCATATTTTGTATTTATTATTATATTATATACTACATTATAATTATTAGTATTTATACATTTTAGTGATATTTATCTTAGAAGTAAAGTATGTATGTAAGTATATTGTCATAGTGTATGTTTATTTTTAAATTAGTGAATAGTTATATGTTTTTATTTTATGTAGGTATTTTATTTTCTCTTCTACTCTTACACACATTGTCTACATCTCTTTTTATCAAACTCAAACTCAAAGCATTTATTTCAATTAAACCATTTACAGGCACTTTTGAATTGTCAAGGGGTCGGTCTGTCAAAAAAACATGAAGCTAGTTGCCCATTCCAAAGCGTAGTAGGTACCTATGGAGAAGAACGGGCAAAAAACTCCACGGACACTCTTTTAAATAAAAAAAATTGATACAAAATATTGGTAACATCATTCATTTTGAAATTATGCATGTGAGAACAATATCCACTTTCCTATCACAGGTATGCTGGAAGAGATTTCTTTAGAAATAAGCATCACCTTTGTACGTATTTTTCTGTTCCTTTTTTTTCTTGTCTTATTATATTTTGTACATAAACTTTTAAATAAATAAATAAATAAAATACAGTAAAACGACACCAAGATGTGCCGTCCAAATTCCCGGTTATTTCCGTAATAGCAACTTCTGAATAACCTGTGCAGCCTCATTTATTATTAAAACCATAAATGATGTCTGCCATTTAACCATTAACCCCATCTATGTGGCAAACTAGTGCCACGCAAACTGATTAAATGACATTATGAATGGAATGGCGATTTTGAAATTACATGAGTTAAAAATTGAGCTTAAGACGGCGGCGCTCTGTACCTATTATGTACTCACATAATACAGAGCGCCGCCGTCTTAAGCTCAATTTAAAAGGTAATAACTATTACCTTTTAAAGTAGATAAAGAAGTCAATCACCAGACAGCCGCGACGCGACACTGTTGGAAAAATTTATATTATAATTTCACAGAATTTTTTCTACCGGTGATGGTGTAGCTCCTGTCCGCGGGAGCCTTTAGACACCCATAGTGTAATTTTAGATACCTACTTTATTGATAATTGTTCGCCGCCAACCGCAAAACATAATGATATATAAATACGACCATACTTAGTTTACAACACCTGTTTTAACACCCACCTAAGTTTTACAAATTAATGCTTTGACATTGACTTAAAGTAGTCGGGGGAAGATTGAAATAGAAAACAATAGAAATAAACTTCCCACAGTTAGTCCGCTTGACCATCAAAACAACGCCGACGCGGCTATCTGAAAGTACGGTAGTGCCCCCGACAAGGCGAGCAAAACAAACAAACAAAGGAACAGCCGTACCATCATAAAAACAAAGAACCATTCAAAAATTAAAAATAAGCCATAGCAGCTAAGAGATGACCAGTCCCAACTGACGGCGCCCGTTCACGAACATGACTCATGAATCAGCACCATTAAGTTCAACCATTTTGTAGGGAGCTTAATGATCCCACACACGCGCCACCATCAGCGAGACATTTGAGTGAGCATGACATACTCACAGCCGCCAGGGCACATTCAAGTCAATGAAAGACATATTGTATTACCCGGTAAATGGTAGCTCTTAAAATAGTAGATAATTCCTAAGTAATTATATTGCCGTGAGATGGCCAAGTCATTTTATTAATTAAAGATGTCTAATATTGATACGGTCACTTTAAAATGTTTTTAGTTAACTACTTAGGTAACAGTTTATGACAAAGTTCTTGAATAGATGCTCCCATAGTTAGGTACTGAATAAATTAACAAACTTGGTTTTTGATTAGATCTCACAACATCTTGCTGTAGAAGAACTGCGTTGCGCGACTTGCAAGTTTTTACATGTTATGTTTTTGATTGGATTATAATCGTGCAATAGGACAAAATAAGTTCAGTTGTCTTAATACAGTCAGAGAAATTAATTGATAAGCAAATTTACACCCTAAGTGAATTTGTCGTACCACCGCCATAGCCATTTTATGTTGTTGTGATTTGATAAAACGGACGATTTAAATTGATAGTCAATTGGTTTAATATATTTTCTCTGGCTTTACAACTATGAGCTAGCCTCCTGTATTCCATTAAATAATCCTATCCGCAGTTAAAGGTCAATAATTCACAAAAACTATCCAAACCCCGCACATTGAATTTTTATTCCCTGTGAATGCACTTCCTGGAAAAGTGAATCTTATATGAACTGAATTGAGAAACTAAAATTTTTTGCTCATAACTAGAATAACAAAAAGTTACTAAGTATAGGTACATTATTAGTTCTACATTCTGATTTGTTTGATTTGATGCTTGCCCTCGAGCTACGGTTACCCGGCTACCCGGCTACCCAGAAGAACCCCCAGGGACCACCACATAACTGTCGTAATGGCAGATGTCATGAAAATGTTTACAATGACTTCACGGTGGCAAAAAAGCTCCTTCGGAAAACACACCAAATTACTTTCATAAATAACGTTCCAGTGACGTCATTCGCAGATAAATTGCGAACGATATGTGGCGGCCGCCGCTTCTAGGAAACCGTAGCTTTGCGGACTGCCGGAGCGACAACTTCTTGGAGCAAATCGTTCTAATTGATTGACTGTTTTTTTCGTGGCAAAGGTATTCCATCAGGCGAAATTGTGTCGCAGATCTGTTGTTCAGTTGCGACGTTAGTGGACCTTAGACATAATCATAATAACTGCAAAACGTCGACCCTGGTTCCTAGTGCGTTCCAACTAATATAAAAAGTTTTAGTGCACCACTAACCAAGTTGATTTGATTAAAGTGTCACGCAGCCTATTCCTCCATTATTCCATTCCAAAAATACCCAGTTACTGGGTTGTGGAGGTCAGATAAGCAGTCGCTCTATGTAAAATACTGGTATTCAGCTGCATCCGGTTAGACTGGAAGCCGACTCCAACATGGAAAAGGCTAGGCAGATTGATTGAATCCTTTAAAAAAATAGAAATTATATAGTCACTATAGCAACAGTACTGTACAACACAGCATTGTAAATAGGGTAAAATAATAAATATTAATGAAAGCGTAATCTTTAAAGCAAAGCTCAATTATTTGTAAAGGTCATGAACCAAACACACTATTTTTGGATTATCGTCAGATGCAGCCTTAGGTACCTATCAACTAACATGTAAATAAAATTGTTTATTCATCTATTTTCTAAACAAATTTATTTTTAAACTTACCAAATTAAGGAAAACAATTGTTATGAAAGATTTGTATAACATCTTTGGTCTACTTATTATAAATTGGTGCACTTTCTTATAACGATCCGCGAAGACAATTTACCTATGAATGCAAGCTGTCTTAAACTTATCGCTTCAGGTTCTTCTTTTTCACGAACTTTTCAAATTATCACTCTGAAACGTTGCGGATGATTACTTTTTAGAGATATCTTATAGGATCTCTTTCTCGGTCACAATAATTTATAACGATGAATATTAGTAGATTAGTAAGACATACTTTCTAACACAATTCTTTCGCAAACAGTTACCTGTCATACTTGTGATGTGTGTAGTAACGACGTCTTGCCCTTCGATTTGAACCAGCGTTCTAATTCATCATCTGCCTAGCCTTTTTCCCAATTACGTTGGGGTCAGCTTCCAGTCTAACCGGATGCAGCTGAATACCTGTATTTTATATGGAGCGACTGCCTATCTGACCTCCACAACCCAGTAATTGGGTGCCAGCTTTCTAATTACGCAACATATTTTCGATAAACGATAAAGACAAATCTGTTTCATTTTGACAGTTCAACAACATTCATTGCGTTATTTACGTTGCTCTGCAGTTTCTTTTTTCTCACTTACGGAGAAATGGATTAGCAATCTGTTTCAAAACGATTCAGATTCGGATTGATTTTGCATTACGTAATTAGGGTACAGGGGCCCAAGTCTGCTATTTTTATAAATTCGTCATTCCAACACGATCCCATTGTCATTTTGCTAAAAGTTCGTATTCTGCTAAATTCATAATGTTCGATCATTGGTTGATCATTGTATTCCACAAACACGATACTCGTGACGAATTCAAAGAAATGACTGCACAATGACGTTCTCATGGTAGGTCACTGATCAAAGGAACTGTCAAAATTTTAGCAGATTACCGCCTTAGTCAGCCATTCATTTGTCATTATGTAAGAGATTACCAATAGATGCCATTTCTTTCAATGGAGTGTCAGTGGCTGACCATTGGAAAGTCATAATGACGCCAATATATCAGTAGATTACCAAACTTGTAAAAATCAACAATTATGAAATCAATGATAGACCATTCTGACACTATTGTAATAGCAGACTTGAGCCCCAGTGCACATGTTTTCGTACTTTTGTTTCTAGGAAATACCGGCATTCTCATGTTTTTTTTTTCTTTCACCTTTTTGAGAGCACTAGTGAAGAAATAAAATACTCAAAGTAAATTTCCTGCATAGATTCGTATCCATGACGTAAAACTCGTAAGTCGAGGCCGGCCCAGGGTCAAAGTAAATTAGGTCGCGAAATTTACCTAACCTGATATAAATTAATAATAAATTCCAGAATCAATAGGTAATACGGCCTGGTATCGGCAACTCCACGACAAATCGCGTATTTTGCGTACGGGTGGGAAAATCGGTTTTTCAATCCACCCCAGCTCCTCAAAGAAGGAGAGCAACGCCTTGGTGTTACTGACAATGTCGTGTAGGGTTACCTGGGTTACCGAAGTACTTTGACCTGTATGTGGTGACCACCGAGCAGTTTAATAGCACATGAGCTGCTGTCTCGTCGTCCTCCGTGCAGGCTCTGCGCAGCGGACTTTCTGTGCCTCCTATGCCAGAGAGGTGTTTATTAAATCCATAGTAATATATCTATGCTCGTAACTGTACGGTAGTCAGTGTTAAAAAACTAGTATAAGCTGCTAGCCCCTTACCCCATTGAAACTCCGTAATGGTATTGTCTTGTTTTCCATAAAATAATTTGAATTATTACTGTTTTCCATAATTGTAATCCTCATAATATTTACTTGCACTATTATCATTTAAACTATTAACACTTGGCATATCAACTTATTAGTAATAACTTTTATTTGCCCTAAAATAAGTTTCCATAATAATCTGTGTTATAATCATTACGAGTAGCTTCTAAAAAGTAGCACATTACATAAATAATCAATACTTGACTTATGCAACATTTAATATAATTTAGAAACATTTATATGTATGTGTATATTTTAACATTTTTTATATTTATGTTTTGTACAAAAATAGTGTCATTAAGGCATTTTGTCTGTAATCAAATGATTTATACAGCAAACAATCTTTAGAATAAATCAAATGATTTAGACAGTTTGACAAATTCGAAACGGCTCGGTTAGGTTAGAACTGTGATCACACAACGCGCGAAGGCGAGCGAGCGAAGCGAGCGTGCCGCAGCAGCGGCCGCCGAGCGCTAGATTTCCTCTTTTGCAAAGCAAGCGTGCATGATAGTTTAGGTTTATGTTTAGGTTTCCTTGTGAATAAAAAAATCTGTATCGGATAATCATAGTAATCAATATAATTGAAATGAATATTATGGTGTATGAAAATTATTGAAAACGACATGACTGGAAATTATAAATAAGTATTGCAAATAAATTTACTTATGCATTAAAATTATTATGACACTAGATCGATTATGGCCCATGAAATTAGTGAAAATTATTTTATGTAATTTCACGATTATGGCAACTGAAGCGTTATTTCTAATAAAATTATAGCAAATACAAGTATGGTATATAAAAATATTGCATTTTAAATTATGGCAAACATTAGTAAACCCTCCGTACTACGTCAAGCCTTTTGAATAATAGCAGCCACACGGCTTGATCTTGAAGGTTCAGCAATGCTCCATGTATCCATTACATATCGAGACCCCTCTGTGCCTCGGAAAGCACGCTAAGCCGTTGATCACGGCTGTCATTCGTAGATCTTGGACAGTCATTACGGTTAGTCAGAAGCCCGAAAGTCTGAGGTCCAGTCTTTCCAAGGGTTACCGTGTTACCCAGCTAAATGGCTGTGGAGATCAGATAGGCATGCGCTCCATGTAAAATACTGGCAGTCAGTGAATAGACTTTAAGCGGAACCCAACGTTAAAGGAAAAGAGTGATGATTACAATTTATGCTTGTTTGTTAAAGATGCACGGAGAACGGCACGTGGTTCGTGCACCCGCACGCGAAGAAGCCGTGGACCAACTACACCACCTGCGTCGATGTCGACGACCTAGATGTAAGTACTAAAGTAAATTAGCTAGCGAAACTTCACAGAAGTGATAGGTATCGCTATCATAAAATGTAGCTAAACATGAAAATAAACCCGCCAAGAGCGTGTCAGACCACGCACAATGAAGGATGCAGTTGGGATGTATTCATCCCAATTACGAACTTAACATTGTAGTTGAAAATCATATGTTCTCCGATACGGAATGTTTTTGCAACTGCAAATGTAAGTTGGTCGATTATTACTCGTTAACTTGTAGAGCCAGAGAGTTACTTAGCTGTGATAGTTTTCCTTTTAATTTGGTTATAAACTTAGTCTGACCATAAATACTGTTACAATTAAAAATAAGAAAGATTACATTTGAATTTGGAATCGGTCATTTTTATAAGATTGTTCTTTGAGTTTTCTAATTTTGGCGCCAATACATTGTACAATATTTTGCGATATTAAAATGGAGTGGGGTGATAAAGACAACCGAATCGCTGTGATTGCATTACACAAAGTTGGTATGGATCCAACTTCAATTTTTAAAACTCTCCATACGCTTGGTATTAGTCAAATGTTTGTGTACCGGGCTATTAATAGGTACAATGAGACCTCTGTTTGTGACAGAAAAGATCTGGCCGTCCACGTAGTGTTAAGTAAAGTAAGGGAAAGAATTCGAAGAAATCCTGTCCGAAAACAAAAGATTTTATCTCGGGAGATGAAGATAGCACCCAGAACCATGTCGCGTGTTTTAAAAGATGACTTAGGATTTGCAGCCTATAAGAGACGCACTGGTCATTTTTTAACTGATAATTTAAAAAAGAATAGGTTGGTAAAATCGAAACAACTGCTGAAGCAGTACGCAAAGGGAGGTCACAGAATTTTTTTGTTTACGGATGAGAAAATCTTTACAATTGAGCAACATTTTAACAAACAAAATGACCGTATTTATGCTCAAAGCTCTAAGGAAGCTTCCCAATTAGTCGACAGAGTGCAACGTGGGCATTATCCAACTTCAGTGATGGTTTGGTAGGGTGTTAGCTATGAAGGAGTGACAGAGACATATTTTGGTGAAAAAGGTATCAAAACATCGGCACAAGTGTATCAAGATACCATTCTTGAGAGGGTAGTTATGTAAGTCCCTTAACAACACCATATTCAATAACCAAGTACTGTCCTTCCAACAAGACTCGGCGCCGGGTCATAAAGCTCGGTCTTGGTTGGAAGTGAACGTTTCGGACTTCATCAGAGCTGAAGACTGGCCGTCGTCTAGTCCCGATCTTAATCCGCTGGATTATGATTTATGGTCAGTTTTAGAGACTACGGCTTGCTCTAAACGCCATGATAATTTGGAGTGCCTAAAACAATCCATACGATTGGCAGTGAAGAATTTTCCCATGGAAAGAGTGCGTGCTTCTATTGATAACTGGCCTCAACGTTTAAAGGACTGTATTGCAGCCAATGGAGACCACTTTGAATAAGCTTTTTATATTTTAAATTGTTTTATATATAAGTATTAAACTAACACACTGTAAAAGTAATAAATATTATTTGCGATAAAAATAAAAAAAATCTTCGTGACAATATTTATGGCAAGACTAGGTATACCACAAGCTTTTGCCAGCGGGTTCGCTCGCGTGGATTGCAGAAAATGACCCACGGCAACGTACTACCGGGATTAAAAGTACTATATGTATTAATGCAGGTTATAAACGATATGTGTGCCAAATTTCATCCAAATCCGTTCAGTCGTTTTTGCGCCAGTCCGGAACATACATCAAAACTATATTTGCGGCAACAGACTCGTACCCACACCTCGCAGCCTAACCCAACGTACATAATACCATAGAGTAGGGAACGTCGCGGCGGCGTCGAACGGAATGCGTATTGCATTTTTCTATTCGTGATAACTCCGAAATTTAATGTCCGATTCGAATGAATTTAAACTATTTTACTGTTTCATAAATACCCTTGATGATAAAACTATTTATTTGAATAAGAATTAATACAACGAAACGAATATAACCAACTTTTGTTACTACAAAAGATAAAAGCATCTATTGTGACTTAACTATGATAGTTATGTAGATATATTCCCTTCCGGACATTTTTGTTTCTTGGAGTTTCTTGCCCGTTCTTCTCCATAGGAACCTACGCTTTGGAATGGGCAACTAGCTTCATATTTCTGACTCCTTGACAATTCAAAAGTGCCTGTAAATGGTTTAATTGAAATAAATGCTTTGAGTTTGAGTTTGAGTTTTGTAGGTAATAATGAGTAATTTAGTCATGTAGGTACTACATAATTTTTATGTATCATCAATTGTCTCAGCGCAAGCCAAATAATGAATTTTATAGGCAAAAGTTTGCTACTTTGGATTACATTATTACAATTTTCTAAAGGATCTCTAAATTTTTTTAAAATAAATTAACGCCTATTCTGATACTTTAGCTTTCTATTGGTTAAAAATGGTTAAGATCGGCCCTAGTAGTTTCGGAGCTTATTCGGTTTAAACAAACAAAAAATCTTTCCTCTTTCTAATATAATTATATTAAATATTAATATTATTTTGGTAAACAAATTAACGGGCCAAGCCAATTCAACGTAGCGTGTGTTTTTTTATGTGGAATTTATGTTATGAGGAGTGATTTAATTTTCCTCAATTTGCATGAACTTTCAGACTATTCTGCAGGTGTTTAAAATTGCGGCTTTTTGGAGTGTTATGTAAATTGAGTCTTTCAGGTCTATTAGTTTGAGGCTGTGGTGGAGGTGATTGGGTATAACACCCTTTGTGGAGACAACAATGGGTACTGGTACCAAAAAAAAAACAACTTTACGCGTAGGGGAGGTTTCCTCTAAAAAAATTTTTCTTCTTAATTTTATTTTCCTACTTTGTCGGCGTGATTAATATGTATACCCATGCCAAATTACAGCTTTCTCTGTGTGTTCTGTGTGTTCTTTGTACTAAGAGTCTCTGAGCTAAGCCGCGGATAGACAGACAGACGGACATGGCGAAACTATAAGGTTCCTTGTTGACTACGGAACCCTAAAAAGGATTTGGTTTTTTTGGGTCAACGAATGCTGGTAGTGTAGCAAAGTTAGAAAATAAAACATTAAATCTTTTTTTGTTTTATCATGTTTAGCTATAGCCTTTCGCGTGTCTTAATACAATTATGCATTCAGGGTGCTGATGGGGTTGCCTCGATACTGCAGCGCATCAGAATTTAAAAAAAGAAGAAATCACTGACTGTGTAACTGAGTTGTTAAAGTTAAATTGCAGTAAAATAATATTGTGTGCTTTCCCATATTTTGAAAGATTGACAAATAGACAAAGCAATTATATTCATATGCTTAACAAGCATATGCACTTCTTAGTTAGTCATTATAGTGACAAGCTTGTATTTCTTGACACCAACATTTTTGTGGAAACTTTGAAATCGACTAGGAATACTGTGTATTTGCCTGTTAGTTTTAGACACATAATAGCAAGGCTATTAGCTTTTTATATAAACTCAGACATAGGTAGTATGTCGAAGTCTTGTGTTATTAACACCACAACGGTTAGTAATAGTACTAATTATAAGGTGGTAAGCCTGAATAAATGTAGCTCAAATGCTATAAATATTTATACAGACTGTACGAAGGAGGTTCCATGTCCCTCACTCACTATGAGCTCACTGCCTGGTGATGACACTGAGGTCATGGGGTCAACTCCGGATAGTCATTTAAACTAGTTTGTAAGACAACAGGAGGTACAAGTAAGAATATTCTTATAACTAACAACAGCAAGGTATCTTCTGGCTCTAAAATAAATATTTACCAAAAAAGAGATCAGCAGAATGCCTTGAAATTATTTCATCAAAATATTCAAGGTATTTCTTCCAAGTTATTAGAAATTGAAATGTTTTTAGAAAAAACAAAGTTTGACATTGTTTGTTTCACTGAACATTGGTTAAAGGATTACCAAATGCTAATTAATTATAAGAACTATAGTATGGGCAGTTGTTTTAACCGTAAATCTATGCTGCGTGGAGGTACTCTAATCTTGATTAAAAATTGTTTAAAAACTAAGGCACGTAATGACATAGTTGGTTTATCAGTTGAACATTGCATCGAACTGTCCTGTGTTGAGCTGGATAAGCATGTTGTTGTGTGCGTGTACAGACCCCCTAATTATCAGAACTTTTCTTTATTTGAGTCAATAATGGAAGATGTCCTAGCGAAACTTGCATCCAGTAACAAAACCGCAATTATTTGTGGTGATTTTAATATTAGATAATATTCTGGAAAATACTTTAAATAGCAATCGATTATTAAGTCTTTTTAAATCATTCAATTTATCTAACATTTTTACAGAACCGACTAGAGTAACTTCAACTTCCGCTACTTGTATTGATAATGTCTTCTGCGATTGTGATTATTTAGCTAAAGCCATAGTAAATTATTTGCCGTCTGATCATAGTGGTCAAACGGTAACTTTTAAGTTTAAAACAGCTTTGCAAAAAGTGCAAATACAATTTAGACCAATAACAAATGGCAAATTAAATAGATTCAATAGTATCCTAAATAAGGAGTTAAATGTTCTAGGCCATAATATGGATGATGCAAATAAATTGTATGAGGATTTCTTTTCAGTAGTGCACACTGAATTCAATAAAACTTTTGAAAAGAAAACAAAAAATATTAGCCCTATTTTTATATTTAGTGACTGGGCAACTAGAGGTATTAGGATAAGTAGGGAAAGGCTTTTCGAGCTGTATGGCCTTAAGCCTTACATTAACACTGAAACTTTCACCAAGTATGTTGCTACATATTCCAAAATTTTTAGAAATACCTGCAAGATAGCTAAAGCCCTGTACATTAGCAATAAGATCAAATCAGCAGAAAATAAAATAAAAACAGTTTGGAAAGTTATAAATAATGAAACTAGTAGGGAAAAAAAACGAAACACTGATTACACATTGGAGACTTCACGTGGTGCAATAAGCTCTAACTTAGAAGTAGCTCAAGAATTTGTACATTTCTTTACTAATATACCATCTAAAACGACGGAAGCTTTAAATTCTTCACCCGATGTCTCAATTGATTTATTAAGAGCGAATGTCCCAGGCTGTCCGGTTGAATTTCAATTTAAACATATAAACCCTATGATAGTTATTAAAGCCTTTCGGCAAATTAAAATCAAACTGACCGAGGATCTATGGGGACTATCTATCAAAGTTTGTACATCCATAATCGAGACTATAGCACCATACTTAGCTTTAATATTTAATTTGTGTGTGGATCAAGGAGTCTTCCCGGATTTAATGAAATACAGTAAGGTTATACCACTTTTTAAATCTGGGGACAGTAAAGACACCAACAATTATAGACCAGTATCTGTGCTGCCGGTATTCAGCAAAGTGTTCGAAAAGGTAATGCTAAACCAAATGCTTAATCATTTTAACACCAACCAAATCTTACATGATCAGCAATATGGTTTCACCAAAGGTCGTTGTACAACTGACGCCGGTGTCACCTTATTAAAACACATATTTACAGCGTGGGAGGAGGCTCAAGATGCCATAGGAATCTTTTGTGACCTCTCCAAGGCATTTGACTGCGTAAATCATGAAACCTTACTCTTGAAACTTGAGCATTACGGACTAGGTAAACTTGCGCTCTGTTTAGTAAAATCTTATTTAAATGATAGACAACAGCAAGTTCAAATTAATGGTGTAAATTCACTCGGTCTAAAAGTAAAAATGGGTGTTCCTCAAGGCTCGATATTGGGTCCTTTCCTCTTTTTAGTATATATTAATGATCTACCCCATTTATTAAAAAAACAACCACAAATGGTGTTATTTGCTGACGATACTTCCCTAATTTTTAAGATAAATAGACGTGCATCAAATCTTGACGATGTAAATAACGCCCTACTGCAGGTCCAAAATTGGTTTACTGCTAATAATTTAGTATTAAATGGGAAAAAAACTAAATGCATAAGATTTGCTTTACCGAATGTTAAAAGTAGTGATTGTGATATAGTATTGAATAAGGAGAAGCTAGAATTTGTAGATAAAACTGTTTTCCTGGGGATCACGCTCGATTCAAGGCTGCAATGGGGTCCTCATTTAACATCTCTCGCAGGACGGCTAAGTTCAGCAGCATATGCTGTAAGAAAAATCCGTCAATTTACTGATATAGATACCGCAAGGCTAGTCTATTTCAGTTACTTTCATAGTATCATGTCCTACGGTATTTTACTATGGGGACGGGCTGCAGATATCGACTCTATTTTTATTCTGCAGAAAAGAGCCATTAGAGCAATATATTGCCTCCGTAGGTGCGATTCTCTAAGGGAACTGTTTAAAAATATTAACATCATGACGGTACCTTGTCAATATATTTATGAAAACATCATGTACGTCAGGAAAAATCTTAATCTTTTCAGTAAAAGAGGTGAAAGACACAATTATAGTACTAGAAATAGGGACCAATTAGTTCAACCGGGTTTCAGACTGGCTAAAGTAGACTCATCTTTCATGGGGTACTGTTTAAAATGTTACAATAAAATACCTTCCCATATACTACAACTAAATGAAACGAAATTTAAATCTTGTATAAAACGCACACTATGCTGCCAGGCATATTATAAGCTTGGGGATTATATCGCTGACAAAAATGCTTGGCTTAACGCTGGTCCAGCTCCACAAGGGCGCATAAACTAATTGATTAGCATTCAAAAATATTGTTGGAATTGCTGAAGATTGCAAAAACTATCTTTGAATTGTATAACTTCAATCTCTTTTTTTTTATTGTATAAATGCATAGCACATGTGTGAGCACTGTGACCATGTACCTTCTATAAAGCTACCATTTACTGGGTACGTCTTTCATTGACTTGATATGCCCTGGCGGCTAAGAGTATGTCATGCTCACTCAAATGTCTCGCTGGTGGTGGCGTGTGTGTTGGATCGTTGAGTTCCCTTCAAAATGGTTGAGCTAAACGGTGCTGATCCATGCGTCATGTTCGTGAACGGGCGCCATCAGTAGGGACTGGTCATCTCTTATCTGCCACGGCTTATTTTAATTTTTGAATTGTTTTATTTTTGTTTTTTTATTACGGACGCTTTTTACGTACACGTCTTTCTACATTGTTCTCACATGTATAATTTCAACATGAATGATGTAAACAATATTTTGTAAGATTATAATTTTTTTTAAAAGAGTGTCCGTGGAGTTTCTTGCCCGTTCTTCTCCATAGGAACCTACGCTTTGGAATGGGCAACTAGCTTCATATTTCTGACTGACTGACTCCTTGACAATTCAAAAGTGCCTGTAAATGGTTTAATTGAAATAAATGCTTTGAGTTTTGAGTTTGAGTTTGAGTTTCAGGGATGTTTGCAAAAGCTCGCGTGGCTTCTCCACTGTGATGCGGAAGCGGTGCGCATCCCTGGTTAGTAGGGTGCGGGGCAGCACCAACAGCATCCTGTCTATGGTAGCAAGCACGCTAGTTAGTGCGTTTGGAAGCCACTGCTGCAAGGTATGGGCTGGGCCGGTCACCTTGCAATAGTGATGTCACAAATTGTTTCTGTGATAATGTTTTACCAACATATTTTGTTAGTTTTTTGTTACCTACTAACACTATGAGTCTTGTTGCTTGAATTAAAGTAAATTATATTGCGTAGTTTCGGATATATATATATACTCTTAATATAATTTGCTCGTTAGTGTATATTTAGTATATATGTTGTGTTTAAGCTTAGGACTGCTATATTAGATTTGGGGCTGACTAGCGTGTAGGTAACGAAGATACGAGGTAATAAATAATTTTACAAATATACATAGCCCTTCCTTGGCAGTTGGGTAAAAAAAGCCACATGCTAAGTGCCCCAAAAATCTAAATATCCTAAACCACACATGAAGTAAAAATCTTGAAAACAGTTTCAGAGGTGTTTTTTATGCGCTACTATTAGTGATCATTGCACGTCTTTTTACTCTTGCACTCTGTGGGCTCATTATACTCGGAAATCATACGGAAACCCTTCGCGTTTAATACAATAACGCATTCAGAGTGCTGATGGGGTTGCCACAAAGTCTTTCACTTGCTTTTATGGCAAATAGATTGCGATAACCTATACATTTATTCCGCCATCGTATAATAGGGATGTTAAAGTTGAGCATTGGAGTGGGAGCTCGCTACGTCACAATTCAGTATAAAATCTATCGGAGAGTGACGTCATTTCATCCTTGTCCGATGAAGCGCCAGCCCGCGCCGCAGCTGAGCGCGTAGCTTTAAATTCCCCGTATAATAATAATGATACATCCTTGATCCAGCCTGTCCCATCTTGCTGTCCTCCCCTCAGCGACGCCCTAAGCCGAGGTTCGTACTCCACAGGGGGTGCCCTTAGCGAGCGTTCGCCTAATTTTAATTTAGAATAGTTTTGCTCCTGGCTGGAGGCTTTGAGTGTAGTGCTTAAGGCAGCCACAGGATTGTTCGGTTGAGCAGTAAATACCTTAGTGGTATACCTGCGAGAAGCTATAGTTAAAAAATAGAACGTCATTTCACATTTTAACTCAATGTTTTGCCGTAAACTTTTGATTACGAAAAAAGAAAAAATACATGTCCAATATTTTTGAATAGATTACCTGACGGACAATTTTTTTTTTGTCAACATCACTATTGGTTGAGCAAATATATTAGACTTTTTTTTTAACCTCATGCTCATCAATCACTTTCAGGGAAGGAAAGTGAGCAGGAAGATGTGCTTAATTCTCGTCTGACAGTGTGATCAAACAATTCGCCTCGGCTGAAAACAGCTCTGCGTTTATCCTTTAATTAGAAAAAGTACTTCAACACGTATTTCATATTCTCGAAAAAATCCTGTAACGATCAAGCGGGGAACCCCGTGAAATTCAAATTTTGTTATGTTTTAGGGACGTCTTTTGATGATTTTAATGATTATAATAAGAAATGACTACATAAGAGGAAGTCTGAAAGCAGCAACGGTAGCTAAAAAGTTGTGTGGAAATCGGTTGTCATGGTATGGGCCTGTGATGCGGAGGAGATAGGAAAATGTCGTGAGGAAAGTTTTGAGATTAATGTGGATGGCTTTATGAGTAGGGAAAGACCAAAGAAACGATGGATCGACTGTGTGAAAGATGATACGGCTAGAATAGAAAGGGAGTGACTACTGAGATATCGACTAATAGAGATATATGGAAGAAGAAGACATGTATTCGCTGACCCCTGATGAATGGGGATAATTGCAGGGCATAATGATGATGATAAATTTTGTTAATACATATTAATTAATGTCGCAAATCATATTTTGATTGACACTGACCTGCAAATCGCAAAAAAAACTTAAGAAAATTTTGAATTATAAAGAGTGATGGTTGACAAAAATCCCGACGTTGCTGACATTTCTTTTGGGTTGGCAATGCTTTGAAACTGGCTTAGAATACGTCATCTAGCCTAGCCTTGTCCCAAATATATTGGAGTCGAGTTTCAGTCTAACCAAATGCAGCTGAATACCAATATTTTACATGGAGCGACTGCCTATCTGACCTCCACAACACAGTTGCTAGATCAACGAATGACAACCTGGACCAACGGCTTAACGTGCTTTCCGAGGCACAGAGGGGTTTCAATATGTAATGGATCCACGCATCCACGAACCGACCAAACGATCGATCCGTACGGCAGCTTTTATTTAGTAAGCTAAACTTAACTTCGTTAAACTCACTTAACCCGTTAATAGCCGGCGTCCGTAAGAAAAAATGTAGGCCAGCTTAGACTTAATTACAATTATCGCCTGTTCAGTAACGAAGAAGCAGGGCTAAATGTTGTATTTCTTCCTGGAAGTTTCTTGCGCATGTTCAATTTACTAACGTAACTTTTTGCTTGCGACCTCGTCTGCGTGTTTTTTTTTCTTTCTTTGCCTGACTCCTGAGGGTCGTAATAGCCTATAACATTCTTCAAGAACTGGGTTATCAAATGCAATATTTTTTTCAATTCCCTCTGGTAGTTTCTGGTAGTTTCAGAGATTAGCGCGTTCAAACAAGCTCTTCAGCTCTCTCTTTTTATTCTATCAAGTAAGCTTCTGCACGCGGCTTTGTTCGCATAGTAGTCGTAAGACACCACAATATACGAGCTAAAAAACAGACTAAGCTAGGGCAGTTCGCTCACACCGCGCCATTTTTCTTACTTTTAGCAATCTAAACGAAAGATCCGATTCGAATAATTTAAATAGGAATTTACATGCCTATGTACAGACGCAAGCACATCAACCTGCTGCAATCTGTCAAATTTTTTTAATAGATTTTCAACTTTATCACTAAAGTATAAGGTTCAAAGTTTATTGGGAAAATTTGATAGTTTCGGGTAGGTTGACCTGCTGGCGTCTGTACGTACTTACTTAAGCGGTTTTTTTTTTCATGCGGAAGGTTTTTGTGTATAATTCATCAAGGTGTGGTGTAAATTGGCTGAAATATGACGATTATTGTCAAAGATGTCGGAAAAAATCATGTAGACAGGGAACTTTACTGGCGTGCGCCACGTAAGCCGTAAGAGATACATCAAATTTATGTTCTACAGAATTGTAGTTCTAAAAACGTGCAACAAAAATGTCGATAGCGATAGCATAATATGTCTATCTTCTAAGGATGACCTACAGTAACCATTTTCATCTTTCGGAATTTGATAAAAAAAAACATTGTTATTTCCGAAGCTATTTTGACCGGTATTATATTTATCGCAATAAAATATGTAATTTAAATTGGACATTGAATTTAGATTATTATATGACTTTTAGAGTACTAATTTTAATTATATGATGTCATATCATTAAAATTAGTAGGTACTCTAAAAGATATAACAGATTCAAAATTACGCGTAACTAAATAATTATGGTTGACGACAACGCGAGTGCAGCGGTAGAGTCAATGACTTTTTCCTCGGCTATCAGGTATCAATCCCAGTAGTACCTACGTACCCGTGGGATACTTTCCGACATCCACGCGGGCGAAGCCGGGGGCAAAAGCTAGTATTCACTAAAAACAATAAAAAGCTCTGCTTTTTTATTCAGCAGCTGTCTCATTGCCAACATTCGGAATTTAGATTGCGCTTTTATTTGCGAGCCACGTTAATAGCCATAAAGGTAATGAATGAGATAGAATGGAAATGTTATTTTAAATACAATGATTCGGAAATATTTCATGATAAGTTAGTGGCTTTTTTATATTGCTCGTCGGTGTATATTTAGATATATGTATCTATGGTGTGTTTAAGCTTAGGATTGCTATATTAGATTTGGGGCTGACTTATCACCAGCGTATATTATATACTTCTTTTTCTACACATATTTTAGCTATCCTTGAATTTTATTAATTAACATCGAATATCGCAATCTACTTGCCATTGAAACAAGTGAAAGACTTTGTGGGAACCTTCACATTTATTCCGCCATCGTAAAGTAGTAAAGATGTTGACTGGGGGAAAAAAAACTATTTAGTCCGTCAGTCTAATGATAAAAAAATATTAGACACGTTATTATGCTTAGGTAATACGGGCTGGTTTCCGCAACTCCACGTCATTATGCTTTATCATATTAATAAAAAATGGTTTAGATTAAACGCATTAAAGTTGGGGAATGGGGGCTCGCTACGTCTCAAGTCATCATGGCATGCCACATTTTAACATATTGCCTGCTCAATGTACTGCCGTAATTTACATAAAATAAAAGTATCCAATACTTTTTAATAATGTGCCTGTCGGACAAAAACAAAATTTAGGCAACATCCCTATTGGTTAAGCAAACACTCTTTGTTTTTGTACCTCATACTCATTAATCACTATCAGGGAAGGAAGTGAGCAGGAAGATGTGCTTGATTCTCGTCTGACAGTGTGATTAAACAATTCGCCTCGGCTGAAAACAGCTCTGCGTTTATCCTTTAATTAGAAAAAGTACTTCATATTCTCGAAAAAATCCTGTAACGAACATTTTTTATTCAGCAGCTGTCTCATTGCAAGATTCCGAATTTAGATTGCGAGCCACGTTAATTGCCTTATAGGTTATGAATGAGATAGAATGGAAATGTTATTTTTAATACAATGATTCGGAAAAACCATTACAGCTAAAATCAATGTCGTAATAAAAATTTCAACCTACCTTTACTGAGGCAAATGTTCGCAAAATTGTTAAAAACAATGACAATAAGATACAAGGGTACAGGGTTATTTCATAAACGTGCCCGCGTCAACATTTCAAGTTTAAAAAATAATATTTGGAATGAGTAATTCGATACTCATTCCAAATATTAATTTTTAAACTTTCAATTAAGCACGTTTCAATTATGTCCGTTCAGAATGTATCTATTCATATGTGAGCAACAGTAAACGTGAACAAACATGTTGAGTTTGATGTTTGTTTAAAAATATTGTGTGTACACATTCTGACATTTGTGCGGTGTATCGGTGGCGTGTGACGAGTGACGAGTGCGGCCGCGTGGCTGCTGCGTGGCCAACTTGCCATCCATCATGGCGGCGGCGGCGGCGCGTTGTTTACTGGTGCCCGACACCCTGTATACACGCCACTATGATTCATGCGTGCAATGTCTCAGCTTGCTCAGTTATTTTTATAAAATGTTGTAAGTCTTTGAGACGTTAATGGTAAAGATGATATTTAACACCAGATTTGTGGGTTTATTATTGCGAGTACTCCATAAAACTTTTTAGTTTTAAGAAGCATGTGTATATTTGCATGTCTTATTATTACACTCTTTGCAGTCTTCAATATATGAACCAGTACCCTAATTACGTAAAACACGATCAATCGCTAATAAGTTCGAAAAAAACAATCTGCTCAACAACGTTAATAACGCAATGAATGTTGTTGAACTGTCAAAATGAAACAAATTTGTCGTAATCGTTTACGAAAATGTGTTGCATAATTAGATAGCGGAAAAAGAAACAGTGCCGTTCCTGCTTTTTATTTGTACTAAGATACGAGTATTTCGGTCACTTACCCGTGGACAGCAAGTAATTCTAGTACCCGACCACCCGTGTCCTGCTTGCCTAATGAAATAGAGAGACGCCACGTTAAAAATCAAACGGTTTCTTTCGGTATGGCGTATAAACCGTGCCGCAGAAAAATCGTGTCTGTGCGCTTAGCTTCTTTAAGGATCCATACAACACTGACGACCGTGCCTAAACACGGCGAATAAACCGTAGTTTTTCACGGCGAGAAAAAGTTTATACAAAGAGACATATTTAGACTTGCTTCTTTGTAAAGGCTCAATGAAATATACAAATAGTCTCATAAAATTAGTGTGTTTTTTTTAACATAACACTTACTTTTGTATTTTGGACTTTGTACGATAAAATAATTTTCTAAAAATAATAATACTGTACTGCAGCTATGAACCTAACGAAGTTAAGTTTGTAAAAGGTTTCCAAGTTTCTAGAAAAAAATCCTTAACCTTAATAGCTAATTTTTACGTTCGTTAGTTCATTATTATATAACTTCACTACCTGTCCGTAAATATGGACCAGCGTGTTTTATTTTCTAAATCGATTTTGTTTAGTTCGTCGCCCAAGGCGAAGACAACCTTATCCCCGAGGAGAATACTCTACTTTCCGCACCTATTGTGAGGTAATAAAAACCAATTCGATTTCAAATGATTAAAGACTGTCATTGACACTGGTAGCTTACTGAACCTTGCAATACAACCATGGGATGTGAAGGACCTATTCCGCTTAAAAACAAAATATCCTGCCAATAAAACAATTATTGTCGATTTTACCACCGTAAAAGTACCATTCCGTACCCGACCGGAGGTGGCAACTGCAGGCGAACGACGTGTCGCCGCGACACGACTGGTTTTTATGAATTTCTATGAAATACCACAAAGAATACACTTTAGATTAACAACAGAACGCCAGGCCCTGCAAAACCACCCCGCCGTGAAACCGTAGCAGTCACGAATTTCAACTGCCTCGCGTCATGTTCCGCTACTCGAGTTCCGCTACTCGAATTTCGAATGGAACTACTGCGGTTTCGCTGCTATGGTTTCGCGGCGGAGATGTGCTACCGGTATGAAAACCACTAAGAATAAAAGGCTGTTCTTTCTGGCTGGACACGCTGCAAAGACAAACGAGTTTCAGTTCTGTTGGTTCTCGCACGGGAAAATCCTAGTGCGGGAAAAAGTCGGATGTCCTCACTTTCAAGTGTAAAACGAGGTGGATCTCCTATTACCTTATTGCTTTGTAAACTTAGTGTTATTGGGGAAAGTATATGAAAATTTCCAACAAAAAAACAGCCCCAGTTCGTGTTAGTAGATGTCACATGTATTCGACTTTTTGGTCCTAGGACATGCCGGTTTTCTCACGATGTTTTCCTTCACCGTTTGAGAGCTGTGGTGATGAAATTATTCACACAAAGTTTAGCACCTGTGTGGGTTCGAACCCACGACCTATAACTCGTAAGTCGGGGCCGGTTACCACTGGGCGACTACTGCTCAAACTCTGTATAGAAAAGACCCAAAAAGACTAAGCATGCTTAAAAACACCCGCTTAGCAATAAAGGGCTGCTACATTGCGACCACGACTATGATTACTCTAGAATCACTCTGATTATGCTGGAATTTTATCACCCCTTTAAAGAAAGAAAGAAAAAGTATTTATTGGTATTTTTTTATTTTTTTTATTGGAAGATCAAATAAAACACACACTTATTAAAAAGAAAAAAAAAACAATGAAAATAAAAACAAAGTAAAAAATTAAGCAGAAAGTCCTGTGCGAGGCCAAAAGGCTCCTATCTCAGCATGATGCTGCAACATTTAACAATAAATGACGCATTCCTATTCATTTCATATTATAATTAAAAATTGGTGATCTTACCGTGATCACTAGTGAAGTTGAGCACATTGCCGTCTGTAATTGCCATTCTTGTTCTCCGGAAAGTGATAAGTTTTAAGATTGTTCTCTCCATGATCGATCTTTCTTCTATCATTTCTCCTTTCGCAGGTCTGCTGGAAGAAATTTCAAATAAGCAGTACCTTTGTACTCATAATTATGATAATTTACTTACCTACAACTCACACATTTTGTCGTATAAAATACAGAATGAGGGCGTGGTTGTCTATGGCAGAGAATTCTTTAATACCACTGTCGAAACACCTATATTTAATGAGGCAATCGTTCTTCTTCTTACGTTCTCAAATAAAGCTGCTTTTATCACAAGTTATCGTTCTCCTTCACACAGAGATTTGACTAATTTCCTTGGCAGCTTAGACAGTTTGCTAAGTGCTTTAACTCAATTTAAAACTGTAGCCATTATTGGGGACATTAACCTGAACATTGCACCTAGAAGCATCGACACAAATGCTTATGAATACCTCAATCTTACAGCTTCGCATGAAATGCTGCCAGCCTACACTCTCCACACTAGACTCTGAAACTGCCTTGAACATGTGATACTCCACACTGAAAGCTCTGCTACTACACTAATAATTGATTCTCTCATTACTGACCAATCCCCTATAATTTTTGATTTGCCTCAGATTGTAGACCAAATTTACAGCACAGATTTTTCCTTAATTTATCAGTGTCACAATCCGAATGAAGCTGCGGAATCTCTTGTTTCCTTTATGTCCGTAGCCATCAAATTGCATTCACATGTTTCACAAATTCACAGTAGCAAGCGCATCATTAAGCCATGGATTACTCCTGGCCTGCTGATGTGCATACGTCACAGGGATAAGTTGCATTCTGCCGCTGTAGCACCTTCTGCAGAAATCTCTTAAAAAAAGTCAAGCGTGAATATGAACGTTCTGAATTTCGGCTGGCTAGAAATTATCCAAAGCTACATGGAAACTTGTCAAACGGGTAGCAAGCTTAGGCCAAAGCAGAGACTCGGTCTCTGAGATATTAAACTGCAGTGCCGAACCGTCGCAGTCTGTGGACAAAGTCAATAGTTACTTTGCGATTGTTGGTGGACTCTTGGCGGCTAAAATCGAACTCTGTCCTCTTTAAATATCTCTAGAATAGTCAACCTAACCTTGAAATCCCGGGTACTTCCATAACGTCCGCACCACAGTCAATGGCCCGTCACAGCGTGGATAGTGCTGAGCTGGAAAATATCATCCTTAGCCTTGTGCTGTTGGATTTGATGGTATCAATCGTGAAGGCGACTCATCACATTCTAATTCCGTTCCTTCTTTTTATCGTCAATCTGTGCTTTTTAACAGGAACTTTGCCTGATGTTTTCAAAACTGCAGTTCTCCACCTTAACTATAAGTCGGGAGACGAGGAAAAGGTCGCTCTAATTACAGACCCATCTCAGTGTTGAGTACCCTCTCAAAGATATTCGAAAAAGTTATAAAACATAGACTCACCAAAAACCTAAATAAATTAAAGTATGTCTTTAGGACTGGAAAATCCACCGAACTATGCTATACTTCACAGGCCTGCAAAAATAAGTACTATACTTTTAAAGTTTATTTTTTTTCTAAACTATAGAAGTTAGAGATTTAAAATAAAAAAAACGTTTTATAGCATTTTTTATCAGCTTTCTTTAAAACTATAGTAAATTATACATAAGTAACCTTTTTAAATCTAAAAAAAGATAAAACAGCAAAAATAGGCACTTTAGTTTAGTGTCATAAAACTCAATTAACATTTACAAGTATGTTTTACATGTTATTTAATTTTTAATAACTGGTATTGCCTCCTCGGGCTCTGCTTACAGCTTCGAGTCGATTTGACATACTGAACACGAGGGTTCGGAGCCAATGTTGGGAAATATTCTCCCATTCTTGTATCAGAGCCTGTTTTATTGCCCTGAGGGTGGTAGGTGGGGGTCTGTTGCTTCTAACTAGCCTCCCTAGCTCATTCCAGGCGTGCTCAATCAGGTTGAGATCAGGACTTCTTGATGGCCAAGCCATCACGCTGATACCAACCTCCTGATTAGACTGTTGCATGACCCGAGGCGTGTGTGGCTGGGCATTGTCATGCATCAGCATCGATCCATCACCCATATTTACTAAATACAGCCCTGCATACTCATTGAGAATCTCCTGGGCATATCTTTCCTCAGTCAGAGTGCCTTTTTTTATGGCCACTAACTATGTGCGACCTTCTGAAGATATTCTAGCCCATACATGTACACTGCCTCCACCGTACTGGACTCTTTCTGAGAAGCAGGCTTGAAGGTATCGCTCAACAGGTCGCCTGTAGACACTTTGCCTTCCATCAGAAGTGTGAAGTGAGAATCAAGACTCATCTGTAAACAAAATTCTTGACCATTCTTCTTGATTTCACTGTATGTGTTCACGGGCGTATCGCAGTCTTGCTACTCGATGCTCTGTCTCGAGTTTGGGGCGCTGGTCTTCGGGGCTCAGGTTTTCTTCAGCCAGCCTTCTTCTCAATGTACTGTCACTAATGTAGTCGCTTCGGGTCTGAAGAATCTGTTGCTGGACTTCAACTGCATTTAGGTGGCCATCTCTCAACACAGTGGAAACAATATAACGGTCTTCTCGGGCACTAGTACACCTGGGTCTGCCATTACCAGGTCTCCTCAAATGGTCTCTTCGTACCTTCGTTTCACTTTCTGGAAAGTTCGTAACGTCACACCCACCATTCTTGCACTATGACGCAATACCATAGATATCCGTGCGCAATACTGATGCCTAGTTCCAGAAAAGTCATGATCCTAGCACATTATTCAGGTGAAAGAGGCATGATAAATAAGTTTATGTGCTGTTGTCTAACTTAGCTTTTGTAACAAGTCTCATAACTACAGAAAAAATTTGAAAACAAAAAATGAATGGTAAAATTGTAATTCGAAAAGGATTATTTTTGATTTTAATTTTTTTTTTCAGCCATTTCTTAGAAGAAGGTTATTGACTATGAAGTTCTTATGTACAAAATTAAAATTAATTATGAACAAGTAACATGCTGTATGATAAAGTAAACCACCCGTGAGCCAAATAAAAAAAAAGTTTATTTATTTATTTTTTATTTATTTATTTAAGTCAAAGTCAAATAATTTATTTCAATTAGGCACAAAAAAGGCACTTTTGAACGTCAAACTTTACAAAAAATAATAAAACTGATTCTAGTCGCCCATTCCAAAAGGTAGTTTTCGTATGGAGAAGAATGGGCAAGAAACTCCACCGTTACTCTTTTAAAAAAAAAACATTATATCTTGTATACACTTATTATATAATTATATGTGAAGACAATGCACCTAGAATAAGATTACTATACCACGATAGGTAAAAAGAATGAAAAATGAAGGAATGACATAATTATGTGATAGATGCATGGTGCTCACATACTCGTACTTACAAATATTGTAAAATTATACTATATTTCTAACATTATAATAAGTAATACTAATAATAATAAGTCAGTGTGTGAGTTCAAATAATCACAAAAAATAAAATAAAATAAATGTTAAAAAAAAAAAAAAATATACAATTAAATTAGCAACCAGTTCGATTTTGTCTAGATTCTGAATTGTCCTATGGAGCAGGACCAGCATGTTTCCAAGCATTTTTATCTTGGATATAATCCTCTAATTTGTAATATGCTTGTTTACAAAGTGTACTTTTTATATGATTTTTAAATTTTCTTTCATTTAATTCTAATATATCACAAGGTATTCTGTTGTAACATTTAACACAGTACCCCATAAAAGATGTATTTACTTTAGATAGTCTGAAAAATGGTTGATCTATTTTATCTTTATTTCTAGTATTAAAATTATGTCTATCACTTATTTTATTAAAAAGATGTAGATTTTGTCTCACATACATAATATTTGAATAAATGAATTGGCAAGGTACCGTCATAATATTAATCTTTTTAAATAGTTCCCTGAGAGATTCGCGACGACGTAGATTATAAATGGCTCTGACAGCTCTTTTTTGTAAAACAAAGATGGATTCAATGTCAGCAGCCCGACCCCACAGTAAAATGCCATACGACATAATACTGTGGAAGTAGCTAAAATAGACCAAACGCGCGGTTTCTACATCTGTTAACTGTCTTATCTTTCTAACAGCATAAGCGGCCGAGCTTAGCCGCCCCGCGAGAGATGTTATATGGGGTCCCCATTGTAATTTCTCGTCTAGCGTGATTCCAAGGAAAACTGTTTGATTAATAAATTCCAGTTTTTCTCCATTCAATACGATGTCACATTCGCTACTTCTAACATTTGGTATTTAAATCGAATGCATTTGGTTTTTTTATTATTTAGTACCAAATTATTTACCGTAAACCAACGTCGTACCAACGTATTCACGTCGTCAAGATTTGGTGACCGTCGGTTTATTTTAAAGATCAATGATGTGTCATCTGCAAATAACACCATCTTTGGCTGATTTAGAAATATTTGGGGTAAATCATTAATATAAACTAAAAAGAGGAATGGACCCAATATCGAACCTTGAGGAACGCCCATTACCATTTCAGACCCTAATGAGTTTGTGCCGTTGACTTGAACTTTAACCTTTCTATCTTTCAGGTATGATCTTAACAAATCATGAGCTGTGTGCCTAATCCCATAGTGGTCCAGTTTCAGCAGAAGTGTCTCATGGTGTACGCAATCGAACGCCTTCGTGAGGTCGCAGAAGATTCCAATGGCATCTTGTGCTTCTCCCCAAGCGTTAAAAATGTTCTTTATTAGGGTGACACCGGCGTCAGTGGTACAGCGCCCTTTGGTGAAACCGTACTGTTGGTCATGAAAGATGGAATTTTTATTAAAGTGACGTAACATTTGATTGAGTATCAACTTTTCAAACACCTTACTGAGAACTGGCAGAATTGACACAGGCCTATAATCTTTGGGTTCCTTACTATCACCGGATTTGAACAAAGGAACTACTTTACTGTGTTTCATGAGATCCGGAAAGACGCCTTGGTCTACACTAGTGTTAAATATGAAAGCTAGATAAGGCGCAATGGTTTCGATTACTGATCTACATACTTTTACAGACATTCCCCACAGATCTTCTGTTGATTTAATTTTAAGATCTTTAAAAGCTTTTATAACAGCCTGGGGGTCTGTATGCTGAAACCTAAACTCCAAAGGGCATGCCTTTACATTCTTTCTAAGTAAGGCAGCAGAAAGCGCGGGTGAGGAATTTAAAGCTTCAGTGGTTTTATGGGGAATATTAGCAAAAAAGTTTTCAAATTCCTGAGCTATTTCTACATCTGAGTTGATGGGACCATGTAGACTGCACATGGTCCCATCAACTCACTAAATTAAATTCAGTATTACGCTGTTTTTTCCTACCGGTTTCATTATTAATTATTTGCCAGGTAGTTTTTATTTTATCATCAGCTGATTTTATTTTATTGCTAATGTGAAGAGCTTTAGCCATTTTGCACATACTTTTAAAAGTTTTAGAATATTTTGCAACATACTGATGAAAGCTTGTATTATTCATATGTTGCTTTAGGCCATAAAGTTCAAAAAGTTTTTCCCTGCTTTTACAAATACCTGGAGTCGCCCAATCACTAAATAAGAATTTTGTGTAAATAGTTTTAGTCTTTAAGGACAACCAACAAAGCATACACCAAAAATACATGTTATAATAGGTACTATCTTATTTTTACATTTTATAGTGTAGCCTTAATTAAAGGCTGCCACGGCATGCATTGAAAAGTAGGAAATGCAGTTACAAAAGAGTTACAAATAAAAATAAAAATAAAGTTACAAAACAAAACATATTATACTCATTTAAATAGATTTAAGTGAAAATTAAAAAGACAATAGAAACTACAATATTAATTTTTCACTTTTATGATAAAGCCTCAAGCAATATAGCCTTGACTTTATGTAAAGAGTAAGACATATCAATATATACGCTGGGTGAGCGTGACAGGCGACAAAATTGAATCTGCATTCTGTTAATGGTGGAAAAATTACCCAGATTGGTTTTAAAGCCCTTAGCGCGGAGCAACTGATATCTAGACCCACGAGCAAGCTTGTAAGGCACATTCAAATTTATTTGACTCAGCAACCGCGGACAATCCATATGAGTGTTAATTATCTTGTGTAGGAACTGATGATCTAGAAACACACGGCGATTTTCCAGACTCATAAGTTTGAAATGCCCCAAGCGTGAGCTGTAGCTAGTTATATTTCTGGCCGTATTGCAGTGATATGACAAGTGCCAAAGAAATCTTTTCTGCACTGATTCTAAACGTTGTTTATATATTTCGTAGAAGTTAGTGAATAAATAAAAAAACGCGCGAATTGCATTCCGCCTGCGTTGTAATTGCTGACTAAAATTCGGATTTCACGTTTTATAAAAAAAATGTGTGTCTTCCTCAAGTAATGAGAATGAAATAAATAAACGTAGGTACATTCTTATTCATAAGTTGCACTTACTTATTTTCTCATAGAGAGCAACACTATTTTAAGCTCGAATGACTTACTTTGAATCCCTCGGTGCGCTCTGGATTCAAAGAAACACTCTCGCCTTTAAAATAGTTATTTGCTCCCTAGGCAAACAATTTTCTATTATTTCTAAAGTTAACGGTTTCCCAGAAGAGCCACCTGGCAGTCCAATCCCTGTCTGTATTTCGAGAGCCGTTACTGTATGACCGTTCACCGCTTCCTTCTGTAACCCAAGCTTAACCAAGATATTTTTGTTTCAGTTCCGGAACATTGTGAACAACATATACGTTGTTGGATACTCCTTGTCGGTGGCCGCTTTGCTGATCTCAGTCTTCATTTTCCTCTATTTTCGGTAAGGAGCTTCCCGGATGTATATCTTCCATTCATGTTATTTCAATCCAATATGTTTTATTTTATCTACCAATCATCACAGTTCATTGATATTTCTAATATTATTGGAAAACAGATCGAGTGCAATGTATAAGTTACGTAAATAAACTTTTTTCTCTCTGATTATAACAAGCTGTTTGACAGAAATGTTTTGAATGAAACATGTTATTGGTAGCTGCATTGCTACATGTGTTGCAACGTACATATGAAGCGTCCATGTAAACTGTGACAAATAAAAACGTAACAAGCACATAACGTGGTCGGGTCAACTATCTAAATGTGCACACGGATCCGAGGACAGTGGTAATTTTAAATGAGACTATGAACTGTATTTGAAATGTTAATGTTAAATGGGCTTTGCAAAAGCACTACCAAGCAAATCCCAAAATTAATTATAATTTTGACGCAGGCGTAACTGACCTGTTCTTTTAGTTTTGCAGCGTTTCAGAGAGGAAGCTATTAGTATTTATATGTATAACCTATATCAATTTCATTAAGACGATTGCGCCAGATTGCTTCCAGTAGGAAGAGATCAAAGATCGAGAAACAAAACAACAAATCGCAAATAACGCGATGTATATCAAAGCTAAGCCATAAACGGGCCAAGCACGGAATAAAAGTTTTATATATTCTTTATCGTTAATATATTATGCATAACATAGCGGATGTTATGCATAATATATTAACGATAAAGAATATATAAAACTTCTGAGAGCCATACTCCCGAGCCGTCGAGTAATCTTCCATGCAAAAATCTCGAAGATCGAAACAGTTGTGAGGAGTACTTACATATTATTTCATTTTCATTTACCAAAAGTGTAAACAAATGGTGGAGCTTGAAAAGTCATTAATTGAACATTGACTTAAAAAACTTTCACTGTCATACCATAGAATCGTGTTTTTCTGTCCGAACGTACTTCGACTTTTAGCTGACTATCTCCATGACCTTCAGCAGTTTGTAAGGCTGGGTATCTACATATCTCGTCCCTACCATACACGCTCTGGTGTAAGTTAAACTCAAACTCAAACTCAAATCATTTATTCCAAATAAACCAATTACAGGTACTTTTGAATTGTCAAGGGGTCGCCGGTCGGTCAGTCAGAAAGATGAAGCTAGTTGCCCATTCCAAAGCGTAGTAGGTTCCTATGGAGAAGAACGGGCAAGAAACTCCATGGACACTCTTTTAAATTAGAATATTGTTACCAAACATTGGTTACATTATTCATGTTGAAATTATACATGTGAGAACAATGTAGTAAATCGTGCACGTTAAAAGCGACCATAATAAAAACAAAAATAATTAAAATAAGCCATGGCAGCTAAGAGATGACCAGTCCCCACTGACGGCGCCCGTTCACGAACATGACGCATGGATCAGCATCATTTAGCTCAACCATTTTGAAGGGAACTTAACGTCAAGGGTCAATACTCGGGCCTCTGTTATTTCTAGTCATGGTAAATGACTTAAGAGCCGTTGCAAAATTAGCTGAGTGTCTCTTTTATGCAGATGACCTCAAACTGTATAGTGCTGTCAACACCGTATCGGATTGCGAAGCTATGCAAAACGATTTAAACGCCATACATGAATGGGGATTTCAAAATAAAATGGACTTCAATTCCTCCAAATGCTATGTATATATAATGACCTTTGGTCGAATGCGGCAACCAATTGGTTTTGAATACAAAATAAATGGTACTAAAATAACTAGATCAACCAACATGAAGGACTTGGGTGTCACATTTGACCAGAAGCTTACTTTTCGTGACCAAACACAGTGTCAGTTCTACAGTGGCCAAAGAATCTTTTAAAAGGCTAGGGTTTGTTCTCCGGAATGCCCGTGATTTTTGCAACGAACATGTAATAAGGCTCTTATACAGCACACTTGTCCGAACCAAGCTAGAAGCTAGTTCTAGAGTATGGAATCCGCACGAAGAAAAGTATGCACTTCTTCTAGAAAATTGCAAAAAGCATTCCTGCGTTTTCTTTACCGAAGAACCCTCGGTTACTATCCCTACCTCTATCCTACCAAGTTCCTCTTAGGATGTCTGGGATATCATACGCTGGAGGCCAGAAGGGCATGTGGCCAGGTAGGCGTTATGCTCAAAGTGTAGAAGGGTATGACAGATGCGCCTGACATCCATAATGAACTGATTCGACTGTAGGTACACACGGATTAATTATTTCCGTGGCAGAAAACACCAACTGCTAAGCGTGCTTTCGTGTCGGACAGCAGCCCGTGCTGTGCCGTGTTGACCGCACTAAATAAGCTCGTGGAAGCCAATCCGGACTGCGATCTGTTTTATAATAAATTCGCCAATTTAATAATAATGGATATGTGCCTCTATTTTTGTGAGAATAATAGTATTTTATTATTGTTATTCGATAGGCCTTATGTTTAAAAGAAAGATAGAAGAAAAGAAAGAAAATACATTTATTTGGCACAGAAAAAAAGAATAAGAAAAAAAAATAAAGAAAAAAAAAAGTAAAGGGAAAGAATACAAAATAAAAAGTGTAAAACTGTTTGTACTTATTATTATATACTTTGATTTATGTAATTGGTTTCTTAAGCCATGTAAATCAAATAAATAAATATAAATAAAATAAACAGTTGTTTACGTTGTGACGTGACATTTGGCAGGCTAGAGGCAAAAGTAATCAATCAACTTGGTTCACATAACGGCACTGAACGTGTGAAGGCACTTTTGTGACTAGTGTCAGGTACACACTATACCTAGGTATTTGCCAATAGGTAAATAAAAGTTTGTGATTGACGTGTTTTTATTAGGGTTCCGTACCCAGGGTAAAAACGGAACCCTATTACTAAGACTTCGCTGTCTGTCCGTCCGTCTGTCACCAGGCTGTATCTCATGAACCGTGATAGTTAGACAGTTGAAATTTTCATAGATGATGTATTTCTTTTTCCACTTTATCAACAAATACTAAAAACATAATAAAATAAATATTTTAGGGGGCTTCCATACAACAGACATGATTTTTTTGCCATCCGTCCGTCCGTCATCAGGCTGTATCTCATGAACCGTGATAGTTAGACAGTTGAAATTTTCACAGATGATGTATTTCTGTTGCCGCTATAACAACAAATACTAAATACATAATAAAATCAATATTTTAGGGGCTTTATAGCTCCCATACAACAGACATGAGTTTTTTACCATTTTTATAGATAATGGAACGGTACCCTTCGTACGCGAGTCCGACTCGCACTTATTGAATTACAATATTATCGTGGTTTTTCACGTAGCTTTTTGTGGGCCTGTTCAAAATGTGCAATTTTCATTTTGCCGTTTTATGCTTGGTTATAAAACTGAAAGTAATTTTGTGTCATATTTATATAATAAGTAATAATAACCGACAATCTATCGAAAGTGTTATAGGGCCTCATAAATTTGTTAAGGACATTTTTATCAAAATTTCCTACGGATAACTTTAATTATAAATAAAGGGAAAATAAATAAATTTGGTACTGTTTCAGTGTTTTTAGTTATAAGCTTGATGAAAGAGGAATTTCGACAAACAATGATTTTTTTTATGTATGTAGATGATCGACTGACAGAGAATAATGTTATTGTTTAAACAAAACAAAACATAGTTGTTCAAGAGGAAGCGGTTCATGGTCCATTGTTATTTAGCAATTTTTTTCTAAAGTAATTTAACTCGACATGTGAAGATAAATAATATTTTGTATAATATAAGTTCAAACGTACAGTCAATCCAACGTCACGAAATATAAACAGCGGTTTAAAATCAAATGCTTGTAAAGTTTCCATGCATTATAGATTTGATGGGCACAATTCTGGAAATGTTAAAGTTCAAGTAAATGTCGAGATTCATGTTAACAATTACAAATTAAACTGTTCAAACGGAACGTTCGTGACTGGGTTGTGCTCGATTGCAGCGGGTTCGAAACACGTCCATCAAAGAGTACAAGTATGTAAAAGTCTCACTGGACAATAGAACGAAGTGAACTTTCACGTTCGGTATGTACGAGTATTGCGTCACAGCGTCACATCTGCTTTGTAAAACCCGTACACACGATTGTCCATTGTACCGATGTAGAAAAACAATGAACACTATACAGTAAAACGAGTCAGAGCGCTAGAATTTTCAGCTCTGCCCTCGAAATGGCCACTTCTGCACTGCACAATGACATCTAAAATTGAATGAATCGAATTTTCTTAGTCTTTTTTTGTCGCTAGCATGGCGCCACTTGTTTTTAAAACTTTTACACTGGCACTGCAAAACTATTGGGTTGCTGTACTGAGAAAAATAAATGTAATATGGAGAAAACTCACACTAAAACGTTCAATCCGTTTAATTATTCACGTCTATTGCTTTTTACACAATGTACAATGTGGACGCTACATTCTTAACGTTTTAAAATTGCAAGCGCTGCAGCTAGGAGCACTACAAATTTTAATGTAGGTACTTTCCTATTTTATAGCAATGGGTGCATCCTTTTCAGAGTTCTGTACCAGTATTGAAAGGTAAAGTTGATTTATAACAAAATGTTGAAGAAAATAAAATTAGAAAATATAGAATAATTTTTTGTAACGCGTTTTGTTTGTAACTGTAAATCGGATACGAAAATACTTGGTTTATTTCGATAAAAATCACCCAACTTTAACAGCCCAAAACTACAATATTGTTATAATATATACTTAATATCCTACCTGACCTGCCGTCTCGCAAGCCCAGCTTGCCCAAATGGCGAATCTTATGAAAATGATTAAATTGCGATTTGTGCGTTCTGCTCTGTGCTACTGTCGGTGTGCGCGGCGCCTTATGCCTTGCTTACTTCACTTAGGGTCCTCCAATGCACGAGGATACGCATCCACATCCACCTCTTCATGTCCTTCGCTCTCAACAACGTCCTCTGGATCATCTGGTACCGAGCTGTCGTCAACAGGGCCAGCGTCGTACAAGAAAATAAGGTAATATTGTGATTTATACAACTTTTAAGTTGGTACTACACTTTTTACCTAATATTTGCCCGAATATTTGCATCATTTGTACAGACGCCAGCAGGTCAACCTATCCGAAACTGTCAAGTTTTTCCAATACACTTTGAACCATAAGCTTCAGTGATAAAGTTGAAAATCTATTAAAGAAATTTGACAGATTGTAGTAGGTTGACGTGCTGGCGTCTGTACGATACAAATGTCCCGATAAAATTACGTGAATATTGGTACAAATACGGCAATTGAAGTGCCAACGTTAGACTCCGAACACAAATAATAATTATATTCGAACATACAATATACCTAAATGTCTTCAAAAGAAGTAGAAGTATCTTCGCTCTTGATTTCGTCTTATTTTGATTTTGAATAAAAATTCAAACGAATTACCTATTCAAATAGAATCCCAATTTGTATTTTATACTTTGCTCGTTTTCATAAGCATTGGCCAAGCAATTTTACTTTTGTTTAACGAACGACAAAATTCTAATTTAATTTATGAAAGCGTAGCCTCAGTTTTTTTTTTTATTTTGATTTAACTATTGTTACAATCTGAATTGATAAGAAAGTTTCATGATGCAGGCATGGTGTCAAGTTCTGCACGTGGTCACCAACTACTTCATGCTCACAAGTTACGTGTGGATGTTCTGCGAGGGGCTTCACCTGCACATAGCCCTGGTCGTGGTAAGTATAGACTTAATCAATCCCTGAATTCGTTCAATACTAATTCTACATAGGAAGCAAGAATCATGAGAGCAAGTCATTTGTAATACCTCAGAAAAAATTGTTTCCCTCCGATTGATGACATCGCTCAATAAATCACCTTTATACTCATCAGACCAAACTACAAAAAATTACTCGTAGTACTGTGCGGTGAAGGAAAACATCGTAAAGAAACCGGCACGATCTAGAAACAAAAATTCGAAAACATGTGACATACCAACCCGCACTATGGCCCGCGTGGTGGATTACGGCTCGCTCCCTCTCATCGAAAGAAAGATGTCATAGCAGTGGAAATATTATAGGCTAATTACGCTACTGTGTAATTGACTACAAGGCTATTGACAAAAACGCTGGATCCACTCCTATTATTCTTACTGAAATGTCTCACTAAAAACTTTTAGACGCATGGAAATATCCGTTTAATATCCTGTTCAGTAAACATACTGACTGATGCGAACAAAATTACAAAGTTTCTCCGGGAAATAGTCACGTAGTGTGGAATACTCATGGGGCAGCGCAAACACGGGTAGGTAATATAAATCCGTTGTGTACTTAGGCGGGTCATCCTTATTTTGATTTCTTTAGATTAGGGTGTATTGTACGTAATGCTATATTTGTTATGATTAATGTCGTTTGTGACTACCATTCCTAAACATCCCTGTGTTATAAATTGTGCATGTCTTTGATTACGTCAACTCAGTTGGCTCATTCGGTTGACAAAATATGCATTTTTCTAGTCCTATGTAGGACTGTACATACTAGTGGCTTGACATGTCCCACTCGGCTTAAAGATGAGCCAACCGCTAGAGCATGAGACCTTATAAAATAACTATGCCAGTAGTCCCATAACTTTCATAAAATTGTCTTCTCTAACTCATGACGTAACTAGAGGATATTTTTTTAATATTTGCACCAACAAATAATAGCTAGTTGTCCCCGAAGTTTCGCATAGGTATGGTAAAAGTATCTCACAACACTGAACATTTATTCATATTCATTTTTCCTGTTTTCTTGTCATATTTAAGGACTGATCTGACTGCCTAACTTTTTCCCAGCATCATAAGATTATCAAAGTTTGTTCAGTTCTACTGTCTCGAGGAGCTCGGCTAAGTAATAACTGCCGCACGGGTCGATCCATCGGGTTAAGCTACGCTTGCCAGCGTTGGTCTGTGGATGAGTGACCATCTTTACATACCGAGTTTCCTCGTGCCTTGGAAAGCACGTTACTCCGTTGGTCCCGGCTGTCATTCGTGGATCTTTGACAGTCGTTACGGGTCATCAGAAGCCCGAAAGTCTGACAACCTGTCTTACCAAGAGGTATCGTATTACCCAGTTACTGGGTTGTGGAGGTCAGATAGGCAGTCGTTCCATGTAAAATACTAGTATTCCGCTACATCTGGTAGTTGGAAAAAGGCTAGGCAGATTGATTGTTCAGTTCTACTGTCTTTATTGAGTGAGTACAAACGTGTGTACCTACTCATTCATCAACATATTTATTTGATTATTTCGTCTAGGTGCAATATAAATAAATAAATTAACTAAAAGTCAGACTATCCAACCAATAATCACAGAGTACAGTCCGTACGCGGACGATGACGGGCCACTTGGAGCTATAATAAAACCCATTCACTCAGATTACTTTTTCTTACATTTAAAAAGTTGAAACAAGGTGTGCCATATTTCCCGCCAGGTACCTATTATGCTTCTGAAATTCAAACTATTCGTCATCGCATGATATAGATAGGTATTAAACTTTCCGCAGTGTATGTTTACCATTATTTATAAGTGTTATGGACGGTTGATGCTAATGGGTGTGCGGCACAGGTGTTCGTGAAGGATGAGGTGGCCATGCGATGGTTCGTGCTTCTTGGTTGGGGTGGCTCACTGATCATCATTATGATTTACGCAATTGCCAGATTCTTCACGCCCGGAGCTACGGAAAGGTTTGTGATTTACACTAATTTATCTCGTTTTTAAGGTTCCGTAGTCAATAAGAAACCCTTATACATACACACATCAAAAAAGTCTGAGCAACATGTTACGGTTTTGAACTTTGAATGATTTTTACTTTGGTAATATATTTATATTTCTATCATAAATAATAACTGAGCATTTTTTTATGAATTAGTTACTAACGCAATAAAATACTTCATTCAATTGTTCATTTAATCACAATAATTAACAATATGTGTACCGCAACATAAAGTTAAAATAAAATGAAACTTTTCATATTTTACAAAATTAAATAACGTTTTTTTTTTTTAAATTCAAAACAACGTGTGACCGCCTCTGCTATTTATAACTTGTCGGCAACGATTTTTCATTGAATGTTTAAGATTGTTTATCTGATCCTGCGGCAATCGTTCCCAATGGAGTTTTAACAAGTCTTTCAGTTGTTGGGTTGTCGACACTCCGTCCAGGTTCTCTAGAACACGTCTCTGGAGCATGTATCATGCGTGCTCGTTGGGATTGAGGTCCTGTGATTGTGCAGGCCACGGCAATACCCGGATGTTTTCCATTGCCAAGTACTCTCTGGTCCTCCGAACTGTGTGCTAACGCGCATTGTCATGCATCAGCGTGAAATCTGAGCCAAGACTTAGTGCAAATGGGTGAACATAAGGCCCGAGGACATCTTCAACGTAACTTTCAGCGTTCATATTGCCATCTACAAAAACGAGCTCAGTTCGTCTGTTCTTCATAATACCCACCCATACGATCATCACTGTGGAGCCACTGTAAGGGTGCACTTCCTGGACACATCTCAGCCGTTCAGCATTTCCGGGACGACGATACACTCTTACCCTTCTCGTATCAGGCCTAAATTCAAACCGGGATTCATCGCAAATAATTTTTTTATCTCATTGCTCCTAGGTCCATGTCAAGTGTTCCCTTCACCATTCATTTCGACGGGCGCGATTTTCATGGCGTATAGGTGGGCACCTAATTGGGCGTCGTGCTCGAAGGTCGTATTCATGCAGCCTATTTCTCACGGTTTGGTGGCTAACAACTGCACCGCTTGAGAATTGTAGCTTTAAACCTATCTCCCGGGCGGTTAACATCGGCTGACATCTTGCAGACAGTTGTATGTATCGGTCCTGTCGAGGATACCCTGTATTAAATTAACGTAACGCTGCCAAAGACGACAAGTCACGCTCCTATTGACACCAAAATGCCAATACCTGGCACCTGGGATACCTGGGACTGATTTCGTCCCGCTTGTAGCATACCTACATTTCATTAGAAGTCAAATGTCGTCGCTCCATGACATAATATATTATTAATTTTTTTTCAAAAAACTGTACGTTACTTACAGATAATTAATACCAAATTTACCAGAACAAAACACAATCGAAAAGTTTTTTTTTTTTTAATCAGCCAGTAGTGTATGTTTCCGAGAGCAAAAAGATTGTATACCAATCTAATCCATTAAAAAAAAACAATTAATAAAACATGCAGTATTGTAAATGATGCGTGTTGCTTAGACTTTTTTGATGTGGGTAGTTTCGCCATGTCCATCCGTTTGTCCGTCCGCGGCTTAGCTCAGAGACTGTTAGTACTAGAAAGCTGTAATTTGGTATGTGTGTACATATTCACTCACTCATTATTATATCACGCCGACAGTCGTAATGAAAAAAAAGAGAAAAAAAATTGACAACCTCCCCTACACGTAAAGTGAGGATGTTTTTTTTTGTCATCTCTCCCATTGTGTGGGGTATCGTTGGAAAGGGAAACCATTTTTGGATTTAGGGATCCGTTTGCGAAATATTAAGCTTTAAAGTGATAATTTTTGTTATAGTCAAGTCCCCCCCTCCCTGCCAGCTAAATGGTTAGTTTTGGATATGCGAAAAAATTCACAGCAGTAGTATATTTAACGAAATTAAAAGGAAATTTATCAAAGCTAAATAAGCTCTACAAGTTAACGAGTAATAATCGACCAACTTACATTTGCAGTTGCAAAAACATACATTCCGTATAAGAGAACATGTTTTCCAACTACAATGTTTGTTTGTTCTTTGGATACATTCATACCAACTACGAAACCCTACTTTGTGCGTGGTCCGACACGCACTAGGCTGGTTTCGCTTTTAGTTTTAGATGCATAAATAAATGCAGGGTGGTTTAAGAAGGTACACTGGCTTTCTATAGCTATCGATGTTTTCGAACTTACGCTAGATAAATGCTGCGATAGCGTCGCTTTTAAGAACTCATTAAAAGTAATGGTAACTTCTAATTTTGCTTTCCCTTTTGCACGTTTGTTACACAGTTGATCTTAGAACTAAGTTGAACTAACCCACAGTGTGAAATACAACCCAGCGTGTATATTTCACAAAATCTACGTACACACAGCTTCATCAACGATGGTATCCCAGCAATAGTCACGCAATTTCAATTGTGACGTAGTGGTGGGGCGGCGGCGGCCGGGCTGGTACCGGCGCGTAGCTTTTTGTATTTTTACAAAAACTTGTTAAATTATGTTTATCGAAAAGCAACGATATATATGTAGAAACACACTTTAAATAATGTTTCGCTTGAATTGTACGTAGGTACAGTTTGACAGTTTTGCCTTTTGTAATTTAATTCTAAGGGAATGCGCGTGGCCTTGACTCAATGTGCGCTTTTATAATTTCTAACGTCACGATATTATCGTGGACGTCTCCGTCCACAAAATGTATAGAAATACGTGCACGTCATAACGTTATCGTGAACGGAAATTTAAAAGCGTCTTCTTATATTTCCATACATTTTACTGTCCAGTGTTATCGTAATGCCGATGCCGTGACGAGGAGGTGGACCTCCACGATAATACTTTAGATATTACTAAAGCGCTCATCATGATTTTTAAGGGGTGTGGTGAACATGGTTGGACCAGAGTGGAAAAAAAACATGTCTACCTCCAAAAATGATAATAAGGTGCAACAAAGTAGGTACCGTACAACAAATTAACAAAACACATTAATTTTAATGCATATTTTTGTGTCTTAAATTCTCAATGTCGTAGTGGCCCAGTGGTTAATCCAAATCCGGGCAAGTACCAATGTGATTTTTTCAAATCATATGTACTCGGACTTTCTGAGTTTATCTCGGACATTAGTGACATCGGTGAAGGAAAACATCGTGAGGAAACCTATAAAGACTATAGTTAATATAAGTCTGAAATCGCCAACCCGTCTTGAGCAAGCGTGGTGATCGATGCTCGTGCCTTCTCTGTATGAGAAGAGGTCTTTGCCCTGCAATGGTACAGTTACATTATTATTATTACATTCTCAATGACAGTCGTCTATGTTTTTATGGATTACCATATGAACAGAACAGATGAATATAAAAACAGAACAGCCTGTAAAACGGTCAATGTAGCTTGTGTAATGGCGGTTTGTAACTGCCGTGAAACCGTTTCGTTCATAAACTGAAAATGGAAAATGCAATATCCTGCAGTATCACGGACATCTAACAAAAAAAGTATGGTCACCGAAATAATAAAACATTTAGTATTTGTAAAATTGCTATAGGAACTTGTTTGAAACTTAATTAACTTAAAATTGACTAGAACTACTAGAGGTATAGTCAATCTTCTTCTTAGAGAGCAACATTTTAAAACAATTTGGTCCAAAATTCAGCTCACGAACTCCGCTCATTGATGCAGTCTTATGATCATCCATCAAGTGCACAGGTGACAGGACTTGAGGCGCAGGATGAAAGGCCGCATACCCACTTGTGATGTAAACCGTCCATAACGCCCATCTGTGGAGATTGTCTTTGCTCCGACCGACTTGACTTGACTTCGAAGTCTAATTAAAGATTTCCCAAGTCGGTCAATTTAATTTTTACAATTTTTTAAATTTAGAATTCTCTCGACGAAGACTTATATACGTATCTAATATTTTTTTTATTTTCTGACTGTCGGACTAAACTGTTTGCCAGTCAACATCCCTATTGTTTACATTGTACATTGCAAAAATTACTAATCGTGTGTCTAGAATGCCTAAGTCTGAACCTTACATATTTTTGGATCAACTTGATAAAGGAGAATGCCAAGTTGTCCTTCAAGACTCGGCCAGAACCGACAAAGATGAACTATATATCATTAAAAAGGAAAATAATTATAGAATTTGTTAGTATGTTTAGTTTTCTATAAGAAGTACACCAAAAATAGTTATCGTTCTTTAAAGTTGTCCACTTAATACTTCTAATTTTAACGATAACAACAAATAAACTATTAAATTATTAATTAAATAATAATTTTTGGCACATATTATCCTCGCAAAAATATTTTTTCATAGTAAATATACATAATTATAACATACTTACATTATTTTAGAATGTAGGTATGGAAAAAAAACACAGGGATACTTTTTAACAATTTATTATTCATCAGAATCTCTTCAGTCTCAGTTTCTAACGAGTATCGTCGCATTCGAAAGGCATTTACTCCACAATTAATGCAGCGAATCATGGTTAGTAGACTAAAGGTCCGGCCGTGTGAGAAAAGCCAGGTCAACAAGTAGGCAGGTTCAGATGTTCGGTTGGGCGAGCCGGGTCAGCGAGTAATACAGGTTCAGGTTCAGTTTCAACAGCTAAGATAGTCGTAAGTGGTAGAAAAATCGGAGCCCAGAAACACAGCAATATACAACACAAAACTCAAAAACACGTAATCACTTCGACGCTCGTGTTATAACGCGCAGGAGAAGTAGTAAAACTTTTTGACAATCATCAATGACAACTACAAAAACAAGATCTAGTGTTGCCAGCACTATAATAATTAATATTCTAAATTGTATCGAAAATCGAATTAACTTATTTTAAATTGTTATCAAATATATTCAAAAATATAACTAAATACTATTTATTTGAAGAATTACGAGTTACGACTTATATATGTAATAAATTCACTTACCTAGTTTCATAATGATATTAATGCAATCGATTTGCAAGTGCAATTTCGTATCGATATTATTTTATTTTGGTATTGGCAACATTTCTAATTGAAATTTCAGATAGGAAACGTGTTGAAAAATTGAATAACTATTAAAAATGACTTTTAAACGGTGTACTTCTACAGATTTTATTTATACTCTATAATTCTTACTGGTTTATATTATAAATTATCATAAATATTAAACGTCTGTCGGACGCTAATTCGAGCCGATTCTTGTCATTGTCCTTTATGTGCGAAACGGTTAAAAAATATCAAGTACAAAAATTGTTATTTCCGGTAATTTCAATATAAACACTTTTAAACAAGGAATAGTCACCAACTACTTAAAGGATCTATGTAATAACTATAACTTGCAGATGCAAGTTAAAGTTCCCACTCGTAAAGACTCTTGTATAGACCACATAATAAGTAACAAAAATCTACTGAGGTGTTACCCCTATACTTATCAGACCATGACTTACCACAATTCTTAGATTTCCCAGTAAAAGAGCAAAGTTTAAAGACTAAATCATATTTTATTTAAAAAAATGCCTTGCAAGTTTATCATGCTCAGAGGTATATCTCGAAACATATAAAATGTTTTCAGACAAATAAATTGTTTAATTTTGATAAATCTAATTATATATACCTACACAGGGATCGCAAAAATTCCGGGTTGCTAATAAAAACCGTGATATCTCCATAAATTACATACCTAGATCGCTAGAATAAATAATATGTAGTAAGCAGGTTACTAATGCTTGTTCCAAATCTCTAAAGAGATTTCATTTGTGCAAGCAACAGATTTAAAAAAAAAACTGTTCTTTGAAGTTTTTTAAAATATAAATTAGGAAAATATTTTTTTTTCTGCTTTTGTTTCAAAGCGAACTGCCATTATTAATGATTCTTTGGATTGATCAGAGTATTCAGTGCAATATCATGTCGTTAACACCTGAACAATGTACAGGGGTTATTACCATTATTACCATGGTACAAGAAGGAAGAACTCAGCGTAGCACTGCTAGAACAGTAGGAGTATCTTTATCAACGGTTCAAAGAGTACTCCAGCGCTTTCAAGAGACCGGCAAGAGCATCAGGAGACCAAGAAATGGCAGGCCAAGATGCACAACTACTCGAGAAGACCAATTCATCGTGAGCACTATGTTAAGAAATCGACATCTCACGGCTGTTCAGGTCCGAAACAGTCTTCAAGAAATTCACCACAACAATGTGAGCTCTGATACGATTCTGCGACGTCTTCGTGAAGCTGATATAAAGCCTTATAGACCAGCAAACGGCCCAAAACTGCTCAGAGAACATCGAGTTGCCAGGTTACGGTTTGCTCGAGAACACATTTGATGGACAGATGAAGATTGGTCCAAGGTTATGTTTTCCGATGAGTCCAGATTTTGTTTATTTACGCACGACGGGAGACGAAGAGTATTTAGATGACCAGGAGAATGGTATCATCAAGCGTGTTTTGACTAAAATGTGCCATTCGGTGGAGGATTAATAATGGTTTGGACTGGGATATCTTCAGAGGATCGCACGGAGTTAGTGATCATAGAAAACGGTTCACTGACTGCTGTCAGATACGTAGAAGAGGTTTTAAATGAGCATGCTGGTCCTTTCTTAGTAAATGTGGGTGCAAATTTACATTTTTATGCACGATAATGCACAACCACATACTGCTCGTTTGGTCAATATGTATATTCAAGACGTCGGTATTACCTGCATGGAGTGGCCAGCTCGCAGTCCAGACTTAATCCCATAGAACGCGTATGGGACGAGCTCGGGAGATGTGTGAGACAACGTTCTCCTGCTCCCCGTTACCTTACACGAGTTAAGGACTGCACTAGTGGAAGAATGGGCAAACATAGACCAAAACCGTATTAAAAATTTGGTTTACAGCATGCCGCATCGTCTTAATGAAGTGATACGGGCTCGTGGAGGAAATACTAAATATTAAATTGACAAAAAATCTTTTATTTTTTAAGATTTACTGCGAAGTAGATTTTTGTTGTCAAAAGTTAGCGAAATTTTCTTATTTTTTTATATTTAATTAAAGATATACAGTGTACAAAACATTTTTTTATATACCTATATATTAATCAGTCATCTACAATATACTATAGTTTATTAGCAACCCGGAATTTTTGCGATCCAGTGTAGTGTGATAAATCAAAACAAACGAAATACAATTTCAAACTTAATATTGAAAGGTTAAAATAAGTTCCACAAACTAAATTCTTAGGTGTACACTTAGATCAAGATCTTAATTGGAAAGTAAGTACATCTGGATAATTTGTGCAGTAGGATTTATCTATACCTAAGTTTGTTTATGCTCTCAAACAAAGAATATAACCAAAAAACAGCAATTCCAACATATCACGCTTAAATAGAATCCATCTTACGATACGGGCTTTATTTTTTGGGGTAACTGCACGGATAGACACAGAGCATTTATTGAGCAAAAGAAATGCATCAGAGCCATTTGTGGTATCCGTCTTTACGAATCATGTAAACTGTTCTTTAAAAAACTAGGTATATTACAACTTCCGTTACTCTATGTTTACGAAATCTGTAATTATGTTTATAATAATAAGGGATTGTCCAAAAAAGCCTATCAAATGAACTCTCGGAATAGAGATCCATGCCAGACTTGTATTGCAGGATACCCCTAAATCAGCCAAGTATGCGAAAAGTTTCCAAGTCATGTGTTCCTAGCCATTTATAAAAAAATTCCAAAAGAAATAAAAATGAAATGGCTGAAAGAACATGTTTTATTACATTAAATATTTTTTTAACAATAAAATATAAATTTCTGGACTTTTGTCATTGCGGATAATGCTAAGATAAAACTAATAAATTATTTTATTGACCCTATATCTGTGACATTGAACAGCAATTAACAAATAATAATTAATTTGCATGCAATTGATACATATACTTAGTCTGGCTATAAATACTGTTACAATTAAAAATAAGAGAGATATTACAGTTGAATTTGGAATCTGTCATTTTTATACGATTATTCATTGAATTTTCTAAATTTGGCGCCAATACATTGTACAATATTTTGCGATATTAAAATGGAGTGGGGTGATAAAGAGAACTGAATCGCTGTGATTGCATTACACAAAGTTGGTATGGAGCCAAATGCAATTTTTAAAACTCTCCATACGCTTGGTATTAGCGAATGTTTGGGTCAGAAAAAGATCTGGCCGTCCACGTAGTGTTCGTACGAAAAAGGTGGTCAAAGCAGTGAGGGAAAGAATTCGAAGAAATCCTGTCTGAAAGCAAAAGATTTTATCTCGGGAGATGAAGAATATAGAAACATCGGCACAAGTGTATCAAGATACCATTCTAGAGAAAGTAGTTAAGCCCCTTAACAACACCATATTCAATAACCAAGTATGGTCCTTCCAACAAGACTCGGCGCCGGGTCATAAAGCTCGGTCCACGCAGTCTTGGTTGGAAGTGAATGCTTCGGACTTCATCAGAGCTAAAGACTGGCCATCGTCTAGTCCCGATCTTAATCCGCTGGATTATGATTTATGGTCAGTTTTAGAGAGTACGGCTTGTTCTAAACGCCATGATAATTTGGAGTCCCTAAAACAATCCATATGATTGGCAGTGAAGAATTTTCCCATAGTAAAAGTGCGTGCTTCTATTGATAACTGGCCTCAACGTTTAAAGGACTGTATTGCAGCCAATGGAGACCACTTCGAATAAGCTTTTTATATTTTAAATTGTTTTATATTTATGTATTAAACTAACACACTGTAAAAGTAATAAATATTATTAGCAATAAAAATAAAAAAAATCTTCGTTACAATATTTATGGCAAGACTAGGTATAGTGTATAATTTTAGATTAATACCTGACCTAAAAATGGTTTACCATTTTTAAGGCAAATAAACACTTATCGTATCTACATTTTAGGTGCTGGATGGACCAAAGCGATACATTCTGGATAATCATCGTTCCTGTCATGCTTTCTTTAATGGCTTCATTCGGTGAGTATTATTTGAAAGAAATATATTTTTCTTTCGGTGATTAGTTGATTACCTATTTATTTTATTTTTATGTCCAATATTATGAATAATTAACGTTATTAAATATGTGTCTTTCACATCTTCCGCCTGATATAGTGTGTACTCTGATGGTGCCAGTGGTCAAAAACAAGACAGCCGGACAAGTCAAACTAACCTATTTCACTTGCCACTGTCATAGCCAAGGTCCTTGACAGCGTGCTTGACTCACATCTAAATAAGCATGTGCAGCTCTATGATGCGCAGTTTGAATTTCGGCCTGAACTGACCGAGGCTGTCAACGGAGACTGCCATTGTTATGCGGTTTTCCTAGACTGGTTCAGGGTCTTTGACCTTGTCCCATACGATCTTCTTTGGAAAAAGCTAGAAGAGATAGCGATCTGCCAGAGTTTTTATTACTCGTCAAGCACTGGTACCTGAACCAAGAGACTTAGGTGCGGTGGCCGGCCGGAGTGCGGGGCGAGGCAGCAGGCCCTGTCCTCGCCTTTGCTCTTCGGTCTGTATGTTAATGCTCAGATTGAGTAACTCAGCAGCACACGCGTCGGCTGCTACGTGGAAGGAGTTAGTTTTAACAACATTAGCAACGCAGTCGACATGGTGCTGCTAGCTCCCTCAATCGGTGCTCTCCTCTAATTAATGCAATACCAATTTAAAATACAAACATTATTTTTTTCAAGATGTTGTTGTTTGTCTTGTTTTCCTGCTAAAGCAAACTTCATTTGGAGGGTGATTCATGTTACATAATTGCGAGGACGAAAACAGGTAGAAATTGTTCAAATTAGCTGTAGTACAATGTCACCGGTTTCAGTCATTTCACCCTAACTGAAAGGTCAGAAAGGCATTTTCCTGTTTCGACCGTCCTCTCACCAACTTTTTGTATGTATATCTGAGAAAACCACAAGACCAGTTATTTATTGAATCACATCCCTAGAAAATTGGGCAATCCGTTTATCTTTCCACATTTTATTGGACATGTCCCATACATCGATAAAATGTAGACAATTGTATGTCCCGGGAAAAGTTGTATTTATAGTACAGAACAGTAGGTATAGTATCGATAAGTGTTTTTTTGTAGGTTGACAAATGTAAAGTCTTGGGATGCGTTGATTACCAAAAATAATTCAAACAACATTAAACTACTCATTATTATGTACACCTACAATTATTAATCCTACAAAAAATACCAAGTATTAGTTTCCAATCTATTGTAACGCATTTATTTTTAAACATGTCTAATTACTGTTGTGCCGTATTGGCCTACGCCGTAGAGGCGACTGCTACGAATAGCGATGGCAAATCAAAGAAAGAAAGAAAAAAAAGGAAACCAAAGAAAAAAAAGAAAGGAAAATATATAAGTAATGTGCCTATTTGTAGGAATAAGTACTGTGTGCATACTCAGTCTGCTGTCTAACCAAAAATAGTAGTAATATAAGTAGGTACCTGACTATTACAAACTACTTTGCCATCTTGTTATACCCTTTGCAGAGATAACAAGATTAATTAAGACTTGAACGCACACTGAATAACACCGGCACCCTAAATGCGTAACGCACTTTTAATCACAGTCCGAGGGTTTTTAAGGAAAATCGTCTGCTCGACAACGTAAATAACGCAATGAACTGAACTCTCAAAATTAAAGGATTTGTGATCAATTGTCATTTTATGTGAGTAAGTAACTCAATTACCCTGCTATTTAGAACTACTAAGTAAGTACAATTAGCCCAGCTATCTAATTACGCAACATATTTTCGAAAACGATTACGACAAATTTGTTTCATTTTGACAACATTCATTGCGTTATTTACGTTGCTGAGCAAATATTTTTTTCGAACTTGTGAAGCAATGGATAGTATATTAAGTAATTCGGGTACAGGTACACACGGCCGCTTTTTATGACGACGTTTTTTTACCGTTCTGTGGATTTTTAACTCTTGGCGTCGTCGAGCCGAGCATTGAAAATCCAATAGAGCACATCCTAGCTCGTTGTAAAAGCGCACAGTTGGATCTTCAACTCTCGGTGCTAAGCTGAGCGTTGAAAATCCAGATTACGGTAAAAAACGCCGCTATAAAAAGTGCCCGTGTGAACTTGGGTTGACTATCAACAAATATTATTTGAGAAATTACGAAAAAAAAAAAAATTGGTCTAACGTCACAGACTGATCAGTTTGAAGGATTATGTAACGACACTTCACAATTTTTATTGTTACTAATGTGCACTTTTATAATTTGTAACATGACGATAATATCGTAGACGTCCACGGCATCACGATAACACGGATCTAAAATGCATGGAAATAATGATGTCGCTTTTAAATTTTCGTCCACGAGAACGTTACAACGTGCACTTATTCCCATAATACCTTGGCGAAATATCGGCACGTTAGAAATGATAATACCGCACAATCTCAGAATCAGTTTCGTACTTACCCTTTATTGCTTGCTTGAATTCGCATAGTGTAGGTACACAAGCCTAAATAAAAATGCCTTGGAACAAACTCATTTTCTCTTGGAAACATCCCGTAAGCCATTACATTGCCTTAAAATGGCCCCGTTTTTCTTAATATCAATTAATGTACACCAATTTACGCAGAGAGTCTTGAAATTCGGTGGAGTGTGTACTGTATGTTGTGTTTATTTTCTTGTTATCTAAGATATGCTTTGTAATTGTAATTATAACAGATGTGAGTGAGGCTCACTTACAATAGGGAATAATATGTAATTCAAAACTCTTTCATTGTTAAGAAACAAGTTGCATATTTTTTTCTTATTTCAGAATTCATTATTTTTGTTACGTGTTTTTGTTGGAACAGAAAGCAAACTCGAAACGAGTTGTTTTGCCGGAAAATGCCGGAAGTGACCTCAAAAGTTATGTGATTGAATCTCTTTTTATCGTAGCAAACTGTTTATATTCTCACTGAGGTAAGTTAGTAGGGCGATTTCAGTTTGAATAAAGCACAAAATATAATTTAATTTATATGATATGCGGCTAAAAAAGAGATGTTAACAAAGCAGTATCGTGGTAAATGACGTTACATTATGGCCACGACAGTAAAAGACGTTTGAATGTAGTAAAAAATTGTTGGAGTTTAATCATTTTTTTGTGCAACAAACAGTACATATTTTTTTTTTTTTTTATTTATTTAAAATCTGTACTTACATAAAGTAATATTTGACTCTTAATACTTTTCTTGGATTTATAATACTATGTATGCTATGATGAATAAAAGAATAAAAAACATGCATTTCAACGTCAGGTATTGAATCTTACAGGCAGTTAGCACTAATAAAAAAATATCTGTGCTCTTTTATTTGGCCCGGGACTCTCACCTAATTATTACAAAAAAATACAGCAGCTAAGAATTAAACACTAACAAATTCAACTACCAAAACTCTTTGTTATTTTAACGCATTCAAGGACAATGAACAAGATACAATAGAAGTTGTATTTTTATAAAGCCTATGGACCTTTAGTTTTCCTCAAAGTTTTAACAAGACCTCAATGAAACTAAGAGGTACTTGTGAATCTATACATATTATAAATTACAGGCACTGTTCGTGTCTGTCTGTGTGACCGCGTTGTTCTTCTGAACTAAGCAACGGATTTTGATGCGGTTTCCTCATCTTGAGAATTTATTTCGGAAGGTATATCTGTATAATACCTACATTAATATTAAGATTATATATAATTAAAAAAATCTCGATGTTTTGTAAAGTCGTAAAAACTGTAAAGTCGCTAGTTGTTTATAAAAACTCAATCCCCTTTCTTGATCAAAGAATTTTAGTAATCGACCTCTCTGATAACTAATTACAAATGTCGGTCACACACGGTCGTAATATGCTGGCACCGCGGGAATACAATCTTAAGCCGAGCCTACCCGGCCACTGTTACCGGAAGATCGTGGAGCAATCTTGTTTAATTCCTGAAAATTGCTTCAATTGTTTCACCATTGTTTAATCACATATTGTTTTCAAATATGTAAACAACAATGACTGCACAAAATTATTTATGGTTTAGTGATGCGATAGTATGAATATGATTTCAAATAATTTGCTGTCGATTTTACAAATAATTTCTGCGCATAAAATAGATTGAATCATTTGAATTTCGAAATTTCCCGTCTGGTTTTTATTATTTTCTTATGAAAACTTTACTTCAAATTAGTAGTTTTGTAGCGGTTACACCGCCACATACGAACTACGCATCAAAGACTTTACCGTGCGAACGACATAGATAAGACTATCCGAAATCAACAGTCGGGCAGTCGGCCCGCCAGACACAACACCCGTCTGGTTGGAGGATCCTCCCTTTTCTATGGTGGATGAGTGAACTTTACACCCTGTTCCACATACCTCTAAATTGGTGACCCCGAGTATGAACGTCCACGCAGCCTTCGTGCAACTACTTCAGCGTGACGTCATCATCATCACTCCCGCAAGCTTTCGTGAGGCGAGTCACACATACAGCCAGCACCCTCGGCTTCAACGGGTATCCTGACCACCAGCATGCAGCGAACGCGTATTCCTGGTCATCACCCTCAGCCTCATCACCCCGACTCACTGGGGAATCAACGCAATCATCTCAATCAGCGCAATCGCCGCTATCACCTCAATCACCTCAATCACCGCAATCACCTCAATCACCGCAATCACCTCAATCACCACAACCACTGCAATCACCGCAGACAGTTCCGACCCACCGCGAACTGTGCGGCACCCGGTTCCGACTCACTGGAACCTTAGCTGGCACTGTGAAACATCGCAAGATACAAGACTCAGCCCACTATCGACCTCCGGTCTCCGGAGGGGAGTGATGTAGCGGTTACACCGCCACATACGAACTACGCATCAAAGACTTTACCGTGCGAACGACATAGATAAGACTATCCGAAATCAACAGTCGGGCAGTCGGCCCGCCAGACACAACACCTGTCTGGTTGGAGGTTCCTCCCTTTTCTATGGTGGATGAGTGAACTTTACACCCTGTTCCTCATGCCCCTAAAGTTTTATTCAAAGACCACTTTATATGAAAAGAAAATTATAAAAGATTTACGCCAAGGGCTTCGTCTCCGCTCTTCTCATATACCCTATTTTTTCCAGAGGATAAAGTAGTCACCAAGTATACAAAAAAAAATCGGTAACTATACGACATTTTTTTTTAATTATTTGAGTGTTAAATATTCTTTGTACATATGTCGATAACTATTACAAAATTAAATATCGACGAGACAAAAAGGATGTCAGTCGTTTCCGTTTTTGTATGAATTCATAATTATTGTCCAAGAGTTTTGCTATTATGTTTATATAAATAGTATATTTAATAGTTTCGTGGTGATCCACAGGATGAAAAAGTGTTTGTGATAATATGTGTATGCTATTAGGCGCATATTTAATCAGCGACGCGCAGATATCGTGTTTCAGGCAAGTTCAATGTTATTGCTTTTGAACCCTGGCCACAATCTACCTAATTGCTCCATAAAATATGCAGCTATACATACATATTATAAAACAAAGTTGCTTTTCGCGTTTGTCTGTATGTCCGCGTTGTTCTTCTAAACCACGCAACAGATTTTGATGAGGTTTTCACCATCGCTTAGAGAATTTATTCCGGAAAGTTTATGTGTATAATACGTTACTATTAAAGTTACGTTTACCTAAGAAATCTTGATGTTTGGTCAAGTCGTAAAAACCGTGCAAAGCAGGAGCGGGCCGCTAGTATCAAATAAGATTTAAATATTATTATTTTATGACAACCAAAATTGTTTTGGTAATAATTAAATTTGCCTTTTCCCAAGTCCCGGGTTCGGCTTCCAGACTAACCAGATGCGTCTAAATACCAGTGTTTTACTTGGAGTTACTGGGTAATACGAAACGCCTTGGTAAGACTGGTTGTCAGAGATTCCGGCTCCTGATGACCCGTAACGACTGACAAAGATCTACGAATGACAGCCGGTACTGGCTTCACGAGATTTTAGAGTCACTGTACCTATATGCATTCCACAAGTTATCACAAACATTGGCGTCGACGATTCACGAAATCAGATATTATTGCCGAGGTATCCATAGTAATATATTTATGCTCGTGACTATGCAACCTAATTTCTCCTTATAATATGCATCGTAAATAGTATTTATTTAAATAAGATTAAGTTAAATTATTATTTTATGACAACCAAAACTGTGTTTTGATAATAAATATATATCGCTCAAGTGGCGATAACAAATGCTAAAAATATAACGTCGCAGTGATAGCTTGATTTGTTGTCGTGAGGTCACATTTGACCAACATTGGCCAAAAATAAGGAATTTAAGTTGCACGTGGTAGCTCTTCTTTACAGGGAATTTGCTGAAACAAAATTGGAAGTCCTTCGGATTTCCGAGCCACAAGTTACGGACCCGACACCAGCAATCAAGGTACAGGGAAACATGACCGACCTTAAAGCCTGTAACATTACACGCAACTGACCTTTTTAACCTCTTACCTGTTATCCGAGTACGAAATTAATAAGTTATTTAATTTTCACCCTGAACAGTTTATATGAAGAAGTCTATTGTTATTAAAGGGTATATTTATATATTTCTCAGGTATGGAAAGGTGTATGGTATTATTATATGTAGATATATTTTGTTTTATTTTTCTGATAATTCAAGTTTTAACATACAGATATCACAATATAGATAGATCCACGACGACGCGCCCCACTCCGCTCCGCTCCGTACTAAAGTCCAGCTTACAGCACAGTAATCGCGGAGTGGGGCGCGTCGTCGTGGATTGCACTATCTGTATAATATGTTTAACATACACACATCCATCACAATATAGATGAAAACAATAATGAAAAAAAATGGTTTCGTAAATTATATCTTGGTGCGCAGCCCAGCTGACGGATGTCAAACGACTCTTTTCAAAATATTGTGTCCGTCGCCTATTTTTCACTCGGCTTCTAGAACATTCTAGCTAAAAGCTGCACCCATATTGGACGAGCGGATTGTGGCGGGAGAGCGGTTCGAAATATGTTCGCGTTATAAAGTTAATTATCTTTTTTAAGCACGTGTTACTGTGCAAATTAACTGATTTTTATTTATTACTGCTTATTGGTATGGCCCTTTCGTCAGTTATATTATAGTGGAGTCAAAACAGATTTTGGAAATTGCTGCCAAGACATGTGTCACATTACATTGTCACGGTTTACGAGGGTATTATTTATAGATTCACTCAATATTTGTTTCCACGGCACTGGAAACCGTGTGGGTTCAGCAAAACAAAAAAAAAACACATGGCTGCCAAGATACATTGTGTCACGGGTGCTTTTTAATTTAGTAGGTATGCTAAATTGTAAGTTTCGACACTAATCATGACGGCATATTATCAATGCAAAGATTTTTTGTGAAAATTATACCTATCCCAAATTACGTAACACACTCCAAGAATTTTGAAGTACATTCCATTGCTTCATACTGAACTGGCTGAACTGTCAAAATGAAAGGCATTAAGATCAATTGCCATCGTATGTGTGTTACGCAATTACACATATATACTCCACTCATTACTTTCATTTATCATTTTCAATCAAAGTTAATAGTTGACGATTTAGTAGCTACTTAAGTATCTATTTAAATATATAAGACTAGATATCATAAAAAAGGCTCATTTTTATTAGTCGATACGGCTCGTAGATTCCTCTCGGGTGCGGGAGATTCTGTAAGGCATACATTTAGGAAACCGTTTACAGTAGTCGATACGGCCCACAACAACATGTGGAATGCTTTACAGAAATCTCACCCTACGCACTAGCACCCTACGGTGCTAGAGATTTCTGTATAGCATTCCATAGGGCCCGTATTAGTCGATAGGAAACTATTGCCATAAACGGATTACCTGTACCGCACGTTTGGCAGTTGCTTTGAAGGCTTTTCTTCATTGGTCATTTGCATTGGGTGTGAGTCTCCGCACGATTTTTACCGACCGATAAATTTCATTAGTCGCTACGCGCGCTACGTGGATTACCCGCAGACGGTGTACTGACCGCGTTATCGACTTATGACTTACATTGGTCATTACCCCGACTGCGGGAAGCCCCGCATCCTGTATATCGACCAAGCTATCGACTAATGAAAATGAGCCATCGAGAAAAAATGAGAAAAAATCGTACGCATTTTATATCGTATAAATGGTTCGGTCATTTGGACTCAATAAAACTGGGACGTCGCTCTGTGGGAAAATAAAATGGGGTCCTTAACAATGCGGATGGAATTTTCCTCAATTAAAAGCAACAAGATTCTCAGACAACCCGAAGCCATTATTAGATTCGCTTAGATAATTACAATCTTTATCTAAATTAGGGACAGGTAATTTATTGCTTACATGCATTTAATATTTTTAGGAGATGCCTATAGCTAGAATTCGGTCGATTTAGTTACACCACGAAAGACTCTTGGAAGGTCAAATAATAAATACTTAAGTGCCCAAAACATGAACACAAATTAACATTAGAGTAGGAACATATTATCAAATACAACTGTTTCATTCAGAGTAACCTAGATTTAGGAAAAGATTCAAGCGTTCCCTTTCATATGAGACACTTACTTGGCAAAGTATCCTTGGTCCATGGTTTAACTCGCACCCCAGGGGAACTCCTCCTACTTCCTTTATATACCCAGATATCATAATAATTATCTGTGCGTTTTCCAGGATATCGTCTACAATTTAAATCCGTTGGGTTAGGTTAGCTGCTTGCTATGCATGATTGAGTTACTTAAAAAATAAATATTAGCGCTATTAATGGGATAATCCGTAATCTGCCTCATTATCAAAAATAATAGATTTAAGGCGGGTTTTTCAATAGTCTAATAACTTTATGTGAAGAATAGATATAACAGTTTGACATATTTTCTATAGAAAACCTGCCAAACCGCAATATTTATGCCTTAAATAAAAGTTTTCATACAATTAAAATCCGAGCTCATAATATTCGAACATATCAGATCTATCAAAAATACGCAGGGTACAACTCAGTTCTAACTCCGCCAGCCTCCCGCATCGATCCAATTTGCCAATAAACAAATTAAAAGTTAGAAAGAATCACGTGACTACCTTAAATTAGGCGGACTGTTGATATAAACAAAAACTTGGATACACAACACTTTTTAGTAAACAAAATCAAGAATTGTAAATTATATTAATTAGCACAAAATTATATAGTGAGAGCAATCAAACAATACATAGAGCGAAGAACAAAACTAACCTAACATAGAACTCACGAAACATGAACAGTGTATTTATTATAACACAAACATATCATCACGGACGTTTTTACTTCGAGAAATTGAATAATTGTGTGTTCTTGCAATCGAGCCCGTATGGGGCCCCCGTGGTGGATTACAGGCCACTCCCTCTCACTTGAAGGCTTGTGCGCAGCCTCTCATTTAGGCTGATTATGCTTATGCTTGCAGTATTTCTGGTGAACGTGGTGCGAGTACTCTTGACGAAACTGCACCCAGCTGCAACCCATCGCGCTTCCGTAGCGGCAAGGAAGGCCGCGCGAGCCGCTTTAATATTGGTAAGTTTACGTTTTGTACCCACAATGTGGGTCACAGAAAACGTCCGGCGACATCGTGGCAGACCCAGGAAAGGTGGCAGAAAAAGCTTGTCACCTACAGACAGGATTGGTTCACACTAACTCAAAACAGAGAGGAATGGAAAGGCGAAAAGGAGGCGTTTGCCCTGCATTAAGACAAAATAGGCTAAAAATAAATTTGCGCAGTACCTAGGTACTGTAAGAAAAGCCAGCGTCACCCTCAGCAGACCTGTCATTCTGCACTTGCCATTGTGGGTCAGCAACGGTCAAAGTGGCTATTACTGTATTATAATCTAGGATCAAAGATAAGAGACGAGAGATTTATGACAATGCAATATTGAAATTATTTATTTATTTAATACTTCAAGCATACTAATGTACAGAAGCGGGCTTAATGCCATAGGTATAAATCATATGTGAGCTTTGGTATAATGTATATTTCTTAATTCTTAATATTTGTATTACCAAAATTTTTTGGGAAATTTTTCCATTATTTTGTTTTTCTTAAATCCTTATTCGGACTATGAAGAACTTCAATCAATCTGCCTAGCCTTTTCCCAACTATATTGGGGTTGGCTTCCAGTAAACCAGATGCAGATGAATACCAGTATTTTACATGGAGCGATGCCATTCTGACCTCCACAACCCAGTAACTGGGTAATACGATACAAGGGTATCGTATTACCCAGTTACTGGGTTGTGGGCACGCCACTATTGCGGCGATAAGTCCCCTCTTTGAGGAGTGGCTGGAGAGGCGCCACGGCGTCCTCACCTTCCGCCTGACGTAGGTCCTCACCGGACACGGCTGTTTCGGGAGGTACCTGTTTCGGATAAGGCGGGAGGAAACGCCCGGGTGTCATCACTGCGTGGATCGCCTGGAGGACACGGTGGAGCATACGGTGGAGGTATGCCCGGCTTGGGCAGAGCACCGCCGTGTCCTCGTGGAGGCGATCGGTGGCGGGGATCTCTCGCGTCCGGCCCTGGTCCAGGCCATGGTACGGAGCGAGAGGGCATGGGAGGCCGTCACCTCCTTCTGCGAAGCAGTAATGCTCGCGAAGGAGGAGGCGGAGCGCGTGAGGGAGAGGCAAATTTCGCGCCCTCACGCCCCTAGCCGCCGCAGGAGGAGACGCCCTGGGCGTCGGGAATCAATCGCTGATTCCCGGCCACCGTAGGCGCGGGCCTGCGGACGGTGAGCAATGGGTAGCTCGCCGTCCGGTAAGGACCAAGCCCGGGTCGACGGCGCGTTGTGTTCCACGCGCGCCTCAAAGAGTGTCAGCGAGTGAAGGGGTCCGATGAGACCATTGCCTGGGGGGGTTGCGGGAAAGTCCGAAAGGGATACCGTGGCCCCCTGGCATTGCACAGGCAACAGAAGGAACACGGGTGGGTTTTAGTCAGTAAGAGTCTGACACGCCCTCCCGCTCCACCCAGAGCGGGAGACGTCATTTGATGATTTCCCACCCAAAAAAAAAAAAAAAAAAGTTTCTGGGTTGTGGATAAGACTGGTTGTTAGATTTTAGGACTTCTGACGACCCATAACGACTGTCAAAGATCCACGAATGATAGCCGGGACCAAAGGCTTAACGTGCTTTCCGAGGCACGGAGGAGTCTCAGTTTGTAAAGATCCACATCCCATCCACAGACCATCCCCGGCAAGCGTAGCTTAACCCGATGGATCGACCCGTGTGGCAGTTATTACTTAGCCACGAATGGCATTACAAAAGAACAAATCGATCTAGCCGTTCTCAAGTGATGCGCTTACCATCATTCCATATTTTTTTTATAAAATTTAAATTAAATTGATTAATTAATTTTAAATTTTTATTTAGTGCAATGGTGGTAGATATATGATGGTGTAATATCCCCCATAAACAAACTATTCTTCAGGTACGTCTTCTACACAAGATAACCTAAATTCAAGTTTAGCTGCCTTCCATGGAGGCATTTGCCGTCGCCATCTATCACGCGTCACGGACAATTTAAGCACAAAGTCTGAAATGGACTTAGGTAACGGAACAATTTTGTACCGGCAGCACCGCCCAGCTCAGCGATAGCTCCTCGCCGCAGCCATGATAAACTAAAGAATGCACTATGGCATTAATAACGCCTCTACACATTTGTGTTCTTAAAGTAATAAATAAATGATTTTATTTCTGTAAGTAGGTTTGAAAACTTGATGAGCTCGGCGTTTCCTATCTGACTACTCTGAGAAGAAAGGCCGAAACAAACTCAGAGATAGACGATACGGAAACCGTCCATTCTTTTAACGATACTTCTTATAAAGCCATGTAAATCTGCTGTTATTGTTATAGGGCAGCAGATAAACGGAAACACTCTTTGTTACGTTCAATTGTAGACGTTGTGCTAATGTAATTTAATATAAAAAGGCACAAAGGTTTAAAAAAAAAAACACGGACAGGAAGATATTGTTCATTGGCCTTAAATAGAGTAGATTGCTTAAAAAAGAAAACAATAGCGAGAAGAGCCATACACAGCAAATAATAAATATCGTTCTACGCTCAAGTTGGATATCTAAGTGTGGATTTCACCAATGAAGTCAATGATATTAGAAGTAAAAAGACGTAGATATGTTACCTACCTAACATTCTATCTTCAAAAGCGGCACTATGTCACACTATTGACACGTGGAAGTAGGAGGGCATGTCGTAATTATCGGGAGCAAAAAAGAGACAAAACGAAGAAAATGTGGCTAGTTAGCCAACTTTTGACGTGCCACTTGCGGAACGTTTATAACCTATCTACCTCTTTTACATAATAATATCATTGAATGAAGTTGAACGCGTTCAAAAGCTGTCAGTGTACAATATTCCATAACAATTTGGACACTGACAGCTCTTGAACTCGTTCTAGAAATGCTGATCGCGTTCAGTTTAGTTAGGTAATAAACTAAAAAGTTAAGTTAGTTATGTAATAAACTAAGAAGTATGAAAGCATTGTAAAACTAATATAATAATGTGTGCTATAATTGTACCTGCATAGGTACTAAGCTAAGCAATAAAGCCAAATACCTTTCATAACCTCAAATATCATCATTTAAATAAAAAGGAAAAATGTTAAAGATATGTTTCAGTTTCTTTTAAATGAAAAGGAAAAATATTAAAGGACCATTTCAGGTTCTTGGTTTTTTATTTTTTTACATTCCCTAGGTATTTTTTTCTTATGAAAAAGAAAAATGTTTAAGGTTGTTTTCAGGTTCTTGATTTTTTATTTTCTTTTTATTCCCTAGTATTTTTTTAAAGTTAGTACAAGACGAACAGAGTTATCTTACGCGAGTGTGAGAGAGAGATTAGATTAGTACTTTGATACCTATTTATAATTCATGAAGTAGGACCTCCATTTTGCTCAGTCTTCTTATTTCTGAGAAGACAAATATTCGTATTTTTCATTAATGTTTAAGAGTACTGTGTATACAATTTCTATTCTGCAATATGAGCAATTGTTAAGTCGTGCGTATTTGCTATTGTATATTTTGGCAGATCATAATATATAATAAAGCGAGGAAATTTTTCACAGCTTTCAGCGATCGTTTTGCATCATATTCTAAGTATTTATATGCGTAAAGCGAAAATCATAGCTACTGCGAACGAAAGTTTCTAAAGCGATATTTACATGCTTGCGATTTATGAATTTGTGATTTTACTTTAAAACTTCATTTCAGATAAGAATGTCTGGGTTTCAAACGGAAACAGTACCATTACGGGTTCAACTGCCACTCGTTAGTTTAAGGTCTTACTCGAGAGTTTATGTTTGTTACTGACTTTGAACGTTACATAATCTTCTGAACTGTAGCAACCTATTCCCTGAGGTTTATGTGTAGTAACGACGAGAACCCGTCATTTACCTGTTCATCTCCGAGTCATTATAATTGACGTTTCGCGACCCTTTCTGAAAGTTTATTAACTACTTGTCATAATCAAACTTATGTCAAGAGATTTGATTGGCTGATGTTATTTCAAACAGCATTCAGAAACTAGAAGGTCTATCTTCAATTCTCGTATTTTTAAAAGAACCGTACCCATAAAAAAGCTTAAGTAGAAGTAGCCAGGGGTACTGGAGTACCACTAATAAAGAGTATGAAATAAAACGTCTTTTCATTCCATCTATTCGAAAAGGATAGATCATAGAGAAATCGTTTATTTAGTGCACACAAAAAACAACACAGCATACAAAACCACGATTAAATAATTACTAATTAGCTATTAGGAAATAGCTGCAAGGTGCCAATATACAAACATAATGACAACGACGACTTAGTTCGCCTTTAAGTCGCCTTTAAGTGCACCCAAAGGTGGTGTTTTCTATAAGAAACTTTTAGCCGGCAGTAATGAGTTTTAAATCCTCTTTATAAGTGCGTAATTTGGAACATCTTAGTGTTCAGCGCCAAAGAAACAAACGCAAATATTGTTTGAATAAAGACTGGCTGGTACGACGGCCCAGTCGCACCGCCCGGCTGAATAAAAAAAAGAAATTAAATTAAAAACACGCGAACTACAGCCCGCGTTTTAGTCAATTTTCACGGATTCATGGTTTTGTTTTGAAAAATGAATTCTTCAAGTGACAATGAAAGTATAGAATTAACTACTGAAAGTATTAAAACTGACGCACGAAATGTGATGGATAATCTATAACCTGCAGTAACGCGGGAGAAATATATGAAAGCCCATGGTAATTTTAATGGAGAAATGCAAGTGGCGCCAAGAATTTTTCAGTCTGTGTTTTTGGCCTACTTCCAGTACCTACTTAGCCAAAACTAAACAACCTTCCAGTCTTTGGAGTACCTACTCAATGCTTTAATCAACAGTTCTAATAACGACGTAAAACTGGACACATTCGAAATTAATAGCGTATCTGAAGAGGATGTCTGATGGATTTAAACCTAAAAAATCCAAAATGTTTAATGTCAAAAACGTGGAGACTTTCCGAATCCGAGGAGAATACAAAACGATTTTACAGAAATACCTGGACCTGCGTCCTGCTGATATGAAGAACAATCGGTTTTTCATCCGTTATCAAAATGGCAAGTGCTTCAAACAAGTTATGAGAAAAAATAAAATTTCTAACATGCCACAAGAAATCGGTACTTATTTGAAGTTACCAGATATCATCAAACTGTATAAAGGACATTGTTTTCGTCGTACTTCTGCTACCTTTTTGGCAGATTCTGGAGCGGACTTAACTGTTCTCAAGCGACATGGAGGATGGAAGTCGAGTGCTGTAGCAGAGGGGTATATAGAAGATTCCATTGAGAACAAGGCGAAAACATGTGAACGCATCGTGGAAAACATTAAATTGCAACCTTCAGTTAATCCATCCATGCCACTGTCGCCGCGCCCATTACATCCAAACAACGAGATTCACCGTCACATTTTCCTCAAAATGAGCCAGATTCGGACATTATTTCAAACATGCAGAATATAAAAACTACAGCAATCTCTATTCCTAATAAAACTGTAACAATAAATTTTCATTATTGCGAAAATGTCTCAAATGTAAATATAAGTTTTTAGTTGTTTTATTATTAGATACTATTTATTTTCAATTTAGTTGTTACTCTATGTTTTATTAAATAATAATATTACAATAATATATGAGGCGCCTTTTATTTTCTTATAGAGGGTGATGAAAAATATAGTGTATCACTCGGGCGCAAAATATATTTTTGGCTCGGGCGACGTACTTTGAATCCCTCGCTACGTTCAGGATTCTACTAAAGAATACCTCACTACGATCGGGATTCTACTCTAGAATCCCTCACTTCGCTCTGGATTCAAAAATCGCCCTCGCCGTAATAATATTATTTTGCTCCCTTATGATACAATCTACCTATTACTATATATTTATTATAAATCAACGCATTATAGACTTTTATGGCACTACCCTAAGCGCAGCGACCACAACCCGGGTTTTTAGCGTCGTAAATCGGTTGAGTAATAAAAAAGTAATCACAAAGTATATATTTGATTTGTACCCCGGGGTGCGGTTTTAGGGTTAATAACGTTCGCATAATACTCAGTCGCGATCTGTCAAAAGTACTTACCTCTAATTTCCATATATTTTTTACAAGTTTTGACGTTCATTGTCGCTGACTGCGGCTAGATTTTGAACGGTTTTCATTTAAATTGGCCTTCTGTGTCTTACCCCGCGTTTACACCCTAAAAGAAGTTGTGATACTTGATTTCAGCAAGCCTTGTGAAAAACATGCGTCATGTATTGAGGTTTTTTTTTTCAGACTTGTATTATAAACATATTTTGATTTACCTTTTTAACATTTTGACAGAAATAATGATACTAACCGTAGATAGAGAATAAACCATTCTCTATCTACGATACTAACGAAACAATAGTTGACCCAACAGACGTATCCCTATGTAGTCTGTGCAACAGACGTATGTCCTGTCCAAACAATAATTCATACAAAATTCCCATAGAAAATGCACTTTCAGTTTTCCCAAATGTTCCTTTTTTCCCGGCAACATTATAATTTTTTCTTTCCGTCAAAACCGGATACTACGAACATTTGAACAGTTATCGGAACTTATCTAACGATTTTTATACTTTTTCATTCGTTTGTACACAGGTACCGCTATTCGGACTGCATTTTGTGTTACTTCCCTTTCGACCGCTGCCTGATTCACCTTGGGAGAAGCCTTATCAGATTGTGTCGGCACTTATCACTAGCTTACAGGTAACATAATTATACCACTTAAGCACCACCACTATGGTTTACCTAAGAGTGCCGTGACCGCCACATAGCGTCCTCAATTTACCGTCTAATGACGTCACTCATTATGAATAATATTTTCATGAAAGCTAGTTGTTGTGTTTCGCTAGAGAGCGTGTTATGACACCGTTCGCTGTTATCATTCTTAGGACGGCCGTTACTGCGGCCGTTATGTGGCGACCACCGCCGTCTTATGAAACCCAAACTTACCTTTTTCCTATCTTGGAGATTTGTGTCCGCGTGTGAGGCCCGTATGCGGGCCGCCCGCATCCTATCGTTTCGTGCATACTTTTCCTGTCATGAAACGCACTTGGACGCGGATTGTCAGTGGCACTCGCAGACGCAACCGCGCTGCGCTCACGCATGCGGGTGTATCACGCGCGCGGGCACAAACCTCCGTGACAGGAAAAAGGCCCTCAGATTTTTTTCCATTAAAATGTGAGGAACGACGGAATCAGAACCATCGCTGTCATATATAACGCTATTTTTTTTTCGAAGAGCGTAATTAAAATCGTTTCGACTTATCTTTATACTCAAAATTATGTGGTGACACGTTCAGTTTCAGGATGGTTAAATATTGACTGTTTGTGTGCAGGGTCTGTGCGTGGCGATACTATTCTGCTTCACCAACCATGACGTCGTAGTCGCCACTAAGACATACTTTGCACGATTACGGACAAATACCGAGGGCATTCCTATGACTGGTAACACTTACCCATTAACTGGGTCGGTTTTACTTACTTATTTCATTAGCTTTATGATAACTATTATAAATATGATTAAGACCCCAAGCGTTTCTCGAACTCAGCGTCGTTTGAAACAGTAGGTGGTAACGCTTATTCTGTAAATAATTCCCATAAAAATTCACTTTAATCAAATTGCTTACCTAAAATCACCAATTCGATTACTTTGCACTTTATAACAGCCAGCCATCTGCAGCTTGACTAATTACAATTAACGCTGAGCTCGTTCGTTCAGATATCATTCGCAATTAGTAGCTAACTATGAGCTGAGTGAGCTGGCCAAATTTGACGATTGTAGCATTCGTTAAACGTCCGTGAATAAGCGAGCAAGAGCGAAACTCCTCCAATCACGAAGTCATTATTAAATTTTACACAAGTACCGATTATAAACCGGCAGTAAATTGTTTCTTCGCAAAAGATAAGGCATGTAGGTAAATCTATATCCACGATTGATTAATATTAGGTCGCAAACAGTCAGCTGCTAATTGTGATCTTATCTGGCACAGCTACTCATTTACTATCCGTTTTTAACATACATATTATTAATATATATATTATTTATTATATAGGTATATTTACTTAAGAATAATAACTTCTAAATGCAAAGGAATCTTTCCAGTATATTTTATTGGTACGCACTCATGGAGAAATAAGATACCTTCAAAACAGCCTGATTGTTAAAAGTATCGACCGTCGACATGCCATTAAAAGCATTTCATCTAAGTAACTTCACAGAACCGAAAATAATTCAATATTAAATATTTATTTCCGGCGTATATCTATTGTATGGCGCCCGTCATTCACTAACCATTCAAGGAAAATATATCCTTATAAATATAGCAATAACGCACATTTCACATTTTTCAGGTGTAACCGGGGCTGAAAGCTTAGTGAACACCAGAGACCACGTTGTATGACCTTACCTATAATTTTTAGGTCATCATATATTTAGTTGTAAGTGATAAGGTAATTATAATTATGCATAATTGAAATATACTCAGATTATAACTGACAAACTGTAAAACAATGTAATAAAAGATTACGAACTCATTCCACTTTCAATATTACGCATTATGCTCGTTTTTACATAACATAACATCACGCCATGTTTCCCCGAAGGGTTGGGCAGAGTTGTACCTGAAGTAGGTACACCCACATTTCATCATCATCATTTCATTTGTTTAAGTCCCATGTAATAGGGGGTGAGCCTATTGCCATCAACCGGAGACAAATCTAGACTCCGGGCTGCTACTGAGAAATTCCAGATAGACAAACCCAATAACACTTTGCCCGACCCGGGAATCGAACCCAAGACCTCATGCTCAGCAGTAGCGCTTGCGACCACTAGACCAACGAGGCAGTTTTTTTTTAATTAACAACATTTTCCTACAAATGACAGCTGCGTAACAAAAAGCTCATTAAAAAAATAAACACATCTTAACAAATGTACCAATTCTAATTGAAATTAATTGTGGCTCATTCTCTCAAAAAGCTGATTTAATACAATATTTAACAACTTAAATATACATAAATATAAGATATATGTTACAAGCTAAATAAATAATAAATATTAACATTTACTTATTCACTAATTAAAGTTAATAAGTAAAGTATAAGTACGTTCCATCAGTCGTAAAAATACACTCGAGAGCAATGAATCCGGGTCACTTAAAGAATCCTAAAAATCTCGGAAACTAAAAATGCTAGGTTAATGCAATAAATTGTATTTAATAGACAATGTAATACTCCTTAAATGAAGGTATTAAAACTTCTTAGTTATTGTAAAGTTATATCATAAAAAAATCAAATTTGAAAAAGGGCCACTTTCGAAGATGGAACTACGAAATTACAGCATTTGGTTTTGCTTTTGTTTGTCATCTGTCATTTATGTGGGTACATAAACCATGTTGATAGTGCTCTATATTCATTATTCAAGCTGAAATTATGTCGCTTACGCCTGAAGAATGCACCAGAATACTTACAATGCTGGAAACCGGCCGGAGTCAGCGCGATACAGCCAGGACTGTCGGTGTGTCGCTGTCAACAGTACAAAGAGTTCTCCGACGTTACGAAGAAACTGGTTCTAACCTACGCAGACCAGGAACGGGCAGAACCAGGTGTACCACAGCACGAGAAGACCGATACTTGGTGAACACCATGCTTCGAAATCGCTTTCTTACAGGAACTGAACTCACAAATCAGTTTCGACGCCTCGGAGGAAGTAACCCAAGTGCATAGACAGTAAGACGTCAGCTTGCTGAATCTAACTTAAAACCCCTTAGACCTGCAAACGGCCCTAAACTGGAGCGTGGGCATCGTATTTCAAGACTAAGATATGCCCAGAGCCACGTAAATTGGAGTATTGAAGATTGGTCAAAAGTTATGTTCTCCGACGAATCAAAATTTATGCTCTACAAGCACGATGGAAGACACAGAGTGTATCGAAGACCAGGGGAAAGATTCAAGCAAGCATGCATCGAAGAAAAAGTAGCCTACGGTGGTGGGTCTGTACTTGTGTGGGCCGGAATTTCTTCTGAAAGTCGCACAGAGCTGGTGATCATAGAAAACGGCTCTTTAACTAGCGAAAGATATGTGGAAGAAATCCTCAATGATCACGTTGGTCCATTTATGGTCAATTTAGGTGAGGATGCTATATTTATGCATGACAATGCCCGACCTCATACAGGTAGGATTGTGAATGACTACCTTCAAGAGATGAACATTACTCGTATGGAGTGGCCAGCGCGCAGCCCGGATATCAACCCGATCGAGCATGCTTGGGACGAGCTAGGCAGATGCGTAAAACAACGAAACCCTCCCCCAATCACGCTTCGTGAGCTCAAAATTGCTCTCACAGAGGAATGGGAGAATATTCCCCAAAATCGTATAAGGAACTTGGTGTACAGCATGCCAAACCGCGTAAACGCAGTAATGGAAGCACGAGGAGGCAATACGAAGTATTAAAATTCAAGAAAATCGTAATAAAGTTCAAAAATTTCATGTTTCCTATTTTTGTTTTAAGGAGAGATCAGCAGTTTTTTTCTTTATGTAATTTTGTGTTAATAAAATGTATGGTGACTCATATTTTTTTTACTTTCATTTAAGGAGTATTACATTGTCTATTAAATACAATTTATTGCATTAACCTATCATTTTTAGTTTCCGAGATTTTTAACATTCTTTAAGTGACCCGGATTCATTGCTCTCGAGTGTAGTTTCACAATATTTTGTACGAGGTAGGAATCAATTTGAAAATCATAACTTAATCTAAAAATGCAAAAGGACGCGATTTATAAAAAAAGTAAGTATATTGTTTACTTGAAATGGTTAGCTGACGATCCAAAACACATCATTAATATCACAAATGGAAATGGAAAGACTGACTGGTTCAACGAAGGAAATGTATTATTTGCTTTATAGAAAAAAGTTCCTATACTAGGTACGGATTACAACACTCTACTCGCAAAAAGAATGTATTATTCCGTAGCGTGAGCTGCATTATTCTTCTTCATTAATTCAAGTATAATTTTTCCTATAAACTATCCTCCACCTCGTTAAACCAGTCACCCTGTGTAATAAAATTCAATATCAAAATCGAAATCGGCAACGTATAATCAGATCCTGGCTCACCTTTTTCATCTTTAAGTACTTACTTCTTGGTCTTTCCTATAGCAAGTTTCTAACTATTGCTCCATGGTATCGCTCATTTGGACCACAGCCTAGCGAAATTCTTCTTTGGTTCATTTAATATATAAGAGAACGTTTTATCTTTCACTTCAAGCAATGATGTGAATCGCATCCATACTTTTATTAGAAAATTATTGCAAGTGCTACGCGAGATGAAATTGGTCAACCCCATCGTTTTAATCATTTACGATAGGTTAATTTATTACTATATCAACAAAATCAATGTTATTTATTCTAGAGAGATAAATAAATTGTTTTAATTTCATTGCCATCTTGGCAAGTTTCAGCTATACTCATTTTATTACTTCATACACATTTTGTAGCTGTCTGTCATTAATTAAAGTGATCCATCTGAGCATATCCTAAGCCAAAGAGAATTAATAACATCTATTGATGATTAACTCAGTTATCTTAATCCAATGAAACTGTGAACAAATTACTCAGCATATTTCGATGCCCCTGTCTAAAATAATACCCGTTTCTACGAGGATCGCAAATGTGATGAAGATAGCGTAAAGTACTAAGAGTATGGCACCAAGGCTTCTTCGGAGAGTAAATTTGCCGAGGAACAAGGTGATCCACAAGCAGACGACGGCCACGAGCAGAGACCCCACCACGAAGTCTATACCGGCGGAGTTGATGCGCACAGCCGTCTCGTCCGCGCCCTGCCCGATTAGCGTCAAAGTCCTGATCAGCCATGGTAATCCCAACGCAAACAATATTGCCAGAGAATTAGCTCCCAAAGCATTTGAAACTCCTATACCACCTTCACCTGTAATACAAAAACGTAGGATAAATACACCAACCCCTAACAGTTTTTTTAACGCATAAAGACATAATATCAATAATTAAGGCAGAGATAAACGAAAGATATTAATCTAAAATTAAATTATTTTTATTTAAAGCCTGTTATCAATATCGGTAGATAAACAAGTAATTCGCATTGCTTCGCTTGACGCATACATTTATATAACTAAAATATACATACATAGTATACGAAACAATTGTATGCAGTGATCGCTAGTACTTTGTGTACCTTTAGTAAAATATTAGTGCTTTAAGAGAGTTTGCTAGTATTCGCTACAAAGAAACAATGGTTCCATCCTTAAATGTAGGAACTGAATGAGGTCAATTGTGCGAAAACTTGCCCCGAAGTTAGTTGAAGTAGATTCGATTATCAGAATATGCAATAGAATCTATCTAAGAGGAGTACATACATACATAATATATCTATTCAATAGATATATTATGTATATAAGTACTCCTCTTACACACGAATGAATGAGGATTTGGTCTTTGGTTATAATATATCTATTCAATAGATATATTATGTATATAAGTACTCCTCTTACACACGAATGAATGAGGATTTGGTCTTAGATTGTATTTTAAGCTTTTCGAAATGTACTTACCTAAATAGATGGATAACATTGCTATATTTAATTGTATAACTTTTTCAGTCTTCTTGAAGTCGAATCTTATTTAAAAGTTTGACGATCCCTGATGTTAATAAACTTCTTATTAGACATGTTATCTACTTTTAATAATCTCAAAATTATTTAAGTACTAACGACGTAGAAATCTACATAATCTTCAGCTTTCGATACTGATAGATAATTTTGAGATATAAATGTTTAAACACACGTACCCATTTCGACCACCTAGACATAGGATTCTACCCGGGTAAATACCTAGATGATGGGTATTTTTTTTTTATAAGAACTATGTTATGCAAACGTATTTGTCATAACTTTTTAGATTGATGAGGGCAGCAAAGCGGGCAACTCGTTTATTAAGAGGTTGCACCGCGATGACAATATTGTTACTTAATAGTGCCAATGAACGGCATCCAGGAGATTTTTGCCACCAGCGGTGCAACTTAGAAGTGGGCAGACATTGATACTTGACTACTCTGAAACTCTGTGCTAAAAAGTTCAAGTGTATGACTGTGTTCAATTATTATTTTAAGCCCTGTAAAAATGGATACACTTAACGGATTATTAAAAATAGATGAATTTGAAAAGAAAATTACCAAAAAAAAAATCGCTAAAATTGCTGACACTAAATCCAAGTGACACTGCTGGCAGTGAAGTGACAGGTAACGTCAGCCCAATCTAAACAATAAACATCTGTTCGGTTTATTTTTTTTGGCATCATTCGCGAATCAAGTATATAATTAAGTATTTATTTTGCATTTCGTGTATTTTTACTTTAGTCATGAATCACAATTTTATCATAATCTACAATAACAAAACACCATAGCAGACAAAGATATTACAAGTAATAAGATTGCACGTGTGCATCTTGTTTTATGGCCGATTTGACAAATAAAAGGGCCAGGGAAGGTGTTTGAGGAAAATCATTTATAATGGGGAAATGTAACAGATATGGTCAGTATAATAGCAATTTGTTTGTTGAATGTTCCATTAACCTCGGGAGCAGCAAATGATCATTTTGTGTTCTCGACCCGTGCACAACGCTAAACGGAACCGACTCACTCCAGAGGTGGGAGCAAAAATTTTCAGAATCTTAAAAAAAATGAATATGGAATCGAAGATAACTAATATGACTAGTGACTGCAAGGGCACGAACTAATTACGGCAAAAAAAAATTGGTTGAGGGAGCACAGCTGTTCAATAACTTACCGGAGGAGTTAAAGAAGTGTGACTGTATAAACATATTTAAAAATAATCATGTAGATATGTACCCTGTAACGTCACCAGAGGCAAATATAATAACTACAATTAATTAAATGTAAGCACTTTTGTATCTCATTCTAAGTGAACTGTTATAGTTCTTATGAGAAATAAATTATTTAAACCTAAGATGACATATCCATTACCATCCTCATTAAATAAATAATAATAGTCTAATCTTTCTATTTTACAAAGAAGCTTACACAAATTACCAGACTACGGATTTTTTTCGTTGTTAACGTGATCCATAACAAAGACGATGCATAAATAGTGATTAGTCTTAATCAGTAAAGAATTTCGTTCATCACTTAATGTTTTTTTTTTATAATTACAAGCCGTGTGCTCGATGGGATTTTCCATCAGCAAAATATCGAACTTAAATACAAACTTTCATCCCTTGTTTAACCCAGGTCACTTTCGTTACACAGGGTGGGGCAAAAGTAATGTCATAATGTGAATCGGCTGCTATTAGGTTGAAAATGAAAAAATTGTGCCCTGTTGATGCTGTTGTTGTTGTGGAAAGATTATTTAAAGCTGTAAAATTGATGACACTTTGTTTTATTTTTTGTGTAGGGCATCTCGTAGCTCACCTCTGAGGTGATGACTACTTAACCGGTCAATCCTGCGACTGCCTTAAGCTACTAACTTAAAGCCTCCAGCCAGGGGCAAAACTATTCTAAATTAAAACTAGGCGAACGCTCGCTAAGGGCACCCCCTGTGGGGTACGGACCTCGGCTTAGGGCGTCGCTGGGGGGAGGACAGCAAGTTGGGACAGGCTGGATCAAAGATGATTCATTATTATTAATCGGGGAATTTAAGACTACATTTCTCAGCAAAACGCGGGCTGGCGCTTCTGCGAGCAAGGGTCGGTGGGGAGATTGATGACACTAAGTCAAAAAAATATATATACTCGTATCGGTTAATTTACCCCCTTCTGAGTTGATGTACATTTCTGCTAGTTTTGAATTAATCTGGCTCAATTTTGGTGATTTCTTGTTCTTGTCTTGGCTTTCAAGACTTTCAAGGTTATGGATTATGTTTGTAAACGCGAGATTTCAAAAAGCACCAAAAGAACAAGTTATCGCTAAAACGAGATCGAGAACTAGATTACATATGTAACTTAACTTTTTTTATTTTACATCAATTTAATAGTCGAATTTCGAGAAATAGAAATATATACATATCTACGTGCACGCATTTAAAATTACCATTACTGTTATTTTAATACATTTACCCATGGCTTAGGTTTTTACCAGGGTAAATACCGGGTTTTTACGCAAATGGGAATTTACCTAGACATTTTCCTTTTGGGTATTTACCCGACGCCGATCTCTACCAACCACCTGACAAGCGCGCGGAAGCAAGTTTAAGTAGGTAAGTAATTACAAAAACGCAAAGCTAGGGGACGCAAATATTAAAATCAACAATTGAATAAATAAGAAAATAATATAAACCTGAGACTTGTTGACATGAATAAATCTGGGAATTTATTGAAATATAACTGCCACTGAACAAAATGTGAAGTGTTATCATAGAAAACACAAACCAATTAAACTGAATGTTGGACAATAGCAACATTCGCATAGCAACTAAAGATTCGCAGACGCAATTCTAGCAATGAACGATATGAATAAATAAAATATCTTAAATTAGATTTCTCCTTGATCAAATCCACAGTACGTACCTCGCCTTGACATGATGAAAATGGAGCAGGCCTCAGGAAGGCATCCGCCGAATGCCAAAAACGTCATGCCCATAACAGATTCCGGAATGAAGAATGTGTGTCCTGAAGAAAAAAAAATAATTCAATAAAATAATCGAAAATTCATATTAACCTATATTATAACTAAAATAAATATTTTAGGAATTCATTTAAGATCAAATTTTTTTATAATTATTATAATTGATCCATCATCGGTCATAATCAATTTGCAATTTTATTGTAGATTATTATTGCTGGGTATCAAGGCAAAAAGGTAATGACTTTAGGTATTTATTGTATTTTCCTAGTAGGTACAGCACACTATTTGTTCAATGGTCTAGTAGTAAGTCTTTTGTCTGTTTCCATTATTGCGATGTTTATGTTTTAATGGATCTCGTGATCAAAAGTAAGCGAACTTGAACTCCTTTTCGTATTATTAACTGTCTTCAAAAAGGAAGGACGATATAATATTATGTTCGTCTTTTTATTTTCTGTTTTGTTTTTTCTTCGATATTTTCGTCAATTATGGACCGATTTTGAAAATATTTTTTATTTAATTATTAGAAAAACTTTGCGCGGTGGTCCCATATAAACTTTATTAGCTTTGCTTGGGTAGTTTTTGAGTTTGCTTCGATAATACATATTTAATCCACTTTGTGTATCTTGATGATGTTATAATACTTCCTGTCACTGTTGTTTACGTACCAAGTAGTGGTATACGAATTGGTGTGGGACAGTTACTATAATTAAAAAGTGAAAATCAACATTAATTTCGATTGACGGTGGCAATAAACTAAAATACTAACCAAAGACACCGACTTCTAAAATTAAAGTAATTTTTCACTTTGTAGTGGTTTTTTTGAAGATTTTTTTTTAAGTTTTTCGTAGTTTCTACATACACATTATTTAAAAAAATGTAATTCAACGAAGTATGTTGACGAAGTGAGTTTCATAAGTAGAGTATCAGTAAGTCCGTTCAATTACAAACTGTTTCTAAGTTAGTACTTCGAGGCTCATACTTGCAGCCATAAGGTATAGGTACAAGGTTATTTTCAGCCCTCTTGTAACCCAATGTACATGTATGTCCAGTCTCTAATAAAATCCGGGCGTATTTCACTCTGAGCGCATTTAATCCCGTCAAGGCCGAATTTATCCGAACAAGGACAATCTTGCTTAGAAAGGATATAGGTACAGCTAGCTACTGTCTTAGAAATTCCTTTATACAGAATAAATGTAATAAAATGAAGATCAGAGAATCAGGGTTATTATCCTTGACCTGACGAAAAATTATATTATTCTGACTCCACCTGGCACTATTTCAAGTGCAAGTCATTAAAATGGCAGTCATCATGATCATTAATCATGATAATTCACCATTGTCTTAAAACGTAATATCCTAATTACATTTGTCAATATACAATCTTTTGTTGTAATGAGAAAGTTAATTGAGAATAACTTACCAATAACAGTCATGCTCCACGACACACAGTAGGAGTTGGCGCCGATCCAAATAATGCACATGAAGAAAGCTAACGGGTACCATCTCCTGAACCTAGTCGGTGACGGAATGGTCAGCGTCAGCAACAGCTTCAAGGGCCAAATATACAACCACCAGCATCTATACAACATTGAGTTTTCTTTGGGAAACCGGAATACACTCTTCTTTGGTTTAACAATCACGTCTTCGTCAGCTGAAAAATGTATGTAAGTACATATTATATTTAAAATCAATTTTAATTACGTTGGCTACTTGATCGACGGTTATTACCACCATCTTACCTTTATCTACAACGGTCACTTTCTCAGGATTCACAACATTCACAACGTCGGTAAACCCGTTGTTATCCACGCCTTCTTCAATTGACTTTCCATTCTCAGTAGGAGTTACAACCGCAACTGAAAGTGTGAAAAAGATACCTTCAACGTTTCAAATGTAGATTGTATTAACATACAATATGTTGATATATGATTGGTACCATACCTTCTAAATTGTCCTTTTTGAAACACCTTGCGACTAATCGGTCATAGATGGCGAACATTCTCATACTGTTGAACATGACAATGAAGTAGAGGACATATAGGACTCCCAACACAACTGCCTCATACCAGTCAATTTGTCCGTCCCATACAAAGACAACCAGCACACTGACGTTAACCATATAGATGACCACATCTCTTGTGACGGGTCTTGCTTCTAATGGTATTGGCTGAAATATACAACGTTTATAGAATCAACACTATTAATTAGCAATAATGATAGTAGGTATAATTATGTATTTTAAAGAATAGGTAGGTACCCTGATAGCAGCAAGACCTCCCACGGCAGCAACACCAAGCGCATTGAAAATGGCAGAGCCAACGATTGTCCCGATACCCATGTCAGATTCAGTTAAAAAGGTTGATATAACGTTGACAAAGAACTCAGGACAGGAGGTGGCGACCGACATGAATGTAGCGGCAGCGACATTCTGAAACAAAATAGAAACGTTCAAGATCACAAACATTTATCTTATCTTTGCATGCATAGGAACTATATATACCTCGCAAAACGCCATCAAAAAATAATATTTAATTTTGGTCATAATTACCTGAGGAATTTTTAAGTCTTCGCAAATAATTTCCACACACGGGATAAAATAATCATTACACACGATAGCCAACAGCGTAAATGAGTAAACACCAAACAGAGCATAGAGAACGAAAGCTCCCTGCCTTAGCTGCTCGTCTGAAATTTCAAAAAACGAACTAAATTCCATTTTCACACGAAAACAAAAATTCGTTAGCAGTACAATAACTTTTGAAAGGAATTTAAATTAAACTATTGAACTTGTAAATTGTATCGCATTTTACAAAGAATTACATATTATTAAAACGTGAAAAAGACGCAAACTATTTCACAACCGTGGAGGAAGAATTCTAGATTAAGATTGACTTACCGCTGAAGATGCTATCAGGAAAACTTTCGATCGAGTCCCCGGACGAGCACGAATTCTCCCGCGCGATGCCGTCCTCCGTGAACTCCAGCCTCGTCCTCAGCCACGGAGTCCAGTGCCAGGTTACATGCTCGTCATCCAGTTTCCTCATTAGCTCCTCGTTCATAAACACGATTTTACCATTTCTACTTATTGGGTGTACTGAATTGCGCAGCGCGGTGTCATCTATAAATACGAGTAAACAGGTAGAACGTAAATATAATTCCACTCGACACATATGAGTAGCAAATATGGCGTGTATAGTGTCCCGCGGGAAATTGATTACCAAAAAAGTCACCTTTATGATAGTGATAATACTAGTTAATGAGGCAATCGATGTGATGTGCGGTCACATAAGCCGAGGCACGATATGGTACGCTCAAGCACACGCTACCGAACTTTATAAACATGAAATTGAGCATTAAATAATTATACTATAGTAATTTAACAAGATCAGTGTCTAACAAATCGTTTGAAATATCAAGTAAACGTCTTTCTTTGAGAAGTTAAACATTACAGCGCAACTTTGTTACAAACAATACAACGTCTTGTTAGCAAGGATTTTAATTCATAGCTTACTAGCACTAGTCTCGGCAAACTGAAGAATTGCTCAGGATAATAGGCCACCTAATGCTTATTGTATGCATTTCCTTACTTATTTCTAACCTACACGTGAATATATATATATGCGGATTTTTTTCGTAATATTATTTTAACAATTCAACTTACTGAATTCCTCAAAAGCCTGCGTACAGCCGGTGGCCACGAGTACCGTCCACAGGACGATCCATGGGTTGGCGCGTGTCATGATGTCCACTCGTTGTGTGACCGTTCCAAAATAAAGAAACTGGAAGAAATTAACCACTTAATATCACACGACATCCACACTTGTCTACAACTTGATTCGAAATCCTGTGTGCAAGCTAATAGCATACTGAAAACGGAACACATATTGTTTGTATAAGAAACACCGAGTTTAGCAATGATTAGTACGTTTTCTAGTTCTACAGGTATAGTCGCATTAGATTCATATCGAATATCATTGATTACAGCAATTAAGATAAGATCGTGTTACGTAATTATTGCCATACTACAAGCAAATGCGACACGCTGCTAATCCCAATCGTTAAGAAAGACGAATAGTTTCTAAAAAAGTTACTTGGCCACTTTAAGTACATCACGTAAGTATTTTTTTTTGTTGATTGCCTAAGTTAGTATAACATATTTTCAAAGAAAACTGCGATCTGATTGTTTGTCAAAAAGTTTAACCGAATTAAATTTGCTTATGTCACATTTTTTTACTATTCGCAATGCGACTGTTGCAATTATGTTTTCAAAATATTTTTTTAGCGAATTCCAGCGGAAAAGTAGGTAATCATTTTCGAGATAGTGGCTACTTGAAATTGAAAACTGTTATGTTTCAGACTGATAGCTACGGACAGTCCACGATAATAACACAATAATTTTAGATAAACTGCTAACCACCAGTCGATAGCCTGTTTATTACTCCATGTTTATCATAGGTGCTAATAGAGAAATTGCTGCACAATGATTTATTCATATAAACTAATACAAAATACTTTGCGAATGTGTACTCACTTCAGATCGACTCGCTCTCACACAAGGCGGCAGCAGCAGACAGCTGTTAGTGGTAATAAAACATTATTACTCGATTGCTCATTAAATATCTACGTTACTAGAGCGACAGCTGCCACTCCGCAATTACCAAGGATCTCACGACACTGAAAGAATGATATCAATGCCAGAGGTTTTTAAGTAGATAATCTTATTTGATAAGAGATTCCTTTGTAGCGATTAGTAGAATTCAGTTATTAACTTATTACATTACACGTCAATGATACGCACATAGTTTGTGTACAAGAATGCGATCTTACCAGTAGGTTTCTCATGATTTTCGTTAATGATGGTGGTGCGTGGTGCTCCACCAGCGCGGGCGCAGACGCTTTACCCACTCAATGATTATTGTGATTAGTCACAATACACAATCAAACGAGGTTGATAACTTGCGTTTGTAGCTATTGCAGTCAAATGCAAGGTAATTCTCTGTCAATATTTACATGTAGAAGTGTACCCACACATTTATTTTAACTAAAGCATATAAACATTGGTGAAATAGACACGGACTTTAGTTCCATTTAGTAAATTAGCTAATATATTTGAATTAAGTAATTGAGTTTTAAGTGTGAATAAGTGACAATAGAAAACAGGAATAAGGTACCTATTGCACTAGGAAGTCGGTTAAAATATATTAAGTACCTAACTTAGTATTATTTAGCCGACTTCCAAAAAGGAGGTGATTCTATGTTCATCTTAAGTGTGTTCATCGATATTTTCGTTCGTTCGAAGGAAGAGTCCTTCTTTAAGTTCGGGATTCAAAATAGCACCCGTGATTGCCCCCGAGTGCAGAGCAAGGAGCTCTGAGTTAAAACTCCTGAGCGAAGTGAGGGAGACTAGAATCCTGACTGCAGCGAGGGATTTAAGCTCGCCCCAGACGAAGGCACCTTTATTCGCGAGGAGAATACTCTACTTTTTCCACCTACTGCGCGGTAATAAAAACCAATTCGATTGTCGAATTAGTAGTTTATGAAACTGTTAAGTAACCGGGGAATACCTAGTTATGAGTAGTTCAGTACACTTTTTTATCTAAACTCATCCAATTTCATCACTAAATAAATAATATCGTAAATATGACTCAATTCCAACGTCTGCGTCACAGTAGCCAATCAGTAGAACATATAAAGTGACAACTCCTTGGTCGAGCTGTATTTTAATAGAAAAAAATGTATATTATAAAAAGGTGTCATACGACTTTCTTAGTTGAGGTTTCAATTTCAAATCACATTATGCAGCAGCGGGTCGCAATTTAATTCAGTACAATATTATTGCCCGGCTAGAGCCTAATGCTTTAATGAGTTGCTAAAGTAATGTCTGTATGACATATAATATGACATTAGCGAGCAAGTGGTGTGAAAAAATGTTTTTGCATTTGGTAGAGGAACACTCCGCGGTGGTCCCATATAAATTGTATTAACTTTGTTTGGGTAGTTTTTGAGTTAGTCAGTAATACATATTTTTCGGACTATGTGGATGATGTTTTAATATTAACTTCCTGTCACTGTTATTCACATAGCAAGCAGTGGCATCGAAAGTGTGTGGGTTAGGTACCACAACTAAAAAGAGAAAAATACAAAATCACACAAAAATTTAACTTAAATTTCGGAAATCGGTGCCAAAAAAACTAAAAATGCTACCCCAACGACACCGACTTCCGAAATTAAAGTTATTATTCACTTGGTAGTGTTTATTTTGGAAGTCGATTGTATTGTCACTCATTACACTTATGCACATTAAACACTAATCATTAAATGCACTAAAACCTGAAATAGTTCGAATAAAAGACGCCACAAAGTACTTACACTTCTGTTAAGTTGTAGAGATAAAAGATGTTTCAGTATTTATTTAGTGTAAGGTAGCTTCACAGCTGACCATAATTAAATCATTATTATAATTATTCTAATCATTAACGTAGCACCTAATAATTTCGTATTCATTTTTATAACAGCCCTACTAAGACTCCTCTATCTAAGCAAGCCAGATTTCTATTCTATTACACAGAAAATGACGATGTTTCTAAGAGAATACGTTTTACGCTTATTAGTTTCACTAACTACTTTCACTTATAATGACCTCATTAACTACACGTGCTCTGTAGTCGCTAATCGAGTTAATCGCAAACATCTAAGAAGGATTGCATTGTCATACAACGTGACAATACCGATGCGGATGAATTTTTCGACGCCATATTTTAGTTTATTACACCTGCCGGTCTCCTGAATCGAGCCACCGTGCATTTTTATTTTTATAGGCCTAAAACATCAGAATAATGATAATCCAGAGAAACAGTTTTTATGCCGTTTTGAAGCTGACATACTGGCCATCAATCCGGTATCATCATTGTTCCAAATTTGAAAAAGAGAAGAAACTGGGAGTGTGGTTGCTCTTGAAGAATTCAAATTTCAAATTCATTTATTAATTTTGTGCACATAGGGTAAAATTATACAGATGTTAATTTTTTTAAAAACCCGGGTCCATACTATGTCCCACCAGAAGGCATACAAAATAACTTAGGTAGTCGAATGTCACATTAACAAAATATAAACAAAACATATAAAATAAAATCAATAGGTAAGTAGATGTCTCAATTTCATGCCAAACACTAATAGTTAATAATCCAATAATATGTAGAAAGAACAAGCTTTTGTCAGAGCATCTGTAAGTCAACGGTTATTTCGTTATTTGTTTTGTTTTTCACTTCATGTAAGTCGTTCTGCCTTACAAAGAATTCACTCACAAGAGACTGGCTCAAAACCAAGACGCTACAACACGACAAAACGATTTCCTGTTTCTATCTTTGAACAAAAATATGCATGGTGGCTCGATTCAGGTGTCCGAGAGTGTTGTTTAGTTAAGTTATGATATTATAACATATTTTTATTATGAATTAACTAGCTGACCCGACTGACGTTGTCCTGTCCAAATTTCAATAATTCATATAACATTCACACAGAAAATGCAGCACAAGTAAAGGAGAAAAGTCCGAAAATCGTGAATTTGTAGTTTTCACACTTTTTTTTTGCGATTACCTCCTAACATTTACAATTGTAGAATTGACCGTGTCGTATTTATGGGAGAACAATTTTTTCAACTACAAAATTAAGTTTGTTCTTGGGATAAATTCATTCCAACTACGGTGCCCTTCATTGTGCGTGGTCCGATATGCACTTGGCCGGTTTTTTATATATAGAATAGGTATAAGTTGTTATTTATGTATATTTCATTTTAATTCTGATTAAACGATTTATAGTCACCGCACAGACTTCATTCACTATTCCTTCTTCATTTAGTCTATCTCTCTGTGGAATGCTCTCCCCCAGGAAATCAGGTTGGCGAACAACCGATTATCTTTTAAAATTAAAGTTCGCGAGCACATTCGCAAGAAGCTGGCAGTATCATCACAACGGTAATGTTTTCCTATTGTTTGTCTTATTTGTGCTTATATTTATATATAATTAGGTGTATTTATTATATTTATACTCGTAGTTTTTAATATTATGTATATCTTTATATTTAAATAAATATTTTTTTCCTCAATTCTCGCTATTGCACCTACCACTGTTTGTCTCTGCATCACCCAAAGGTTGATTAAGTCCGCCTCTGTACATTTATGTGCTTGAAGTGTTAATAAATAAAATAAATAAATATAGAAAGAGCAGGAGAATTCTTAAATTAATTAAAGGTTTTGAAGAACAGACGAAAGAACTTTACAAAGGTTACTGAACTGTTTAATTATATTATTATTTATTATACTATGTATTTATACCCGCATAAGTCTCGATCCAGTGGGAATATCGAGATTATACAAACCTTATGTCCTGCCCAGGTCATTGTCTACCCATGTGCCAAATTTCATCTAAATCCGTTCAAGCCGTTTTAGCGTGAAAACGTCAACAATCAAACTCACTTTCACATTTATAATATTACTAAGGATACCATAATTCATTTTAATATCTTTATCGTAGTTCTTTACCGGTTACTTAATAATCTGCAAGTAGGTAATACCTACGATTACGTAATGCTGCATTAAAGGTCAATGCGTAACTGAGTATGTTATTTATTATGTACAACGTGTAGAACTGGCTTAATAATAACGGCAGTACGGTCCATCGAAGGTTAAGCTACGCTTTTCGCGGTCGGTTCGTGGATGACCATACATTACGTATCGAGACCTCCGTGCTTCGGAAAGCACGTTAACACATTCAGTGCCGGGAGCCCTTCTGGAAGGTTCACCTAGTCGCATGGGATGCCAGGAGCCCTCGCGGAAAGCTCATTTTAAATGTAGGTTTTTCCAGCTTATATAAACCGTGAAAATAAAATCTGATCTATATTTTAACAAGATTAATTAGTATATGTGTTGGTTTTAAAATTTGTATTATATTGTTGTTTTATATTTTTTTTGTAATTTTTTGTTTACGGTTACAAATATTCACAAAAAATTTAAAAGGTTGAAAACTACGACCCCTAAAAACGCAATTGTATTTCGTTTTACAGTGTTTTATAACACGATTTTAAACCTAATTCTGTTGACCGTCCGCGATGGTTAACTTTAGCGCAAACGTAATGCCGGCAACCCTCCCGGAGGGTTCACTTCCAATACCTATGTATGGCGGCATGGCGTATGACTTCTATGAAAAGTGAGTGGAGTCTTAAGCCGCTGGTCCCTCGTAGATCTTTGACAGTCGTTACGGATACTGACAAGCCCAATAGTCTAACAACCAGTCTTACCAAGGAGTATCGTGTTGCCCAGTATGGGTTGAGTGTGGAGATCAAATAGCAGTCGCTCCATGTAAAATAGAGTTGGGAAAATTCAATGCAGAATAAAGGTGTCATTTAAATAATGCAATTATACCACCACCACATGATTTCAATTCAAAAAACTTTTTTCAAATTCTAATTCTAATTTCAAAAAACAAAAAGTGATTATTTTACACATTTGTATAAACTTTTATTCAGGGCACAAACATAAAATCACGAAAAAAAACACATTTAATCGAGTTATGCGAACATAAGTGTATGGAACAGCAGATTTTTTCCACACTTTCTATGTTCGCCTTACAGCTAAAGTTGTCTTTACCCAGTTCATAGTCTATCTGAGCGCCAAATTTCATTCAAGTCTTATCTTAGTTATTTATTCATATCCTGGCAAACTTACGAAACTTACTTTCGTTACTAAATAACACTACATCATAAAAATATCCAATTGAAAGTTCGGTGAACCTACAAAAGTACCACTTCCGTAAGTTTCCCAAGGTATGAATAAATATCAATTTATTTCTTTTATTTCAAATTTACTTCGCTAAAACATCCTTGGTATATGAATTTCGTAAGTTTACTAACAACAAAAAACGTATTGTATTAACATAAAACGCAGAATTCGAACAATTTGAATTTTATAACCGTCAGAGATAAAATTTAGTAGTTTTTCCACGGTGTGTAGGTTAGGAGTCCCACATTAGGTACAGTTTTTCATCAAAATGTCAATTTCACAAAACTGCAGATTCGTAAGTTTGCCATAGAGGTGACGGTATCATATGCAGAGTTTGTACGTAAGTTCAATGACTGTTTTAAGCTGAGAAGGGATAAATGATAAGGGAATAAGGAATTATTTATTTGTATAATATATTATATACTTTATCGTAGGTACTTCAGAAAATACATAACCAAAAAAACACTACAATATAAATGGCGACTGGCTTTATCGTTTTCTGCGATCTTCCAGGCAACCTTGGAATGGACATTGATGACACCATCAATAAAATAAAATAGGGGCATAAAATGGGGTTGTCATTTGTGTAAATATAGATATAATATACTATAATAGATACATAGTTATATACTAACTACAATGTGTAACTGAATTAATGCACATTATGGAATCAGTTTGTTCAGAATCGTTTACTGAATCGATTTTTAATAAAGGTAAATTTTTATCCCAAAAATAATTAAAACTACGTACTTAAATTACAGTCACACTCCCGCTGTACCGTCAAAATAAACCAAAATTGACGAAGTACCTACTACGCTAGACCCTTAAACGTGTGCGACTGTGTGCGTGCGTAGGTTTGTAATCAGCCCTATAACTAAATTGATAAAACAATGTTTTATACATAATACTAAAAATTCAGTGTATGTCTTATGATCAGAGTGGTACTGTACAGACTGACATAAGCAACCAAAAGAAATGACGAAGAATATTACACAGAATATTATATATTAGATTATTATACTACGAGTATTTAAAAATTAAAGGTAGAAATACCACTGATCAATTCACTTTCCTTTTCATACATAGTACGTACCTAAAACTCAATACAATACAATGGGGGGAAACCGTGCAATCTATAAGGAAAACATAACACTCGTCTTATTTTTTATCTTGCTTACCTACGCACTCAAAACCTTAGCAAATACCCTTCTAGACATACATATTATAAATTAATCTCGCTTTTCCTTAGAACAATGCAACGGATCTTGATGCGGGTTTCACCATAATTTAGAGCATTTATCCCGAAAGGTTTATGTGTATAATACATTTATATTAAACTTATATGGCACAGAAATCTTGATATTTTGAAAAGTCAGACATGTTGCTATTTCAGTATATTGCTCCCGAGCGACGCATGAGCGGGTCACTCGTTGGATTGTTGCAACGTAACCATACAGCGCTACTAACTTTTTCCAGGGGCTTCGGCCGCGTAGTGGTCGAAAATTATCTCATGGGAACGTACTACCTGTGTGCTAAATTTCGTTCAGCCGTCATGATGTAAAAGGGTAATAGACCGACAAGGTTACTTGCGCATTTGTGGATTACATCACGGCGGTATCCACCAAAGCACTATGTAGGGGTATACGAGTATGTACCTATAGTAAGTATACAATTCGCCAGATACATGTAAGTTATAAAAATCCAGGCTCCAGGCTGCTAATTCCTTTCGAAAAACCCAACAAGACTTTGCCCGTCATTAACAGCCTAAAAAAAGAAAGAAAATACGTTTATTTGCGGTAAAATATGACGCAAGCAAAGAAAAAAAACAAATAAACACGAAAATAACAATTCGGAGGAAAATATGCGACACAGACCGCCCGCCGGCGGCCTAAATCAGTGCTGTCCTCTGTGTCCCAAAACATGCAGCCAAACTGACCATAATTATTTAAGTTATAAAAGTTATGCGCTGCCACCGACGACGTCGCCGCGCCGTGACGAAGTTTTGGGCCAACAAGATCTGAATTACAGTCGTGCCAACGACACGATGAAGAAGAAAAAGTCCACTGAACCACCAAACATTTAGGATTAAGTATTATATCAATTTTATTTTTTAATTATATGAAAGAAAGAAAGAATAATATTTATTTGGACACAGTTCGTGAAACACAATAACAAAATAAAAAGGTAAAATAATCATAAAGCAATAGTGTGTGCCTCACGGTTGCGCCAAAAAGGTACATGCTGGTATAGGCAGGTATATGCTGCACCGGTTGACGTCATCACGTCAACGCCGGCTGTCGCTGAAAACCAGCGCTGGGGCATTCGCATCTGGCTCTGGGTCGCAGCATTTGGGTGCCCTTCTACCAGAGATGTGTAATGCTACGTTGCTATATGGATGCGTTTGATATCCATCAATCATATTCATTGGTCTACATAGCATAGCACTGGTGGAAACGGGTTCAACTAAGTTTCATTTTTAAATGGAGATGGTATGAATAGGAACTATGGAAGCGCGACTGGTGTAGCTATGTACAGAGCAGCCGCAGCCGCTCCCGGTGCCTTCCATTCTTTCATTGCATAGCTTAAGAGGGAACAGGGCCCGCGATTCTCCATACAAACGTATTCCCCGTTTTTCTTCCTGAATAATGACTGTCATTGCAGCTGTCATTTTTTTTTTTATAAAATCGGGGTCTCTGTAGGCATGTCCCTGTCATTTCCTTTTTTTCAGCAATGAATAAGTAAGGAAACTATGACCCTCCAAAAATTACAAAAATGCCCCATTTTTACCGCCGTGATTATAGGACTACCAGACTAATTCGGAAAAGTTTATAGCATAAAAAAAAAATAGGAACCTAGACATACTCTTTCTTAAAATTTAAATGTAAAAAAATATTAAATCGGCTAAGTTTTCGAGGAGAAAAAAGGAGAATGCCAAACGTGGTTTTCGTCAAAAATTTTGTGATATAATCGGTCTGAGCTGCAGTTGTTCCTATCGCACTTTACGGGGCTTAACTCGGTTTTTCGGGCGCAGCGCGACGGCAATAGTTTCTTCAAATACCTATTTTTCAAATTCCTCGCAGCCCCTGTTCCCTCTTAAGCTGCGCATCTTCCTCGCCCTGCTACCTCGCGGCGGCGCATCTTCATAACACATCTTATTCGCTCCGCTACACAGCTCAGCATTAGTGGAAACACTCACATAGTTTAGTAGCTTTGCTTTCACATCCGCTTTCACATCTCTGGTGTATAGGCAACCTTGTGCCGAGCGATGGCCGTTTTGCGTAGATATGACGCATATTTCCCCCAACTTTTTCTTATGTGTTTTTTCTTTGTGTCATATTTACCGCAAATAAACCGAGAAGATCGTCGCTCCACCTAGCCTGAGGACATCCTACCTTATGTTTACTAATTCGCTGGCTCCACTAGGTACAGGACACGTACCCTACGGCATTCAGTTCTAAGACTAATATGTTTTAAAGAAATAGTAGATTGTTATACAAGGAATCAATTCCTATAAGACGTATTTAGACTATAGTCCGAGTAGAAATTGATGACATTCACCAGTGTTAAACACTCTACTTTTCATTTAGAATATAAGGAAAGTAAAAAATAGTAGTTTCTAAAATAATAATAACATGAGCAGTACCTATTTAAAATTAATTGAGAAGTTATAACAATTTGTGTTTTTTTAAAATTAAGGAACACCGCGTCACTGCCGCGGGCCATCCCGCTTAATAGGTTTTTTTAATTCACACTGGCTGTTTAAACAATCATAAGACAGCAGCATTTTTATCGATATTTTTTCTTAAATGTAAAAATTTTCGTAGGCGATTACCTAACCTTTAAATCGTCGCGAATCTCTCAGGGAACTATTCAGAAAGATTAATATTATGACGCTACCTTGCCAATTCATTTATGAAAATATTTTGTATGTGAGAAAAAATCTACATCTTTTTAATAAAATAAGTGATAGACATATTTTTAATACTAGAAATAAAGATAAAATAGATCAACCAATTTTCAGACTATCTAAAGTATCATCATCTTTTATGGGGTACTGTGTTAAATGTTACAACAGAATACCTTGTGATTTAATAGAATTAAATGAAAGAAAATTTAAAACTCATATAAAAAGTACACTTTGTAAACAAGCATATTACAAATTAGAGGATTATATCCAAGATAAAAATGCTTGGAAACATGCTGGTCCTGCTCCATAGGACAATTTAGAATCTAGACAAAATCTAACTGGTTGCCAATTTAATTGTATAGTATTATTTTTTTAAACTTTAATTTTATATTCTGTGATTACTTGAACTCACACACTGACTTATTATTAGTAGTACTTGTTAAAATGTTAAGAATATCGTATAATTTTACAATGTTTGTAAATATGTCATCATCATCATCTATCACATAATTAATTTATGTCATTCCTTCATTTTTCATTCTTTTTACCTATCGTGGTATAGTAATCTTATTCTAGGTGCATCGTCTTCACATATAATTAATGTTTAAAAGATATTGTGAAAATATTTTAAAAGAGTAACGGTGGAATTTCTTGCCCATTCTTCTCCATACGAAAACGACCTTTTAGAATGGGCGACTAGAATCAATTATTATATTTTTTTTTGGTAAATGTTGACGTTCATAATGTCTTTTTTGTGCTAATTGAAATAAATTATTTGACTTTGACTTTTAATTTTATTTTTAAAATTCATGCCCGCCCTAGAGAGGGAAGCCACTGTGCCATTACTATGAGTCATTCCACCAAGGAGCAGCGTCCTCCAGTACGCTACTCGGATCAAACAAAGACTACTTTACAAGTATAAGAAATAAAAAAATATATTCATACATTTGCATTCTCATTATGCTGTACTTATGTAGTTTAGTATGGCTCTGATATAAGAGGGCGTTTGTAAAAACAAGATTAGGTAAGTAATTATTATGTACCTAACTCAATGATAGAATTCAAACAAAATGTCATTTTGATTATTCACTTTATTAATATGTTGACATAAACATACATTCCCAGGGGGATGCGCAGAAACTTTAGAACGCCACCGAACGAACGCTCCTTGCATACTCCTTTTGCTTCAATGTTGAGATAATTATAAATATTATGACAAGTGGTATCGCAGGCACGTAACTTGGCAAGGTTTTGACGTATTGGGAGTAAATTTGCGCACGAACAATTAGGGCAACAAAAAAACTTACACTTTTATTGCATGTCATTATTCTATGGTTAATTGCCTTAATTTATTATTGAACATGTCTGTTAAGAAAAATAAGCAAAAACTAATTCTGCACATTTGCATTTACGATTCTTGCCAAGTTACGTACGGCGAATACACTTGCATTTAATTTTGTGAGTCACAAAAATGTAATTTAATATAACACACACGTGCATTAGTGCATTTTTCAAACTTACCACATAACATTACACTAAACGTGACGAGTGGGGTGAGACTCCTACTCACTCTAAAGGGTTCGAAAACAAGTGGTTTCATTATAGATACCATCGCGGACACTGGCGGTGAACCACTATTCAACCTTTATACTAATGGCTTAAGGGTGAAAACTGGTTGACCGCAAATGTCCGCTTTTGTACATAGCTTAGTTTCTGTTTATCCTATCCAAGTTATAATATTCTTCTTATACCTATATTTTGTTATAGTTGTACACCCTAGAGGTATGTTGTAGAGATAACCACTTTATTTCTACCTCCAGCGACAATAAACAATATTCTATTATATTCTAACGGGTGTAAAAAGACACTTGAAGCCGTCACTTCTACTCTCCGTCTGTCATTGGGATCATTTTTTTTATACTGGACCATACCTGGCATTATTTGGGTATCTTCTGTCAAAATGCCAACATTTTTTTAAAGAAAACTAGTTATAAATGTTACAACTTAACTTAAAATACCATTCCATACATCCTTAAGCACAATGTTTTGCGTGCGTTACATTGCTCGCTGCCGTAAACAGCTATTTTTCACACGAAAAACAAAAGTCGTTTCCCAGCAATAATGATTGCTCAATGTTACTTAGTTCAAGGTACAGACCGCCATTACCTACCTGCTATGTGACGAGTCTTTTTACACCCTGCAATCTTTTCGATACATGAAAATCACATAAAGCGTCTAATATCTGCGATGTTCAAAATAATCAATTTTATATTTTTCCAGAGACTTCGGATTCATCGGATTGATAATAGCATTGCCCATCCACTTCTTCTTGGTATTATATTCGTTCACGTATATATTGTTATGTTGCTTGGCAGCAGCATTGGTGCAGGCGTCGTAAGCCACTCGGATCGTAAAGAACAGTATGAGGTCGAAACCGGATATTAAGGTGAACCCGAGCATGAGACTCAGGAGACCGCCGAACGCAGCTGAAAACACAATGGAAAGAGGAAAATCGCAATAACAACAGTTATATTACATTTAATTGAATGATTTTATGTGTCGTGTTTTTGTAGTGTATTCTGAAAAGTTCGCTTCTTGTCTAAACCCAAGTGACAGAGAATGAATTTGTTTTTATTAAAATAATACCAGCTTATTATTGTCCCACTGCAGGGCAAAGGCCTCTTCTCATACAGAGAAGGCACGAGCATCGATCACCACGCTTGCACAAGACGGGTTGGTGATTTCAGACTTATATTAAGTCCAGGTTTCCTCACGATGTTTTTCCTTCACTGGATGTCGGTTGTTCCGTCTATGTATTTGTTTTTATTAAATTGTAAAATATTTTTTGCGTCATTTTATCAAGATCTGGCACAAAATCCAATTACGTTAAGTTGCTACGAAAAAAAATATTTTTTCATACTAAAAAGGACCGTCTAATTTAGAAATTATACAAGATTTGGACTAGTAACAAGTATTGGACTTTAATAATAAAATTCGTCTAAAGATATAATATGTTACTTATACATTTATACCTAATAATGACGAAGAATCATGTAGTAAGGCAAAAGTAAAAGTTTTTTTTTTTTGCACAACAACAAATTATTGACGTAAATTACAATGGAAACGATAATAGCTACATTTTTTTTTAAACTGTGCAAAGCTATCAACGCCCGTCTAAAACTAAGATACATAATGTTCCAAACTTAACTGTGACATGGATACATTTTAGCTAACTTTGGCAAGTATATTTTTTTTTTTAAATCAATAGTAAAAGACATGCAAACTTTGTATGTTGGTAGGTGTGGTACAGTGTGGCGTGGTATTATGAGTAGTAAATAAATCTATCATCCCCTCCTGAATACTCACCGAGAATATTTTGCCAATTCAAATAAACATCACGTCTGTATCTGGTGGATACCAAGTCGTTGAAGAAAACATTCAATAGAGATCTATTTTTTATATTGACCTCATCACTGGAATGAAACAAGAATTCTTACATTATGATCATAAAAATATCATATATCATAATCTATGCATTGTCTGTATCAAAGTCTAGACGAGATTTAAAAAATAACCAATAAGATGAGCGACTGATATGACCTTTTAGATGTTGATAGAACTGGGGATGGATCGAAGATTCGGGGTAAAAGGACGCAGTGGTGTTTTCTCTGAGGGGATGGAAGGGTTGATACGCTGGTTCCTCGAGAATGTGTGCACAAGGACAGCCATACTGTGCCATAAGTCCGTGTCGCGTTTGCGTTAAAAGGTGCAAAAAATAAAATAATAAAATCACCATAAAATTCCGTAGTTTTTCTCTACTGGGAAAAGTTTGTAGAAGTGGAGCACTCGTATTTTGAAAGGTACATTGTTTTCTTTTTTGTAAATTTACTTAAAATTAATTAATTAATTAAGATTTACTTCATTTACTTTCTTGCTCGACGTTTTTCTCAATAATAATGTTTTAACCTAACCTCACTAGAATTTGAGCTACTAAATTTATTTGTTGTAAGGTTGTAACGGCCGAATGGGGTAAAAGTACGGGGGCAATACTACGCCCCGCCCGTTGGGAAACGCAAACTTAACAAGAAATTTAAAAAAAAGAAAAGAATGCTACTTTGCTTCATAAAGTTGCTATTTTATTTATAGTATATTATTTATAAGTTTGTTTCAGAATCCGACACAATTCCACGCAAATGTTTTTTTTTTTTTTTAACTCTAGGGCAATTCGTTCCGGATGAGAAGATTATTGCTGCAAAAAACGAATAGAAGAGGAAAGAAGTAAATGATATGCAGTGCAATTTGTTTATAACCAAATGTGAAAATTTTTCATACATGATCCGTACTTTTACCCAAATTACCGCGTATTTTTACCCAGAAGTTGGGGCAAAGGTGCGCAGCCTGACAAGGCGTTTTAGGAGCCTAATAGTTATACTACAGATAGCACAAATAAATGATCTTAATTTTTTAATACTTAGTTTCGAGTGGAGACAAATAAGAAAAAGTGCGTCCTTTTGCCCCTAATGACTCTACTGAGAGCACCTCTTTTCAACGTTGGAAAGGTTCATTTAAAAGGAACTTGAATTAATTGAGACTACTCATACTAAACATAGAAACATCTATACTAACAAAATATATAAAGAGGTATTTGTGAGTTTGTATGTATGGGGTAATCTTCGGAACTACTGATTCGTTTCGAAAATTCTTTCACAAATGAGAAGCTACAGTATTGCGGAATGATATAGGATAGATATATTTTATGTTAAAGCAGGAAACTTCACGCGGACTAATTCGCGGGAAAAAGCTAGTCACCAATGAACTTACAAGAATGGAAGTCCGTTGACAAAGACGTTGTCTGCCAGGTTACCTAAGGCGACTTCCAGAGGATAGTCGTAATGTTCGCACTCCGGAAAACATTGGACATCGGCCCTTTTCTCTTTACTATAATTGCCATTTTCATGTTCGTCTGTAACAAATTCAATAGGAATGCATTATTACAAGCCTCAATCGTGGTTTGAATAATAAGTACTAATAAGTACTATGCTTACTGAAAACAGTGTCTAAGCAATCCATGTCTTTGAAATCACAAATCCGGTAAGATTCTGTAAAATAATAATAATGGCATGTATTTAATCGAACATCAAATATTACGTTCTTATATTTCATTTTTTTATGGATACTCTAATATAATAAATGTGCCCGCTTATGTAAGCCTCAAATAATTCCCACTTTGTTGTCCCAAAAATATTAATATCCAAGTAACTCAGATGTAGCGTGCGGTTGGTCACAGTTCTAACCTAACCATTTGGTCGGGGTACCCTAGCTTTAGTTATTGCGACCTTCTTTAAGAAACGGGCAGAAAGTTAAAAAGAGGGACATCATAAAAAAGAGGACATCATTAGTAGCCCAAAAAGTTATAAGAGACACATTTATTTTTAAAAAGCGTACATGATTAGAAGGTCAATAGGTTTTTACTGGGTCATTTAAATATGTGCCAAAAATAATTTGCACATCTGTCAATGAAATGTTCATAGTAAAACAAGGAACCCTCACCAAGTCCGTATTTGACAGACAGACGTCTGTCGTCTGTCCGTGGTTTAACCCCCAGAACCTTTGTAGAGTGGGCTCCAGAGAAATCTCATCCCCTAGCAATGTAAAGTAAGGGGGTGAGGTTTCTCTAAAGTCCACCATACTAAAAACCTGTAATTTGGCATGCTAAATTACAGGTTTTTAGTACGGTGGACTTTGTAACTTTGTAACCATGGTTATACATATAAATCACGCCTACAAAGTTGCGAAATAAACGCAGCGGGCACCAGATTCCATACATTTATTAGCATCATCTTTTATTTTTATTTTATTGTATTAACCCGACAAAATGTGTCATATTTACGGTCGAGTATACAACAAGATTTTAAACTCTAAAGGTAAATTACCTATTCACCTAATTTTAAACTACTCTGACTGTTAATTCTCGTACTGAACCCCAACTTAATTGAAAGTCCGTGTAGTTTACGTCCCTGAAGAGGCAAGACACTCAAGCTGGCACACTCTTACGTACCTACATTGTTCAAATGTCTGTTGTGAACCTGTGTCTTGTTAGGACAGAATATTACTCGTAATGTTTTTGTACTATGTAACGAATTAGCACAGCTTTTGAAAAGTATCACTGAAAAGGCCAGGCCAACTCTTATCACAAATTAATACGAATTCACTCCGCAAAATCATATAAATAAAAAGCAACGCTAATACGCCACGACACAATAAAGTGCAATTCAGGTCGCACAGCGCTAATTACCTATAGTTATATTCACCTAGAAGTTGCCTCTCTTTCTATCGTGTAACTCTTAGATCTTCTGACTACGTTAGACTCACAGAATTGGCCCCACAAGCCAAACCCGCCGCGTATTTTATAGTTTCATACCTAAAATGCGGAGTGAATCATCTGAATACATCAGTGATCTTACTGAAGAGTGTCGAAAAGTGGTTCCAAGCGGGTACAAAATCGAATATAAAAAAATGCACTTTGAGTTTGCAAATTACTTTCCAGATATAATAATGTATACGAAAATATCCCAATCTATCACAGCGGCACAGAGTAGTTGCAGACAAAACAATAAAACACTTACATGTATAAATAGGACAGATTACCTTCTCTAGGAAACGATAGAGGTATACAATCACAAAGTTTCTTCAACCAATGAACTTTCTGGTACGCCATGCAGTTATGGAAGGAGTATTGACGAAATTTACCAACTTTGACCTGAAATCATTGCACGGAAAATATGTAGTATAAAAATGTGAAAGAAACACCTTAAGAGACTTCAAAATAGGATCATCTGTGCCCAAAAGGTTTCCCCGTTTGAATGGCAATAGCTGATCTATTGCCTACCCTCGGCACATCATACTCATGTCCGGCTATCTAATTACGAAACACATTTTCGTAAACGATTACGACAAATTTGTTTCATTTTGACAGTTCAACAACATTCATTGCGTTATTTACGTTGTTGAGCAGATATTTTTTTTCGAACTTAGATGCAATGGATTAGCAATTTGTTTCAAAATGATTCAAATTCCGATTGATCGTGTATTACGTAATTAGGGTCGGCTTGATTCGACATGGCCGGGCGGCAAAGTCGAATATGTATTAGGTACCCCACACCTATGAAATCAGCGTTTTGTATGGATAATTTTAAAGAAGTTGCATTTTTTATACTAACATTTTCTTAATTTATTTAATAACCATGAACACCAATGTTTTAAAACTTTTATGCACTATTGTTTAAAAACTAAGATAACGTTGCCACTTAAATTAAGCGACAAAAATAAGTTTTGGCTAAGTTTTAAAACAAATAATAATCATTTCTGCTAACAAAAGGAAGAGTCATTTTTAAGGTATTTTATGTTTAGAAACTATAAGTAATAAGGTTTTTTTACTATTGGTAGTTTGTCTTTGATGGTCAGTATTCGATATAATATCAAACAATTGATGGATATTTTAAATCATAAAAGTGTGGAGGTTCTCTATTTGTGAGAAAAAAACGCCAATTTCATAGGTGGGGACCCAATATGTTCGGGAAAATGCCGCTTGGTTAAGCTTGAATAGGCTAGTTGACTAATTTAAAAAAATCAAGTATCGTAATATTCCTTGTGGGATAAATTACCTCAAAGTTTGAATATTTCAGCGAAATATTAACACGAACAGAACTAATTTTTGTAACGTACCTAATTTAATTTTTACTGTCTAAACGGGGCATTCTGTCATCTCTCAAGGTTTAAGTTTTATTTAAAATATAATATTCAAAGCAGACATAGGTACAAAAATGGTTAAGGTAAAGCCGTGGTCGCATGCCTGTATATCTACAAAATTATAATGGCATGCTACGACGGCTTACCTTGGCCATTTTTGTACCTATGTCTTGATTTCTGTCTGAAATATTTTCTTGTTTCATACTTTTTAGAGCGTGATTTTTCAGTAGTCAATAGTTTTTGAACTTACTTTTTATTTTATTTTGGGGTTATAATTTCGTGATAAAGTATTTACAGAGCCGCTTAAATTTTCATTTGTTTAGATTTTATTGTATAATAGGTATTAATTTTACAGTCGCGCCGTACCTACGTCTCATTTTTGCTTATTTTTAACCATTTCAACATTTTTTACTCATACAATATTATGATATATATACAACATATTTATAACGTGCTCGTCAAGCCCTTTCTTATGATATGGGTATCAAAAGAAATGGCTTAACGAGCACAAGGTTCTTTTTTGCATGACTTTATTTCCTCATATTGAGTTTAATGTGAGGCCACATCAGCAGACGATTAATACACTTCCAACGATACCTCATTTGTCAAATTATGAACAGAAGTTTAGAAGTTATGAGGTAACAATTGAACATACAAACATACTTTCATACATACATACAGGTAAAAATTATAACCCTCCTTTTTGCTTCGCCGTAGTCGCGTAAAAAGACACTAAGTAGTAGTTTTCAAAAATTTGTTTTGAAGACGTGGATGCTAGAGCTAGCAGAATTCTACATCATTTTGGCAATGGTGTGAAGACTAGACAAGACATTAGACTACGTATCTATTTGGAGCTCAGCAGACGGCGGACATTCCGCGAACGACCGCGAGTGAGCTCATCCGGCAAGCATCGGCGGAGCGGTCGTTTGGCCACCGTGTGCGTTAATTCATAAATTACCATATGTTCTATAGTCGCGGACAAATTATCCATTATCTGCTCCGCGCCATTATGTAATTGTTTACACATTAAAGTGGCACTGAGACAGATAACTTAGCTCCCATCACCACATAACGTATACGTTTGCGTTACGCAAACACATCTTTAGGACACCTTTACATCGTAGCCATAAAGCAGAACAGAAAATGTCGTGGTTTGTCGACAGGTACCTAAGCTTCACAAACTGGGCGCAGAGCAGCGCGCGGTCGTTCACTTTGCATCCTAGTTCCAACTGAACCACGCCTGGTCAGCAATGCCAATAAATATTCAAAAATAGTCGCTGACTAACATAACATAACATCACGCCTTGTTTTCCCGAAGGCTTAGGCATAGGTGTGTACCTGTAGCAGGTACACCCACATTTTGCCAGTTATGTTTAAGTCCCATGTAATAAGGGGCGAGCCTATTGCCATCAACCGGGCACAAACCCAGACTCCGGGCTGCTACTGAGAAATTTCACATAAAAAAACCCAATAACATAGTCGCTGACTAATGTCATAATATTCCGATGGCCACTGATACAAAACACTACATAATGACGCCACTACGTAAATAAAATAAAAAACTGCGTCAGTAATTAATTACAATTAGCATTGATGCCTAGTTTTTTTTATATAATTTGATGATTATATGAGAGATAGGTAAATCGCCAAGGCCCCGTATCTGTTCTATGTGCGTCAATAACGAAGTGCGTTACTTACAGATAAATTAATCGAGGTAATCTTAGTGTTTTAATAGATCAATCAAAAGACAAATGAGATTATGGATATACAACCCTGATGACCCTGATTGTGTGTGGACACCTGATTTTTATACTTAATTGGGCGTGATGTTTGTGCGTTTGCACACTATTCACCTCCCGCTGAACCGATGTTACCTATAGCAATGTTGAAGTTATGAAACTCAGGTATTTTCCACTAAGATTAAGGAACTCTATATTTCGTTCCAGAAGACAGATAGTGGACTCTGGCCGCACAGCTACTGAATTACAAAGGAACTGGGCTGGTCACATATAGCGCATCTGATGGCAACGAAAACAAGTTGGGGCTACTTAAATGACAGGAAACGGCTGTGAGCGCGGTAGGTCCAGAAAGAGAAAGTAGGACGAGCTAGCTTCCTCCTTATTTAAGGAGTGGCCTAAAATCGCAGTAGACCAAAATTGGAAAGAGATAAGGCACCCTGCATGAGTTTCGTTTTTTTTTTTTCAATAGAAAAATGCGAATCAACCTGTAGTGTTCCCACTGCTTGGACCACACACACAGAGACCTCCTCTCTGTGCTCTCACATGTCGTCGAATGTTTGGTTCTAGGATTTGTTTCCTCGCGATGTTTTCCTTCACCGTTTTTGAGAGCAGTGATTAAAGTGCCTGCTTGGGTTCGACCAAAACTGCTCTACTGGCCACCACTGCTCAAATTTTTCTCTTCTCACTGGTATTTTACTTGAATATTTTGAAAAGGAAAATTAATAGTAGATTAAATCCTAGCCACTCCTAAAAGCACTAGGTACTATTTTTTCGTGTTTAGTAATGACTGTTATCATAGACAAAAGCTAGCAGATAACAGGAACAAGGAAGGGAAAAACAACTAACTTTGCATTAGTTATATAAATGAAAACCATTAAATATCACAAGATCACTTACCTCATCACTATAATAGCATTGCCTTTGTTCTGGACTAAACGACCTAATTCCGGCAGTAGTGTACGTGCGTTCAGGAGACAACGCTATCAGCAGCTCAGTGGAAGGGTTCACCATCCGGACCGGAGAGTCCAAATCAGGGATGTTGTACGCGTTGTCTATAATCACCTGTTCGTAAAAAACTAAATTATAATCAGGAATTAAAGCTCCCGAAGAGAGGCGTGACGCGACAGCGCGACGCGACTAGTAGAACAATATTTCTACGAAAAGATCACGGAAATTGTTCCAACAGAATCGCGTCGACCCGTCGCGTCGCACCTGTGTGCAGGAGCCTTAAGGCAAAAGCGTGAGGGTTGCCTTCGAAATTCAAATTTTCTAACGTTTTTTGCAATTTGCAGGTCAGTATCTGGTGGTATGTCACACTAATATTATAAAGGCGAAACTTTGTGAGTGTGTATGTTTGTCTCTTCTTCACGCTAAAACTGATAAACGGATTTGTATAAAATTTGGCACACAGATAGTTTATAACCTGGATTAACACATAGGATACTTTTTATCCCGATATTCCCACGGGATCGAAACTTATGCGGGTGAAACCGCGGGGCGCAGCTAGTTGGTCTATATATGATTCGCGACCGTATCAAATGCTTATTTATAGAATTATCTATTATCATAGAAATCATCAATACAATTCTCTAAGTTCATGTAATCCTATTGAATGACTATTTCATGAAATCATGACATTTGAGGATTATACTAACTGAAGGAGTTGTATTGTTGATTCTAATTCTGTAAATATATTGCCATATTTTTTACGGTCGCGAAACAACGACATATATTTTTTACATATTTTATAGTCAATTTCGATGCTATCTTAGCGCATCCCTTTTAAGTAGTTTGGGGAAGATACTACAGAACCGATTTTAAACATTCTTAAACCAGTAGAATGCTATATTATTACTGAGTAACATAGGCTATAATTTATAAAGATATCATGCGGAGGAAGCCGCAAACGAGAGCTAGTGAAATAACTTTTCTGTTTCAGCGATGTATCTGATATTGAAAATCAGGAATCGACTACGATGCACTGGAATTTTATTTGCTTTTCCATTTTCAACTGTATTGCGTTAAATTAATTACTGAGGAAGGTAGTTATCGACAGACTAAATAAAGCGATGCGAAGTATTTCACTATAGTTCAAAGTAGGGTAGATAAAGATTTACAGTAATACCCTCAATCTATTCGAATTACCTTCATGACTGTTTAAGATGTTAAAAAATAATCAATATAATAAATACTTTTTAAAACTAGAACAAATTTAACTTACAGAGATGTATTAATGGTTCTAAAGATTAACTTTTATCGTCAACAGCAGGTACTTAGGCATACAAAATTCAGGGGGGCAGCTGAACTCCCCCCCCCCCCCCCTCTGGGTATGCCTATGATTGTTATTTCTCTTCACTTTACATAGTAGTTAATATATAAGAAAGAATACTGTTGTTGACTAAAGTATTTATACAACTGTTCTATTGTCAAATTTTCTTTGACTTGAATATAGCACAAACATTGGTACGCTATTTTGGTGTTCATCTAGGTACTGTAATAAGCTTATTTAGTATTTTAAAAAGTAAGTTGTACCTTCAATTTCTTTTGTCTCTCTTCAATGTATAAAAAATAAAATTGGTGGGACTGCAGCCAATTAAACTTTCTCCAGTCTCCTAGTTATGTCACCGCAGAAACCCGTCGGAAACGTGAAATCGTTTGATAACTCGTAAATCCTTAATTAACCGTCTTTTCCTCCCAGAGACTCGTAAAATACTAGGTACTAAAAGGATTATTATCAGGCCTTGTCATGCTGAAATTAGTTTGAATTTCTAGAATTTTACTGTAAGTATTTTGGGGGATTCTGCCGTTTTGCCGAAAAGATTTTGCCAAAAAATCACTACCCAAACAAATTTTTGCAACCTTTTTTTATACCAATGCAATGTTTGGAATTATTTTAGTACGCACATTTTCATTTGGTCAAATTTTTACTTGGCAGAATATTATCAAGGATAATGTCATTTAGGCATTTGGTCTTTAATATAATTATTTATTACAGCAAACAATCTTTAGACAATAAACGTTTCGTCATACGATTTGGTATGACAAAAATATAAAGGTTAGGTTAGGTTAGGTTAAAACTGTGACCTACGCACGAGCCGAGCGAGCGAAGCGAGCGGTGCCGCGGCAGCGGCCGGCGAGTGCCAAAAACGACTAGATTATATAGAAAGAAACTATGGAAAAAAACAGGCTACCCGAAACTGAACTAGTTACACGAAATTAATTATTTAAAAAAAATCTACTAAATATTTGGATTTTTTTTTTTGCGTAAAATGAGTAATTCCAACTGAAATATTTGACTACATAAAAATTGGTAAAAGTTCTAGTTGGTAAACAAGTTATTGTATAAACGTTCACATGCTAAACATTAGGTTTGCGTTACAATTATTTGTAAAGATAATTTTTGCTAAGTAATAATTTGGCAAATGAAATTATGCGAAAAATTGTTTGGGAAGTGATAATTTGGCAATTTCTTTTCGATGAAACAAGGGAGACCCGTATTTTGGACTTATTTAGCTTCTGTAAGAAGGGAAAATAGGAGCAAATAGAAAAATAGGAGAGGAGAAAGTAAGATAGACATAGAGAAATAAATGCATTAATAATTTGTAACTGAAAACACTACGAACGAAGCAAATTAATAAAAAACTTGTTATGAGGGATCAAGCAAGATAGAAGCAGTTAAAAAATGAGCATTGGATAGAAACGAGTCAGTAGGTGTAGGTTCAGGTCAGTAGGTGGAGTTTGTAGGTTATAGAGTTTGTAGATTATAGTTTGTAGGTTATAGAGTTTGAAGGTTATAGAGTTTGTAGGTTATAGAGTTTATAGGTTATAGTTTGTAGTTTATAGAGTCTGTAGGTTATAGAGTTTGTAGGTTATAGAGTTTGTAGGTTACAGATTTTGTAGGTTATAGTTTGTAGGTTATATAGTTTGTAGGTTCCTTACACCACCAAGCACTTAAGTTTTGCATGAATGGAAAAGCAAATCAGTATTTCGAAGAAAAGGATGACCAGCACCCCAATTATACTATAGTAAGCCGAAGGATTTAGAAGGAAATTCACATAATTTGAAAAAACCGTCAGCTCGACAACGCAAATAACATGTGGCGACTACAAAACCACATGCGAAGTACGCAACACACTGACGTCATAGCGTGAATCCTGCATCGTGCAATCAGAGCTTACCGCGCAATGAGTATATTATATCTGGTCGAAGGATCCTCCCTTTCTATGGAGGATGAGTGAACTTTACATCCTGTTTCTCATGCCTCTATAAACGCAATGAATATTGTTATATTGTCAAAATGATAAGCATTGGGATTGTGTGTGTTACGCAATTACCCCACAGCTCTCAGAATGCCTTCAAGACGGTAGCGCACTCTATGTAGGTACTTAAGTAAGTATAATACGTATAAGTCAAAATAATAAACTTTCATGAGACGGCTGTTTACATAGGATGACATAAACTGTAGGTACCTACGGACGGCGGGTTACTAAATTTATCTTATTAACATAGTGGAGTATATTATGAAGTAAGGAAAATACCCAAACGTGCCTAACACATTGTTCAGGAGCATCAAATACTTATTCCATTAAGTAGCCTCTGTCCTCGACACGTAGGCCTAAAATTGGTCATAAAGGAAGGCTAAATATTTTATTAACATCCTGTCTAGGCGAAAATATTTTATTATCGGCATTTTACTTGAATATTTTGGAAGGGAAAATTAATAGTAGATTTTTATTCGTTGCATTAAATCCTAGCCACTCCCAAAGGCAATACTATTTTTCTGTGTTTGGTAATTTCTGTCATCAATTCATCATAGACAAAATCTAGCTGATAATAAAAAAGTGGAACGTTCACAATTCCGTTAGGAAATCAAAACCTTAGAAAAACAAACACCGCGTTTTCGCTTGAAGGGAAAAAACAACAAAAAGTGAGATATCAAACTACATAAATTCCAGAGTAGTTCTTAATTTGAATATTTGAAATAAGAACACAACCCTCCAACTTTTTACGAGGTGTATCTAAATCAAGTTTGCTCGCTGCATTTCACTAAACTTCTGTTCAAGAATAAATACGAATTTCTTTTTTTGAGCTTTATTTCAATATGATACTGGGCTCTAGCCGACTCCATCGCTCTTATTCCTGTGATCCACCTTCCATGGAAGTAATTGTTCTACAACGCAGCTAAGTAATGGTAATCAACTGTATCCGGTTAGACTGGAAACCGACCCCAACGTAATTGGGAAAAGACTAGGCAGACTGCAGATTGAGGTACCTATAGAATATAAGAATAGCGCCTTGACTTCCATAATAAGTAGGACCTACAAGTTTGGTAGTCTGGAGTTCAACAAACAAGTACAAACTGAATGTGTAATGAACAATTTTTATTTGATTTATTTATCATCATTATAACATCTGGTTCTGCTTTTTTCTTCTTAGTTACATCTGAATTAAAGAACGAGTAAGGAGATATCAAAAATCGCGTATCAAAAAGGGGTGGTGTGTACCTACATGTTATTATTAGTAATGTAATTAATAAATAGTATCTATCCGCAGTGGAATTATACCTAACTATAACTACATCTATCTAATCGCGCTAATCAAATCAGATAAAGTGCTGCTTATAACAACACTGACTTGCTAATTTTTTTGTAATATTGACGATTGTTGTATTCATACCCGTAGCTACTCCTAGCTAATCCCTTATGAAATAGAATTAAAGATTGGAGTGGAGACCACGTATCGGCTAGCGTAGTGTGGGAGGGACGGCTCCCAGCTAGAATGGGCCGAGGACCTTAAATAATTGGCTGGGAAAGACTGGATGCGGAAGGCTGAAGGCGTACTGGGAGAGTCTTATGTCCAGCTGTGAGCTGGATATTATCACAATGATCACCCGGTTTTAAGACCTTTTGTTTCGTTTATTTTTATCTAGCTGCGCCGGCGGTTTCACCAGCATAAGTTTCGATCCCGTGGGAATATCGAGATAAAAAGTATCCTGTGTGTTAATCCAGGTTATAAACTATCTGCGTGCCAAATTTTATCCAAACCCGTTCAGTAGTTTTAGCGTGAAGAAGAGACAAACATACACACTCACAAACTTTCGCCTTTATAATATTAGTGTGATAATATAATATAATAGGTATAATATAGTGTGATAATATACATATATTATACATGTAAGAGAGGGTTCAAAATGAAATCCTGTTTTCTGTTAAAATGCTTCTTCTTTATTTCAGCTTTCACCTTAGAATTAATTTTCCTTCGTATCACAAATCAGTCCCACCATTCTCTCTATTCCCCCTTCCTGTCTAGTTCCCCCTTCACTCTCTCACTCACTCTGCATGACCAGGATTAGGACATAGGATTTTTATCCCGATATTCTCAAGGAACCGAGACTTTTGCGGGTGAAACCCGGGGCGCAGCTAGTATTTGATAAATAAAAGTATTTTTAATCTGTCCCGAATAGGAAATGCCTGAAAGCAGTACTCGAACCACGTCTGCTGCGTATATACTTTCTATGTTATGTTGGTCAAAGTATCAGCTTCTTTATCGAAGCTTGGCTTTGTATTGTGAAAATATTGAGTGTTTAGTCAGACATTTACAAAGTAGCTATGCCCGCGGCTTTGTTCGAGTGGATGTTGGAAAACAATAATGTGTCGTTTAGAGAAGGTGTAGGTGCCACTCCTCCATTGAAAAGGAAGAATCCCCCGACCAGGCCAAGTGATCTTGCCTGGGGAATGCGTGATAGGTCACGCTAAGGGGTTCGAAACGCCTCGTCTACAGATTTATTATATGTAAAAAGATAGGAATAGATTAGTCTACCCACTCACTATTAGTACCTATTACGTGTAGTCAAAGTGCAACACGTGGGGCAGCTTAGGTGCAACACTTTAATCAAAGTACGTCGCGATAGTGATCCTTCCTTGTCTTTCTTAATAAAAAAAATATTAAATTATTATTTCTTAGATGATGTTAAGTACTTTATTTATATTCTTAAGATTCCTTAACCATGTAAAAAATTATCTCCAAGACTCCATATGTTCACGTACCTCGACATAATGTAGGGAATCGCAAATTAGTTACGCAATTTTAAGATTAGCTCCCATAGTTATTTATTATTATTATTATTTATTTTTTATTTCTAAAACACTTATCCTAATTTACATTTCGGTTTAAGCCACACAACGAAAACCTCTCAGGGTTTATCTGTGTTGGCGAGCCGTTCACTTATTTTTTTATAAAAATATTAATTACTGATATGATGAACTAATGATACATAAAATATAAAAAAAATATAAAAATAAATGTTAAAGTTGTTCGTAGGAATGAGTACATAGCATTATCAGCCGATAATGTTCTCACTACTAGAACACAGACCCCTTCTCTTCGGGAGGGTGTGGTCTGTAATCCACTACGCGGGCCCAATGCGGGTTGGTAGATGTCAAATGTCTTCGAATTTTTGGTTTCCTCACGATGTTTTACTTCCGTTTTGAGAACAGTGGTGATGAAATTATTTACACAAACTAAAGCGCATGCCTGTGTTCGAACCCACGACCTACAACTCATAAGTCTGGGCCGTCACCTGGGCCACTACTACTCTGAGTACAATGACCCGTAATTAGGTTTTCACCACTCCCGCACGAAAGAAGTGTCTTTCCTCTACGAAAACAGTGAGGAAAGTTGAAATTTATAATCACTCGCTGCGCTCGTGATTCTATTTTTCAATCCTTCCTCACATGTTGGATAAATAACTATTTCAGTCATTTCAATAACACTTGGAATGAAATAAAGTTCGTTTCCTAATCACTAAATACATAGTATAAAACAAATTCGCTTCCTGCTGTCTGTCTGTCCATATGTATGCTTAGATCTTTAAAACTACGCAACGGATTGTGATGCGGTTTTTATTCATGCGGAAGGTTTTTGTGTATAATTCATTAAGGTGTTGTGTTAAAATATGACGATTATTGTCAAAGATGTCGGAAAAAATCATGTAGACTGGGAACTTTACTGGCGTGCGCCGCGTAAGCAGTAAGAGATACATCAAATTTATGTTCTACAGAATTGTAGATCTTAAAAAGTGCAACAAATATGTCTATCTTCTATATAAACATTTTCATTTTTCAGAATTTGATAAAAATTTCATTATTATTTCCTAAGCTATTTTGACAGGTATTATATTCATCCTTATCCAATAAAATATGCTATTTAAATTGGACATTGAAATTAGATTATTATAAGACTTGACATCATATCATTAAAATTAATACTCTAAAAGATATCACAGATTCAAAATTACGCGTAACAAAATAATTATGGTTGACGACAACGCGGGCGCAGCGGTAGGAGTCAATGACCTTTTCCTCGGCTTTTAGGTATCTAATCCCAATAGTATCTACGTACCCGTGGGATATTTTCCAACATCCACGCGGGCGAAGCCGCGGGAAAAGCTAGAAGTGGAATAAAAGAGTGAAGATTTAAAAGGAAAGAGCAGATTACTACTGGCCACAAATAAGGGTACGAACGTCTGTGTTTAATTCTGGGACAGTAAAAAGGACAACAAGAAGCTGTGCGTCTGTTCTTAATTGATTTCCGTAAAGGTGAGTATAAATAAGAGCAAGTAAAACTTGTAAAAAAACATCGAGCCGGCCTAATGCGTCACCTTTTCACAAACCGAATAATGAGCACTCACTCGATGTGAGCACTACTTCGAACACCGTGTCGAGCATTCTTAGGAACGTTACATTGCATGCAAATACTTGAGAAAATGCTCTAGTGTATACTCATCTTTAAAAGTAAGTACCTATCTCGTATACTTGAGTAGTGCCAAAACAAAACGATATCAAGATAAACTACCGGAATTCAAATGGTTATCAACTTTTGTAAATTAATCCGTACGATTAAGACGAACATTCACTGTAAAATGACACGTGAATTAATGATAAAATATCGAGGGCGTATGAATTTGCCCTAGCATTCGTTTCTCGACATCAGTCAGTATAGGCAACTTATGCATAGTGACAATTTCATCGTGGATATTAGGACCTTATCACACGTACACAACATACATTCATAGATGTATTGCTTATAGTCTCTGAGTAAAATGGCTGTATCACATCCGGACAGATGGGCAGTCAGACAGACTGACGAAATTACACTGACCTGCTAAACTAACACACACACTTTTAAAATTGCAATAACTTTTTAAGTACACAAGATATACTTTCGAAACAAAAGACTCGAAAAAGAGTTTAATTGTGTACATAAAAACTTCATATACTTTTCGCCAGATAAGAGAAAAATAAAAGTCACTGATCCGACTTGTACCAAAAAGTCCACAAAACTTCATTAGATATCGCTCGTCATTCAAAACTGTCGCTATTACTGTGTCGGTCGAGTTTCATAATACCAAACACTTATCCCAACGGAATAAGTAAGAAATACGTAAATTAAAGAATAATTGTGTTTTTTTTTTTTACTTTCAAAAATACATATTTAAACAATGAAATATATATTGCTATTGTTTATGCATTTCAAAAATAATTGTCGAGGTGTATTTTTCTTTTTCGAGATTACGTATGTTTTCAACTTATATTTCAATAAAAGAACATGCCATAATTGGAATTATTTATTTAGCTTTAACTTATATTCATAGAAGTATACAATTAATTAAAATAACCGAATTTTAAAGTTCTTACCAAAAAATTAGATTTTTTGGGTTATGCCCTCATACTCGGCGCTGAGTGTGACGTCAGAGCGAGTCAGGGGCGCATTACCTGTCCGCCATTTTGTTATTATGCCTATCGCGTCCTTCGTCTCGAGTGTCATTTCAAGTCTGGTTTGCGCGTGGAGTTGACTGAGCGTACTCCATACTCGGAAAGTTTTCAAGCATTTGTTATTATTTTGTTACTGTTAATTGTTTTGTTTTGTTATTTTGATACTGTTTTGTTTTATTTTTGTTATTATTGGTTATGAGTGAAGAAGTGAGAATGGATCCACCAACAACCCAAAAAAGGCGTCGACAGAGAATCGTTGAACCTCAAGCAGGTTGGTTAAATTATTTTAATACCTACTCGTACCTATGAAATAATAGACTAAATGACGGACTTATATACGTAATTACTTTATATTTAACAGTGTAAATATGTGGTGAATCTAACCTTAACTATTAATGCAAAAGTGGGTTTGGTTATTTGTTTGGCAAAGTCGTAAATAGCTGTCAAATATTTACCTGCTTTGATTAATTTGGAAATAATACTGTATGGAAATTAGAAATGTGGCTAACTAACTAACTAGAATATTAATAATGAATTGCAATTATAACATTGGATTTGATGTTGTACCCGTTTTAGGTGTAAAAAAAGGCATTTTAAAAGTTTCCAAAGACTTTTTTTACATCTAAAACTAAATATTCGGTGTTACGATATTCATTATTGCAATTTATTATTAATATTCTAGTTAGTTAGCCACATTTCTTATTTCTATGCAGTATTATTTCCAAATTAATCAAAACAGGTAAATATTTGACAGCTATTTACGACGTTGCCAACTTTCAGAATGTACACTCTTCAACGGCCACAGAGAAAACCATATTTTATGCAGTGAGAATTATACTTATTATAGATACCTACTTTTTGCGTATATCGTATTTTTGATCGATACAGTATTGTCAAGAAATATTTAAAACTCAGACAGCATTATTATACTTAATGGTTAATTATAAAATACTCCATTTATTGCCACTCGATTTAAAAACATTTATTTGTTTGTCGTAATTATCATGCACGTGTTTTCAAACTTAAACGATCTCCCTTGTGTCGCTAGAGTTTACAATGTATTTTTTAAAATTGTTGATTATAGGTCCATCGTCGTCGCAACCATTACATTCTCCAATCAAAAAGAGAAAAAGTACGATTTTGTCTGTTGGCGAGAAAACCATAGTATTAAATGTATTTAAACATACTAAAAATACATGGCCTGAGAATGAATACCGCTCCAATATGGCTATGGTTAATAAGACTGCAGAGATCACTGGAATAAGTAAAAGTGCTATTTACGGAATTTTGAGGGAATATAAAGATACCCATGAACTGAAACCCAAAGGGACTACAAAGAACAAATTAGGCATAATCCAAAAATTGGATAGTTTTGACAAGACAGCTATAAGGCAAAAAGTGCATAGATTTTTCATGGAAGGTGATCTGCCTACAATAGATAAAATACAACAGAAAATAAATAATGATGACACTTTGCCCAACTTTAGCAAAACAACTTTAAGACGTGTTCTCAAACATTTGAAATTCAAGTTCCAAAAAAGGAACAGGAAAAGTGCCTTAATAGAACGTCCAGAAATAATTCTGTGGCGAACAAAATATTTAAAAGAAATGGAAGGGTACCGTAATGAAAACCGTAATATCTATTACCTGGATGAAACTTGGGTCAATGCAGGTAAAAATCATTGTCATACTCGAGTCACTAATTTAAACAATGTGCACCCTCAATTTTATTTTCTCTGTATTTTGGTGCATTCATTTATCCTTAATTGTTTTAGGTCATACTGTTGCGAAAGCTTGGACCGATACCACTGTGACTTCATCACGCCAAGCATTTCTGGAAGGTTTGTCAACTGGCGCTAAAAATCCAACAGGAAAGGGCAGCAGACTCATTGTAGTTCATATTGGCAATGAAAATGGCTTTTTGGGCGATTGCCAATGGGTCTTCGTTTGTAAAAAGACGGGTGATTATCACGAAGCTATGGATGCCGTTCATTTTGAAGAATGGTTCGCGAAAGTCTTGGATAAGCTGCAACGTAATGACGTCGTTGTTATGGATAACGCAAGCTATCATTCCAGGTACTTCAACTTACTTAAAGGGCCAAAATTTTTTTTTTTCTTTTTATTTATTATAAATTTTATACATTGACTTTCAGACGATTGGAAAAAATACCCACTTCATCTTGGAGAAAGCAACAGATCATGGACTGGTTGCAAGATAAAGAAATCGTCTTCGACCAACAGGACACAAAAGCACATTTGATGGTAAAAGTCCAATCTGTGAAAAGTTTTTATCAAAAATACGCAGTTGATGAAATGGCGAAAGAGAAAGGCGTATTAGTGTTACGGTTACCGCCTTATCATTGCGAGCTCAATCCAATAGAGCTCGTATGGGCGGACACGAAAAGTTACGTTGCTCGACACAATACAACATTTAAATTAACAGACGTTAAAAAATTATTTAATGATGCCTTAAATCAGGTAACACCTGAAAAATGGAAAAATTGTGTCGAGCACGTCAAAAAAGAAGAAGTCAAGATGAAGGGACTCGATCATCAGATAGATAAAACTGCCGATCGCTTTATTATAAACGTTACAGACACTTCAGAAAGTGAAAGTTCTGTGAGTGAAAATACGGACACAGATTCCCCTTCTGAATTCTCTATTTAGGGAGAGTTTCATACAGAGTTGGGCCTATAGTGGAAAGTGCTAGAGTGATTGTCGTGATTACGAAACTATATACCTATGTCTGTGTGCCTATTTAAAATAAATTATTTAACTTCGAATTTGGTTTAAGAGTTTCATTGAGTAGTACCTAAGTAACTTCCAAAATAAATATGACTGAATATGGTTTTGGCCAAAAGGTTTGTAACTCATGTCCAGTGAACGCGTCAAGGACGCCCCTTACCACGATAAGTTTGTTTTGATCATGTTAGCGACACTTCCTTTACATATTTTTCGTATCGTTTTGAAATATTGGAATACATTGGTACACGGGTGTAAACGGCTTTTATTTTTTTCTTATCTGGCGAAAACTATAGTCGGTAACCTTCTTTAAAGAAATGGTTTTTTCAGCCATTTCTTAAAAGAACGTTACCGACTATGAAGTTTTTTACTTTAAAATCAAAAATAATTATTTTCGAATTACAATTTTATTTTACCATTATTTTTTTGTTTCTATTTTTGTTTTCTAATTAATTTGTTCTTGATCGATGAGTCTTGTTACTAAAGCTAAGTTAGACAACAGCAAATAAACTTATTTATCATGCCTCTTTCATTTGAGGAGACCTGGTAATGGCAGACCCAGGTGTACTAGTGCCCGAGAAGACCGTTATATTGTTTCCACTGTGTTGAGAAATCGCCACCTAAATGCAGTTGACGTCCAGCTACAGCTTCTTCAGACCCGAAGGGACTACATTAGTGGCAGTAGGTACAGTGAGAAGAAGACTGGCTGAAGCAAACCTGAAACCCCGAAGATCAGCGAGTGGCCCCAAACTCGAGAGAGCATCGAGTAGCAAGACTGCGATACGCCCGTGAACACATACAGTGGGTTCAAGAAGAATGGTCAAGAATTTTGTTTACAGATGAGTCTCGATTCTCACTTTACACTTCTGATGGAAGGTGAAGTGTCTACAGGCGACCTGGTGAACGATACCTTCAAGCCTGCTTCTCAGAAAGAATCCAGTACGGTGGAGGCAGTACATGTCCAGTACGGTGGAGGCTGGCATATTTTCAGAAGGTCGCACAGAGTTAGTGGCCATAGAAAATGGCACTCTGACTGGGGCAAGATATGCCCAGGAGATTCTCAATGAGTATGCAGGGCCGTATTTAGTAAATATGGGTGATGGATCGATGCTGGTGCATGATAATGCCCGGCTACACACGGCTCGGGTCGTGCAAGAGTATATTCAGGAGGTTGGTATCAGCGTGATGGCTTGGCCATCAAGAAGTCCTGATCTCAACCCGATTGAGCACGCCTGGGATGAGCTAGAGAGGCTAGTCAGAAGGCGCAGACCACCACCTACCACCCTCAGGGCACTAAAACAGGCCCTGATAGAAGAATGGAAGAATATTCCCCAACATCGGCTCCGAAGCCTCGTGTTCAGTATGTCAAATCGACTCGAAGCTGTAAGCAGAGCCCGAGGACGCAATACAAGTTATTAAAAAATAAATAACATGTAAAACATACCTACTTTTAAATGTTAATTGAGTTTTATGACACTGTAAGCTAAAAATGGCTATTATTATTGTTTTTTTTTTAGATTTAAAAATGTTACTAATGTATAATCTACTATAGTTTCAAAGAAAGCTGATAAAAATTGCTATAAATCGTTTTTTATTTTAAATCTCTAACTTCCATAGTTTAGAAAAAAATTAAATTTTAAAAGTTGTGTATTTAGTTTTGCAGGCCAGTGTATACCCTTATACACTGGCATGCAAAACTAAGTACTTACTAAACTTTTAAAATTTCAATTCTTTCTAAACTATGGAAGTTAGAGATTTTATCGACGGAAGAATAGACAAAATGACAGACACAATTTGTCATTTTGTCTATTCTTCCGTCGACAAAACCCGTTTCTATGGTGATCATGCTATGAGTTCTGTTTTCAAAAAATTTTCTTCTGCTTCGTCGTATCGAATTCTATTTGTATAACGGAGGAGAGTATGTGTCTCTCGTTATTATCAGGAATATTTTAACTACTGTGGGCGTACTGTGGGTAGTGTTGTTTATTGCGCAATAGAAAAACCGTTTGCAGTTCAGATCACATTATAATTTACTATCAAATTTATTACACTAGCAATTCACAAACTGTAGGTACACGACACAACTATACGACGCGCGACCGTTTCTAACATCCATCTCCACTGCTTGACCGCCACTCACGAAGTCTGCTTAGCTTCGGCCGATGTAGTACCTATACTGTCGAGTGCCGCTAGGCCGCTGGCGTCCCGATGAGTCAATATTAAAATATAAAAATCAATTGCCGTGTCTCGCAAAAACTCGAAAATGGCTTGACCGATTTGAATAATTTTATTTTGTTTTCTAGGAGTATGAGGAACAGGGTGTAAAGTTCACTCATCCACCATAGAAAAGAGAGGATCCTCCGACCAGACGGGTGTTGTGTCTGGCGGGCCGACTGCCCGACTGTTGATGTCGGATAGTCTTATATATGTCGTTCGCGCGGTAAACTCTAATTGCGCCATGCAGGATTTGTGTGACGTCATGTCTTTGATGCGTAGTTTGTATGTGGTGGTGTAACCGCTACGGTTTTGTTCGCCTCAATACAGGGGTAGTTTAGGAAAAAATAATATTAGGAAAAACCCAAAGGAACAGCCGAAAAATTTTTGAATATCGAAATTTTGTTTCACGTGGTACGAAGTTCGCCGGGTCATCTAATAACTGATAAAATAAGGAATGTAAATCTGTGTTAAATAGTGTTGCCTTTAAGTGAACTAGGAAATGTTACCTGCTTTAAAAAAAACATCAGTAACCCCATACTTACCTACATCTACAAAAATATCAGAGACAAGCGCGCGACTTCGTTCGCGTGGAAGTCAACTATTATACCAAAAAACATGCCTAGTTTCTATCAGTGCGAGACTTTTTGTAATGGGAGCAGTACTTTCAGAGGTACTATTAGTACTACTTTTTACATACAAACTCACAAATTTTACCTCTTTATAATATTAATTACAGTATAAATGATGTTAACTTTTCTTCGCTGTTCTGTGTCAAGCTTATCAGTAAATTACAATCTAACAAGTGATTAAACTTGCACGTGGTTATCAGGATGACCCAAATGCAGTAGGTACACAATGCAACATATCTACTGTATCGGGAGTAAACACTAAAATCCATCTATCAATATATATATAAATCATTTGCCGTGCGCTAACGCACGGCAAATGATTTTTGCGAGACTAATCTCGCAAAAACTCTAAACTGGCTAGACTGATTAATTTTTTTTTTCTTTTTATTTCGGTTCATTACTGGGGTGATTGATGAAAAAAAAAACATGCGGGGCAGTCTTTGGGGATTGCCGATAGAAGTGAAAACTATGCATGCGGTGACGATGACGCGAGTTTCACGCTTTTTGTTCACGCAAAAAGTTCACAGCATACATATAGCTCATGGAAAGCGTTCGGTGACGATGACGCGAGTTCCATGATTTTTGTCCACCCAAAAAGTGCTCAACGCGCCTAGAGAAGTTTTCATTTCGAAAGAAAAATTAGGAAAAAGAACCAAAGGAATACAATTTTTTTGTCTCAGTTGGTACGAAGTTCACCGGGACATCTAGTATAGAAAGGAAAGTGGGCAAAAAAGAGGGTGTGTGGTGTACTTATGACCACACGATAGAAGTGAAAACTGACGACTGGAGTATACTGTATACCCGATTCAGAGTCTTCGACCAGAGCGTGAAGGTTTAGTTTCGATCACTGTTCAATAGCGCAAAGTGCGACTAAAGAAGTTTTCACTTCGATAAATAGGAGCTGGTCCTACAACCGCTGCGGTTCAGACTACTTAGGTACTGTCTATTACTACATCAACATCTACATCCTAGAGATATTCCTTTGTTTTAAAATGCGTCTTCTTTCTGTGATGGCGCGGTTTCGTCTCAAAATCCAATAATATGTACCAGTAGATGATACCAAATGGACTATAGCAGACAGCAGCCCACATCTGAATATAGGCTCCTCCAATTGCAGGCCATTGAACGTGATCCTCGGCTACACTCGTGCAGTCGCCACCAGCCACCCTGCGGAGACTGTCACACCACAAGACCTGAGGGCGTCCTAGCTTAAGAGGGAACAGGGGCTGCGAGGAATTTGAAAAATAGGTATTTGAAGAAACTATTTCCGTCGCGCTGCGCCCGAAAAACCGAGTTAAACCTCGTAAAGTGCGATAGGGACAACTGCAGCTCAGACCGATTATATCACAATTTTTTTGACGAAAACGACGTTTCGCATTCTCCTTTTTTCTCCTCGAAAACTAAGCCGATTTAATATTTATTTACATTTAAATTTTAAGAAAGAGTATGTCTAGGTTCCTATTATTTTCTTATATGCTAAAAACTTTCCGAATTAGTTTGGTAGTCCTCTAATCACGGCGGTAAAAATGGGGCATTTTTGTAATTTTTGGAGGGTCATAGTTTCCTTACTTATTAATTGCTGAAAAAAAAGAAATGACAGGGACATGCCTATAGAGACCCTGATTTTATAAAAAAAAAATGACAGCTCTAGAGGCATCATTCAGGAAGAAAAACGGGGAATACGTTTGTATGGAGAATCGCGGGCCCTGTTCCCCCTTAAGTTAGCCCATTCGCAGCCTACCCACAAGAACACGAAACAAATGCAAAGTCGCTCAGCGAGCTATGAAAAGAGCTTTACGAAAATTGCCGAAGCGCATACTTGTTCTGGATAATCTGTAAATCAGTTGGTTTGATACATTATAACATTACATACCAATGCTCCTTGCGATGCTATCGTGGCGCTGTAGTAATCATCAGGATTGGTGTACAGGAGTACCGTCAGTGCTGTCTGGTAGCCACAGGAGGCCACACGCCGAGGATTCGCCAAGGCAGGGTCTTCTTTATTACTGCAAAACAAGAAAGAACTTAGGTAAAGTTAGGGAAACTTATTATGACTACCAACTTAAATAGGGTATTACACCCATTTTTGAAATGTGTCTCAATTAGATTCTATAGTGCTAATGAACCACTAAAAATTCACATTTTTTTTATTCAATCTTTAAGTGCCATAAAAATGCATTTGAATTTTGCATTTTCAAGTTTCGCGCGTAATTTGCCGAAAACGCTGGACGCAGTGGACGCCATATTGCTCTGTGGTCATGACGTCAGTTGGCTATGTAAACAAATGTATAGATTAAAGGTACGCTGATTGTTGATAGTTAACACTTTCTAAGTTTACATAGCTGTATGACATAATATCATGGCGAGTGGCGACTACTATCTAATGGTGTTATGAAAAAGATTAAAAAAGCTGAAACCTTTGAATTGAAACTAACGCTTTCCGACTGCTTTTTGCCTAAGCTATCTCAATAATATATTTTTAGATTGTTTCTTATACATAGCGTAAAACACCCTATTGTCCATATTTACAAATCACAAGACACAACTGTAATTCTTTGACTGTTATATGAAATGGCTATTACGCGGCAAATTCATGTAGGGTATCAATTTGCTTAACAATTGATTTCCCTGACTGCATAGACTGGCTCTTTGGTATAGTGGTCTCAAGCGCGATTGCTGAGCGAAAGAGCTGAACGTGTTATTAAAAATTCTCGCTTTAATTCTAGGCTTGTATTGTAACCCGCAGCTTATAGCTAACCTAGGCTTAACTTCCGGGCCACCATGACACGACGTCAAATCAAACGTTCAATAAATTAATCAGTATCTTATTCTTCTGTCTGCCTTAGTCCTATGTCACCTTACTTGGTAAAGAGTTTTTCTTTTCTATTCTCCTTCGATAGAACGTACTCTTTTCAAGATAGGAGACTGCTCTCTCTCTATCTTCAAAAGAGTACTGTCGAAAATAAATAATTTTGAGTTTTTAGGGTTCCGTACCTCGAAAGGAAAAAACGGAACCCTTATAGGATCACTTTGTTGTCCGTCCGTCTGTCTGTCTGTCAAGACCCTTTTTCTCAGGAACGCGTGTAGGTATCAAGCTGGAATTTACTCGTATATCAAATACTCAACTACTGTCCCTTGGAGCTGTGAAAAAACAAACTTCTAAGCCAACGCAATCAAAAGATACAGCCGTTTATGCCGCAAATTTTCGACACTCGCAAGGGAATCAAAGCCTACAGGGTACTTCCCGTGATCTTCTTGAAATTTGGTACGAAGCAACGTCTTATAGCACAGATAATGGGAAAATTGCAATTTTTAGTTACATAATATAATACGCCTGCCACGACTGCCTTGTTGGTCTAGTGGTTGCAAGCGCTACTGCTGAGCATGAGGTCTTGGGTTCGATTCCCGGGTCGGGCAAAGTGTTATTGGGTTTTTCTATCTGGAATTTCTCAGTAGCAGCCCGGGGTCTGGATTTGTGCCCGGTTGATGGCAATAGGCTCGCCCCCTATTACATGGGACTTAAACATAACTGGCGAAATGTGAGTGTACCTACTACAGGTACACCTCTGCCCAACCCTTCGGGGAAACAAGGCGTGATATAATAAACAGGTTTGTACGGAACCCTCGGTGCGCGAGTCCGACTCGCACTTGGCCGGTTTTTTATTATATAATTTCACCAAATAATCAGATTATGGATAAGAAAGTCGATTGCAATAGGCTTGCCCCCTATTACATGGAATTTAAACATAACTGGCGAATTTGGGTGTACTATAGGTACATCTAATCCTTCAAGGATTACAGGCGTTATGTTATGTTTATGTCGATTGCAGATGAGGAAGAGGAGAGAGCGAAAAAATATCTCCTTGGTCAGACGGCAACTTACTATTTCACTCACATCAAACATGCCTCACATCGTTGCTTTGGTTTCTTTTATTTAATCTCTCCTCTCATAACATGCTTTTGAATAAAACCTTCATGTGTGCAAATGCCTATCAAATCGATAAAATACAAAAATAATGTGGAAAGAGCATTGCGTAATCCACTGTACACGAATACAACTATTTTTAGATCGAGCTATTTCTGCCAACATGTCGTAAATCAAATAGGTAGGTAGGATATTACTGTCGCGGCCTTCGTCCATCGATGGACGAAGGTGAAAATGTGGGCTGAGTTGAAGCCGAGGCACACATACGTGTGTCCATCAATGTCTGGTTGCAGCCAAGGCTTGTATAGTACTTTTCTCAAATTATGCGCGGTAATTCAAGCTGAGTAGGTAAATCTAAACATATAATTAAATCGTAGCGAAGTCAAAAATGTACACTGCAAAAAAGTAATTGCTACGAGGTCTGGTATAGATTCTAATGCCGAAAATATAGTATTTAGAAATTTTGTCTATTTGTCTAGATGTATGTTCCGGAATGGAGCAAAAACGACTGAACGGATTTGGATGTTTGTCACACATATCTAAACTTGTTTGTTTGTACCGAATAAGCTCTGAAACTGTAGGACCGAGCTTAACCATTTTTTCACCAATAGAAAGCTAAAGTATCATGAAGTAACATCATCATCATTTCAGCCATATGACGTTCACTGCTGAACATAGGCCTCCCCCAATGATTTCCAAATCGGCCGGTTAGAAGCGACCTGCATCCAGCGGCTTCATGCGACCTTAATTAGGTCGTCGGTCCACCTTGTGGGTGGACTTCCTACGCTGCGCTTGCCGGTACGTAAGTAACATACAATAATTCATTTTCAAAAAATTTACAGATCCTTATATTGCAATAATAATATTTTAACAGAACCTGCATTTTACATAGTTATTCCCTATAGATTTAGTGAAACTGTAGGGTATAAATTAACACGCTATTTGCAATGGGGGATGAGCAATATTACATTATGTTCGTATTCTTCTCTGCAAATTGTAAAAGGACGCGCCAAAAGGTTAGGATACTGCAGATAGTTACCGATTTAACTTATTATTATCACCACCTTTATGGAACTACAGTCAATCATGAAATATATAATAGGGACGGCTAGTTTTGGTAACTTTCAACAAAGCAAATAACTAAGCGGAAGGACGATTGTTTTGCAAACCTGTGGTTGTAAGTTCGATTCCCAATTTTTTAATACGATTTTTTTTTTTTAATTATGTATTTTATAGTTCTCAGAACGAATTAATTCACGAAAAAGGAAAATTTCGTAAACTGCTACGTCATAAACAATTTTTACAGACACAAAACATTCAAGGTTGTGTTCAGATCATTTTAGAACTAAAGATTATAACAATAAAAGGATTTTTAACAGCTCATAGAATAAACCTAATGTGTAGGTAAATAAACCCACAATATTTTTTTTCTATACACTTGCTCGTTAAATGGCTCTTATTGAACCGCTTTTAGGTTCATAATGCAGTATGCGCCTGTTTAATAATAATAAAATTAATCACGCGTGATTTTTACTTGTTACCGCCCTAGTGCGGTAATGTGCGCCAAAGATAACTATTTACTAGTCGGAATAATGACATCTCAGTATACTTAGTCTGGCCATAAATACCGTTACAATTAAAAATAAGAAAGATATTACATTTGAATTTGGAATCTGTCATTTTTATACGATTGTTCATTGAGTTTTCTAATTTTGGCGCCAATACATTGTACAATATTTTGCGATATTAAAATGGAATGAGATGATAAAGAGAACCGAATCGCTGTGATTGCATTACACAAAGTTGGTATGGAGCCAAATGCAATTTTTATAACTCTCCATATGCTTGGTATTAGTGAAATTTTTGTGTACCGGGCTATTAATAGGTACAATGAGACCTCCTCTGTTTGTGACAGAAAAAGATCTGGCCGTCCACGTAGTGTTCGTACGAAAAAGGTGGTCAAAGCAGTAAGGGAAAGAATTCGAAGAAATCCTGTCCGAAAGCAAAAGATTTTATCTCGGGAGATGAAGATAGCACCCAGAATCATGTTGCGTATTTTAAAAGATGACTTAGGACTTGCAGCCTATAAGGGACGCACTTTTCATTTTTTAACTCTTAATTTAAAAAGAATAGGGTGGTGTGGTAAAATCGAAACAACTACTGAAGCGGTACGCGAAGGGAGGTCACAGAAAATTTTTGTTTACGGATGAGAAAATCTTTACAATTGAGCAACATTTTAACTAACAAAATGACCGTATTTATGTTCAAAGCACTAAGGAAGCTTTCCAATTAGTCGACAGAGTGCAACGTGGGCATTATCCGACTTCAGTGATGGTTTGGTGGGGTGTTAGCTATGAAGGAGTGACAGAGACATATTTTTGTGAAAAAGTTATCAAAACATCGGCACAAGTGTATCAAGATACCATTCTTGAGAAGGTAGTTAAGCCCCTTAACAACACTATATTCAATAACCAAGTATGGTCCTTCCAACAAGACTCGGCTCCGGATCATAAAGCTTGGTCCACGCAGTCTTGGTTGGAAGTGAACGTTTCGGACTTCATCAGAGCTGAAGACTGGCCGTCGTCTAATCCCGATCTTAATCCGCTGGATTATGATTTATGGTCAGTTTTAGAGAGTATGGCTTGCTCTAAACGCCATGATAATTTGGAGTCCCTAAAACAATCCATACGATTGGCAGTGAAGAATTTTCCCATAGAAAGAGTGCGTGCTTCTATTGATAACTGGCCTCAACGTTTAAAGGACTGTATTGCAGCCAATGGAGACCACTTCGAATAAGCTTTTTATATTTTAAATTGTTTTATATTTATGTATTAAACTAACAGACTGTAAAAGTAATAAATATTACTTGCAATAAAAAAAAAATCTTCGTGACAATATTTATGGCAAGACTAGGTATAATTAGTAAGTACTATCATGGCAGCCGCGCAACAGTAACAAGGGACGCGTGCTTAGGGATTGCGCTTCATCGTATGGGATGAACGCATTATGGCAAATAGGAAAACAGTGGAAGCTGTAAACAGAACCCTGCAGGACATCCGCAGGAACCAAGACATAATAAGTGGTGTCACAGGTCTGTCCGACGAGGTAAATGCTTCGTTGAAAAGACGACGATTACACGGGTCATCATCTGCGTAGCCCTTCCCAACTGTTTTGGGGTTGGCTTCAGTCTAACTGGATGCAGCTGTAGGTATACCAGTATTTTACATGGAACTGCCTATCTGACCTCCACAACTCAGTTACTAGGTAACTCGATAACACTTAGGTTTGAGTTGACGTGCGTTAGATATTAGAAATTGCACGGATCGGGATATGGGAGAGAATTTACGAGATGATAAGTAATTAGTTTCTGGTAGGTTATCATTATTCTTAGAATGATTCGAAAATGTTATAGAAAATGTATTGTCTCTAATAGTTTTTTATCGGCAGTACGGCCTATCTCAATTTTATAAATATCATCTAATTATCAATATGATTAATATCTTCACTATCTACTATAATAAACGAGTATTACGATTAAATTATAGATTTTAGTATAATAATGACTCCTGTCAGTAGATGAAAAACATAATTTGCGTCATAGTCAGCCTGTAATGTTTCTCTTCTACACAGGCCTCCTCTTTCTCACTGAGAGAGGAGGAACAGGCCACTGGGCTGTAATCCACAACGCGGGTCCAGTGCGGGTTGGTGGATGTCACATGTCTTCGATTTTTCAGTTCTATAGGACATGCCGGTATCGTCACGATGTTTTCCTTCACCGTTTTTAGATCAGTGGTGATGAAATAATTTATACCAAGTAAAGCGCCTGCTTGCGATCTTATTACTCGTAAGTCGCAGTCATTACCACTCGGCCACCACTCCACGCCATCGACTTTGCGACCGAATTCGGTCGCAAAGTCGTAATGGCGTCCCTAGACGCTCGCGCCGTGTTTCACAAGTACGGGATTTTTTCGTGCTTGTCAAGCACGTCGCGCGCATCTATAGACGCTATTAGGACTTTGCGACCGAACTCGGTCTCCTGCTGATTATGTATCGTTTGCGCCAACATAGACGGAATAGATTTGAGTCGTTTCGATTAACGATTTACTAGTGATCCGCCCCTGCTTCACACGAGGGTGCAATGTACTGATGCGACGACATTTCAACACACCGACATTTCTGTTATATCTACTTTTAATATAAAAAAATATACAACCTTAAAAAGATTTTTAATAAGAGATTAATTATCTAAATGATGGTGACAACTGCATTTAGAGCATTTATTCCATAATCGAAATCCATTGCAAAATTTAGAAGAACAACGCGGCCACACAGACAAACGAAATGGGACATTAATTTATGATTTGTAAACATAATAGATGAAGTAAAAAAAAGAAGAAGTTAAAATTTTCATGCTATCTTTATAAGCGACTTGCACTTTGCCCGCGACTTCGCTCGCGTGGTCTTTCCCGCGGGACCTGTTATTTTTCCCGGGATAAAAAGTAGCCTATGTAACTCCCTGAAAACTAAGCTTTCTAATGGTAAAAGAATTTTTCAAATCAGTCCAGTAGTTTCGGATCCTATTCAATACAAACATACAATCAAATCTTTCCTCTTTATAATATTAGTATAGAAGTATAGACAAAACTATTGGCGCTTTCTCTTTCTCCAACCTTTTTATTGCTCACAAGTCAAAGAAATTGTCGAGGAAATGATTAGGTATTTGCTAGGTACGAGTATGATTACTGATTGCTATCGGTATCAGCCCTCACTGCTGAATATAGACCTGTGGTCTATATACGGGTTAGTTTTCCCAACTTTTCCAATCAGCTTGCATACTTCTGCAAGATAAATTTTAATCTCCTGGATTAGATACCAATAACGAGAGTCTATCTACATTATAAACAGATAATCCTGAGGTAGGTACAAATTCCTGTGATAAGAGAAGAGTGCAATGATAAACGGTATAGCCAACTGCCATTTTAATCACATGTATGTCTATTTGTGCCGCGGGAGGGCGGCATAGATAGACATGCCAACCACCCCGCGATAGCCGGGACGTCCCGTTTCTAGAGCTTTAGAGGATGCGTCCCGCGAAAGACGTGTGCGGGACGCCAATTGTCCCGTTTTATCGTAACTACGTCTAAACCTTTAGTGAACGCACGTTTTGTTTTACACGACGCGGCGACGTGATGTTTGTAGACATAGTTTATAGCTAGAATGAGTTGAAATCACGGGAGCGAAGCTACAAGTAAAAGTAGTGTGACATAAATCAGTTCTTATCTCAATTGGAATTTAATTTTTATTATTTTATCATACATACTTTCTCCAATATCTATAATAAAAATAACGATTGAAAGTAATTACAGAGTGAATCATGAGCGTCAAGTAAATAATAGAACACCAAACGTTAATAGGATGTAACAAAATAATTACGTTTTATTAAATAAATTTAAAAAAAAACTATTTAATTAGATCAAAAATTAAAATGATTATTTTCATGATAATTTCGCAAATGCCAGGGACCATCCCGGAGGGTCAACTTACAATATTTATGGTGGCGTGGCGTGGCTTATGAGCTCTGGGAAAAGTGGATGGAGTCGAAAGTGTAAACTGAACAATTCATTCGTTTTGATAATAGAGCTTCTCATTTTATAAATTACCACTTATGCACATATGATATCAAATGCAATCCACTTGCTGGAGTTTTCATATGCTTTCTTTATTTTGTGTTCTTTCTATAGATACAAGTTTTCCAGAAACCTGTTGGGTTTCAGTGACATAAAAAGTGTAAATAACAATAACTTGGCCACAAAATATTACCGACAATGCAACATTTTTGTAAAAAGCCTGACAAGTGCGAGTTGAACTTGTGCGATGAGGGTTCCGTACGATAAATATGTTATCTATCATATTTTATCCCAAGAACCAACTTAACATTATAGTTGAAACACATGTTCTCCCATACAATCCAACTGCATTTATGTAAGTTTAGACGCACAATATTGAGTGATTTACCATGTTATTTTAAGACCATAGAGTTTTTTTAATGGTTTTCCTGTAATCTATAAGCGGAACCATTCTCAGTATTTTTTCATAATTTTAGGATCTGTAGTTTCGGAGATAAGTGCGGGAATGTTTTTTTTTTTTTGACACCCTCAAACAATCCCTTTCATTTGATATTATGTCACACGGTACAGTTTGCTCCTGTATTCAAAATTTATTTATTTACGTTACTCGTCCGTATTTGGGTCACAAAAATTCATATGTACCTACCTATATCAGAACTAAATTGGTCCAGTAGATTCGGAGCAAATTGACTGTTAAAGACGAACTGACGGATAGACAGCCTGCTAGACAAACAGAAAGACACTTGAGCGATCCTATAAGGATTGCGTTTTTTTCATTCGGACGTACGGAACCCTAAAAATTACATAATGTGGCCTGGCCAAATCATTGATTACACAACGTTTAATGATATGAACAGATAAACGCACTACTTCATGATGTGGCCAAACATTAGTGATCATATCGTGAAATAGTTAGATTATCCACCGGTAGAGGCGTTAATGTCACTTTGTTTTTGTTCTGCATCATGGCGGCGGCATATAACAAACCAAACAAAGTAGGGTGACCGAAAAAAAAGTTGATGGACTTTTATTGGGTTTCCAACTATGATATTATGGAAAGCGATCAACTTGAAAGTAGCGCTCGCCGGCCGCTGTCGCGGCGTGAAAGGCATAATAGCACTAAAAATTTAAAATTTATGACGGTTATGTGGCACCCCAACCAAATGGGTTAGGTTAGGTTAAAACTGTGACCAACCGCGCGAGAGCCGAGCGAACGTAGCGAGCGGTGCCGCGGCAGAGGCCGGCGAGCGCTACTAAGTCAAAGTCAAATAATTTATTTCAATTAGGCACAAAAAAGGCACTTATGAACGTCAACATTTACAAAAAAATATATAATAATTGATTCTAGTCGCCTATTCCAAAAGGTCGTTTTCGTATGGAGATGAATGGGCAAGAAACTCCACCGTTACTCTTTTAAAATATTTTCATAACATCTTGTATACATTAATTATATAATTATATGTGAAGAGGATGCACCTAGAATAAGATTACTATACCACGATAGGTAAAAAGAATGAAAAATGAAGGAATGACATAAATTAATTAAGTGATTTATTTATTTATAGTTAATTAAAACGGTACAACACCAATTACATTAATTAACATACAGACAAAAATTACGTTGACAATAATATAATTTAAAACTAACATGGAACAGTGGACTCCTTTGCATACTTTCTCTCACAGAACACCAGACATAGACGCATAATTTTAATCCATTCATCTGCAAACACATCACATTCAGGGTTGGCAGCCAGGAGGGCATTCAGCACCTTTAGAGTACGACAGACTGGGGATTTGGCTCTGGCAACAGTTTTGGCTGGCAGTTGCGCAAACAGATTGTGGCGGCGGCTCTGACGGTGTCCGATATATTTATCGGGCACAAATAGTCGGCAGAAAAGACCATGGAGCTCTGGGCTGTCGATACGTCCCCGTAAGGTCTTACAGGCTACAGTGAGTTGATCAAGGCCTCTTCTCACCTCCAATGAGTTAAAGCCCAACATCCCTAAAAGATAATTGGTAGGGTACATATACGGGAAGAAATGGTATAACCTTTGGAAGAGGCATCGAAGGAAAGTTTTCTGTACTTTTTCCAGCATCAGAGTTTGGGTAGCGTTATAGGGGTGCCAAACACAGGCACTGGACTTGAGTTTGCTTCAAACCAGAGCGGCGTACAACAGCCTAACAACATTTGAGTTGCGAAAGTCACGAGCGTTTCGCAAAACAAATCCCAAGCGCCTAAAAGATTCCTTCGCGAGGGTGGAAACGTGGTCCCTAAAAGTTAGACAGCGGTCGAAAGTCACTCCTAAATCTTTTATGTTGGCGACACGAGCAATCACGTCACCACCCAGATAGATGCATGGTGCTCACATATTTACAAACATTGTAAAATTACACGATATTCCTAACATTTTAACAAGTACTACTAATAATAAGTCAGTGCGTGTGAGTTCAAGTAATCACAGAATATAAAATCAATGTTATAAAAAATAATATTATACAATTAAATTGGCAACCAGTTAGATTTTGTCTAGATTTTAAATTGTCATATGGAGAGGACCAGCATGTTTCCAAGCATTTTTATCTTGGATATAATCCTCTAATTTGTATATGCTTGTTTACAAAGTGTGCTTTTTATATGATTTTTAAATTTTCTTTCATTTAATTCTAATATATCACAAGGTATTCTGTTGTAACATACCCCATAAAATATGTATTTACTTTAGTTAGTCTGAAAAATGGTTGATCTATTTCTAGTATTAAAATTATGACTAAATGTTACTTCAAGACACGGTCTTGAAGTAACATTTAGTCTGTATTTTATTCAAATCGGTACTCTCCAATCTGTTAAAAGTTCTTTTTTAATTGAAAAGTTAAGTTTGTTCTTCAATCCGGATTTGGGAATTCGGGCAGCCGAGCAAGCACAGCATTGAGACGGAACCCTGACGGCGCAAGTCCTACTCACACCTTGTCCGGTTTTTCCAAATAAATAGTTGTATTTAAAAAATTGATAAACCTGATTAGGTTTATCAATCTTATCGATTCCATTTTTGGAAAATATTTAATCAGTCTGCCTAGCTTTCTCCCAACTATGTTGGGGTCGGCTTCCAGTCTAACCGGATGCAGCTGAATACCAGTATTTTACATAGAACGACCGCCTATCTGACCTCCACAACCCAGTAACTGGGTAATACGATACCCCTTGGTTAGACTGGTTGTCAGACTTTCGGGCTTCTGACTACCCGTAACGACTGTCAAAGATCCAAGTATGACATCCGGGACCAACGGCTTAACATGCTTTCCGAAGCACGGAGGAATCTCGATATGTAAAGATAGTCACCAATCCAATCCTCGGATCAACCCTGGCGAGTGTAGCTTCACCTGATGGATCGACCCGTGCGACTGTTATTACTTAGCCACGAGCTGCTCTTATCAAAATACAAAAAAAAACAGGTTTATATGATTCTAAATTCTTTAAAATACTAATTATTCAAATTACTATTATTATCACCATTAATTTGTAATACCTCCTCAGTGGCACCGTTGACTTCGTAATATCAACTAGAAATGTTGGGTTATGACTTTAAATTGTAATAACTTTTGACCGAGTGGGCCGATTTTGATTAAATATAGACTAAATATTAATTCAAGACACGGACTATGACTATATTTCCAATCCTTTAAATCTCTTGAAAAGAAGACAAAAAAAAACAATATTATATACATGTAAATTTTAAAATTAACCCCTATTTTACCCAGTAGATTTGTTGACCATCATTATTTTGTTAAGTACCTACATGGTACTTGTTGAAAGACCTACACTGTCTCCCCATACCTAATAACACTGTTATTTGAAAATATTGTAAAAGCCAATTATTTTTCAAAGAGTAACCGTGGAGTTTCTTGCCGGCTCTTCTACATAGGAAACGACCAATTGGAACCGTGCACCTAGCTTCTGACGTTTCATAAGTGCCCTTGTAGGTTTATGTGAAATAAAGTAATTTGAATTTGACCCCTTTGGGGGATGATTTAACAAAAACGCTGATACACGTATTTTTTTATTTCATACCAAAAGCATAAATTAGAATTTTAATTTCTCTAACTTAAGAAATGCTGGGTTTCCCATACAAACTTTCATCCCTTATATCACCCCCTTAGGGACTTTTTTTGAGACAAAAGTAGCCTATGTCCAAAAGTTTTCATATTCGTGACTCTCACTGTTCAAAGTAAACCTAAGCTGGTCGAACGTCAAAAAGAAGACGTTGAAAAAGTCGCATGTCCAAACAGGCAGAAATAGCCTTTAATGTACATAGGAATCAGCTGCATGACGGCTAGAAACGTTTATTTGTCCGTTTTTAAGGTTCTAATTTTCAATACTAAAACATTACTTAGTCTATAACTGAATAGTAACGGCCTCGTTTAGCTACGTAGGTACCTACATCACTACAATTTCCGGGTCTAAATCACTGAAAAGTTGGTATAAGTTACTTCAAAGATATTAAATCTTTCTAAACATTTTTATTGTCTATTATCTTTAAATCTAAATCAAAGCTAAGGCAAACTGAGTCGAAATATCCTGCCTTATGGGAATATTATACGTACATCATAGTTCGACCTACAAAAAAATATTGACTCGCCTAAGAACACCTGTTGTAAAGTCAGTAGGTACCTACCACAATTTGCTAAGTGGTTGGTTCGATTAGACTCGAAAGGAGCAATGTGTACCGGGAACAGAGCCATAATGATTAATGAACATCAATATGTTGGATCATAAATTCAAAATATTGTGCTACAACGATATGTCTTTTTATATATACGCTGGTGCTGATATATAAAAAATACACTGCTGACAATGCGCTGATGCTGACGGGTGATGTCTTTTTACATAAACACACAAACATATACATAAACTGTTAAATAAATAAACGATCTTAAGGCACGTGGTTGACATTGACAGGCGGGTGTTGTGATGTTGTCAGAGAAATTGTATTTTAAAAACAAGATGGCGGCGATAGTTCCGACTTTGAATGAATGAATGAAATGCACCGACCCCAGTGGTTTAACCAGACTCGATAAATCGAGTGTCTTCATGCTTCATGGGGATACAGAGGTCATTGCATTGAAGACCTGCCCTTAGGATAAGGAAGGATTTGCGAGCCGTACCGGATATGCATTCTTGAGTAGGCAATGGAATAATGGAGAGACGGGTGATATTTATCTATGGATGGGCATCTTTTTCCGACGTGGCGGCGATAGTTCCGACTTTGGCTCCAAAACATTCTTGTAGCGTTGTTCTTAGAAACAACACACTGACGAAACCAACCCGTGTTTTCTATATCTTTATTTTTTTAAGGCACTAAATGATACTGCTGGAGCTTGATGCTGGGTACAAAAGAGTGCATGAAGGTCAGGGTAAGAAATAGTAATACTGACAGTAAAGCACTGTTACGTACTGATTCCGATTTCGGCCTATCGCGAATAGGCACGTGGTTTGATAAAGCAAGAAGCACTTCTTCGAGACCAAAAATATCGAGACATATCGTACGCCCCGGTATTTTTATCTCTAAGGAGTGTGCGGTCAGCTTCCATTCTATCCGCAGTACTTTCTTGTTCTTTACAAAGTATGAGTGTGTGAGGTAATGAGGTTAAACGAGGGACATACTTGAAAAGAGTGTAGGTACCTACTCTAGAGGAGGACACGTGCCTGGGGCAGTTCATCTCTCCTAGAGACCATACAACCCATGAAATAAACACGCGAATTAATGTAATGGATGGAAAATGGAAGTGTGTCCCTCGTTGTCGTCACTGTACCTATATTTTGTCAATACTTACGTTTTATAGGTATCATCAACCCCATAATAGTTAAAAGTACAGCAAAGACTGAGCAAGGTGAAGATTTGCTTGAAAATATCGTCACAGCGGTATATGGCGTTCTTCCACATGCATCGCTGCACCAGGTTGCTGCACGAAGACGCTGGAGACAGCTGGAACGGTAATCGTTATTCTTTACTAACCTCCCTCAGATAAGTGCGAAAAATACATATTATTGAAGCTAACTCAAAAACTACTAAAGCAAAATTAATACAATTTATATATAGGTGAGTCCGCCGCTAAAGCTTCTTCTAACAAATAAAAAAGAAGAATTTTAAAAATCGGTCCACAAACATAAAAATAAAAAGAGCATACAGACGAACATACAACCTCCTCATTTTGGAAGTTTGTCAAAAAAAAAAAAAAACTTCTTAGATCAATAAATCGTCGAGCCCAAGCTGTTCCCTAAGGAAAAAAATCGTGATTGCCCCTAACTTTCCCAGAATTTCAAAATGATCGGGTTCTGTAAAGTCTTACGTTTCCAGCGCCATAGTCGTATAAAATCAGCGTTTATGCATATTGGACGGATTCACATACATAGAAGTAGGAAAACTGAGCTTTACCAAATATAACACCCTAGAATAATGAATTTTCCATATTTATAAAATCAAAAGTCATTCATGCAAACTCTCAGACCAATTAAAAAACCATTACATAACTCTGTCAATAGTGACGTGAGGCCAGTTTCGTAAATATATATGCACTTAGTGAGGTGTAGTTTGATTGTAGACGTATGCGTGTGAGCGTGAATGCACAGAGCGGAGGTGTAGTTTTGTTTTTTTATTTGGTCTGAGTTCAGACTAGGCTGACAATCAGCCCTTTTTGAACGTCGAAGTTATATGAGACAATCCCCCAAAACGCCTGCCCTTCACCACTTCCTAGTGCTTTAGCTCGGAAGAAGAAGCACAGCTGTCTGTTTCGTTAGAAGAACTTGATTCTATACAATAGTAGAAACAGGGAGAATTCTAGTACGAAAAACTGCTGCCTCGATTGTCAGCATAGGTCACGGTTTATAGTATAAACTGTGGAGTGTAGTACTGGCAACCCTAACATTATTAGCAAAAGCTTATGCTAAAATTGGAGCAGTGGTGGCCCAGTGGTAACAGCCGTGGGTTCGAACCCAGGCAGGCGCGTTTTGTACATAATTTCATCACCACTGCTCTCAAAACGGTGAAGGAAAACATCGTGAGGAAACTGGTAAGAATGTCTTAGAACTAAAAATTCGAAGTGAAATCTACCAACCCGCACTGGGCCGGTGCGTGGTAGATGATAGCCCACTCCCTCTCGAAGAGAGGAGGCCTGTGTGACCTGTGTCCCAGCATTGAGGACATTATAAACTGAATATGATGCTAAAATTGGAGATGAAAATAGCATTAAATTTCAAATACCTACTTACTCTTAGAAATAACGAATCTATTGTAATATTATTTAAGTCCAATACAGTTTGCAGTATCTGTAAATCTTCCTTCTCATGGGCTTCAGCTGTGAAGGTTGAATACAACAAGGGCACCAGTCGAAAGGTATCGAAAACAAAGTCAGCAGTAACATTGTCAGGAAGAGTCCTAAAATTTAAAATTATAGTTAGGGACTTGACAGAACAGAAAGGACAATTTTGAATTGGATTTAAGTGCATGCACGTGGTGAGAATCCTAAGTGAAAAAACTTTTCCTGCACGGCAGTCCAAGAGTTCTGTATCAATTATCCAGTTAACACATGATAGCTTCTCAAGATGTTTGTCAAAGCTTTTCGTTAAAACATTGACTGACACGACTATTGCCACACCAACATCATCATCCTGAATTCACCCCATGCTGGGCATACGCATCGTTTCCTTTCTGTCTTTGGTGATACAGTTGGCCTAAAGCGCTTCTGGACTATCACAATAACTTGTTAAATCTATCTCCCACGTGTTGGTAACATTTCGAGGAAGACAAGCATGTGATCTTGATTATTTCACGAGGTGCTCGTAGGTCTTATGATTTCCTAAGCATTGTTAGATGGAACACTTACAAATTATCTGCTAACGTCCTTGCTGCCCTTCTGGAAACTATATTCAAATCGCATATAGTAACAGCAGGGAAGGGCACATCCCAAATTGCTCCTTGGGTGCTTTCTATAACCTGAAAGGTGTATGGTTTTAGTAAACAAACAAAAGATAGATACGGTTTTTGTTCTTCGCAGTTTAAGCATTGTCACTTTGCGGATATAAATATAAATATCTTACCTATGTGGATTATTATTATAATAAACCTAAATCTCCAAAGGATTATTAACGTGATTGGTAATCGATAATCATATCCCGCGTCATTGTAGAAAGAATACACAGCTGATAAAAATCTTTAAAACTGCAATAATGATCGATTGGCTTCTTTGGCTTTAATAATTTTCTCAGATAAGTTATACTTTTATGCCATATTTTTAAGTTATACGTATCTCTATTCACTTAATGGTCACAACCTAATAGCTATACAGTCGTACATATAGTTGGCAGGTGTGACAGCTTTATTGGGCAGACAGCAAGCACGTCAATTGCGGCCAATACTAGGAAATGAATATTTCATAACCTACTAAGTAGGTAGCCACAATAACCTGGCTGTTAAAATAACACATCGAGCTTTAGTAAGACTGTCGCACAGGTACCTAATGACACGTTCAATGATCAGGTTATACAAAGCCGCGGTGCCTACTGACACTATCAATGAGCAGGCTATACAAAGCGCGGTACCTAATGAAAAGATCAATCATCAGGCTATACAAGGCGTGGTACCTAATGACACGATCAATGTTCAGGCTATACAGAGCCGCGGTACCTAATGACACGTTCAGTGATCAGGTTATACAAAGCCGCGGTACCTAATGAATGACACGATCAATGATCACGCTAGATACAAAGCCACGGTACCTAATGACACGATCAATGATCAAGCTATACAAAGCCGCGGTACCTAATGCCGCAATATTGATAGCCGATCAGGCGCCATCTCCAGGGAGGAGAGAATTCCCAGAGGGTCATGGCCACCCGGTTGGTCCGGTTACCGCACGGTCTCCGGTGAGGCGGCGAGCCTTCTTGCCGGATTCCGGAGTGAGGAGTGGCTAGAGGCGCCACAGCGTCCTCACCTTCCACATGACGCAGGTCCTCACCGGACACTGCTGTTTCGGGAGGTTCCTGTTTCGGATAAGGCGGGAGGAAACGCCTGGGTGTCATCACTGTGTGGATCTCTTGCCCGGAGGAGACGGTGGAGCATACGGCGGAGGGCTGCCCGGCTTGGGCAGAGCACCGCCGTGTCCTCGTGGAGGCGATCGGTGGCGGGGATCTCTCGCGTCCGGCCCTGGTCCAGGTCATGGTACGGAGCGAAAGGGCATGGGAGGCCGTCATCTCCTTCTGCGAAGCAGTAATTCCCGGCCACCGTAGGCGCGGGCTTGCGGACGGTGAGCAATGGGTAGCTCGCAGTCCGATAAGGACCAGGTTCGGATCGAAGGCGCGTTGTGTTCCACGCGCGCATCAATGCGATGTGAGCACAGCTGAAGGGGTCCGATAGGACCGATGCCTGCCGGGGTTGCGGGAAAGTCTGAAAGGGATACCGTGGCCCCTGGCAATGCACAGGCAACTGAAGGAACACGGGTGGGTTTTGAGTTTTCAGTCTGGTACGCCCTCCCGCTCCACCCAGAGCGCGAGAAGTCATTTGATGATTTCCCAACCAAAAAAAAAAAAAAAAACAGGTTAGATTCGCGGCGTCTCGCCGTGCCATCAGATTCAAAACAAACTACATATATGAATCAATCTCCACACGGCGTTATCATCGTGGCGATAGTTTGAGGGCAAAGCGTGACTATCGCCGCGATTCTCTCGTCCGTGGAGATGGCGCCTCACATCAAGTTTTAGAAAAAGAACAAAAAAACTCACGGTTACTATGGGATTCCTTGCGTACCACCGGTATGCGGTGACCACGAAGTAAGCCGCAATAGCGATGCTGATCAACACGGCAACCGCCCAGCAGCACCTAAGTCAGAACAACTTCAACATTGCTTGAAGTAACATAAACACAATTATAACTATGTCCTGTGTATTTTCAATGTTATCGTTTGCATATGTACAACCTTTAAAGCTCCGTTTCACGCCCTTAGGGGTGGAGTGTCGAGAGCGCTCAGGCATTCGTCATCATATTGATCCACTTAAATACACAATGATGATACATAATGATGAATGCCTGAGCGCTCTCGCCCCTTGGCCAGAGGTTATTGGATTTTTGTGGGGATTTAGTCAGTAAAAGCAATAATAGTCTGTCAGATGAGTAGAGGACAGACCCCTTCACTCCCGGGCGGAGAAATTACAAGACAAGTATTATACAAAAAAAGGGGGGGGGGATCTTGGTGCCGACACCTACACCCTATACAAAATCAGCCTTTCTAGTTTAAGGACTTTATAGTTCCTGTGATTTCGTGACTAAACAGTGAGTAGTAGATAAGTACATATTTCGCTCTCAAAACATAAAAGCATCTAAATAAAGCTTGGCTTGATACGCGGTCCGATTCTGAAAAACTGGCTTAAATCTACGGCTAAAATTAACTTCATTAATTCTTCGGCTTATATTATCTTCTTTATATTCTTCACTTCGCAAAAATCCAGTGCGCGATAAAATCCCGCCGCGATATTTTTACATCCGTGCGAATATGGGCTTATAGCTATGGGACAGCCACTCTGGTAGTGTACCAAGTCATCATTAATCATATCAAGTAGTGTGGGTACCTTTCACCATAATTAAAATCTTCCATCACGATATATTTGTACCCGTGCAAATCCGTCCTCTTACAAAACTCCACGAACTTCTTCACACAGAATCGTTTCCTCGATTGTTTCTTGTTACAATAATTACCGTACAAAAATCTTCTGCGTGTAATGTTAGATTTCTCTGATGCGACCTGAACCATTTTTAAAGCTCAGAGGAACTGTGTTTAGTTAAATGTCCGCACGATGTGAACAAGTGGTGTGGATCTGAACGTGAACAAAACACGAGCTAGTAATTATAAAGCTAGATGACATATCAGAGATAGCGCGACCACTTTCATAAATATTTAATTAAGTAGGTATGTAGCCACCTACTCCAGGTCATGGACGACACGTCCATAAAGTTCAGTCAGCGTATTTAAGGGGATCAATTTACCTACGTGTCGTCCTTTTCGTTGGTTCTGGCATAAGTGCACTTTTCATCGATTTTGGCCGGTTTTATTTAACTTCATCGAATGAGTTACCTATCTACGAGTACATATCCAAGTTATCCAACAAGCGCGGATCCAGCCTTAAAATTAAGTTGTACTTCAGGGCGATATCCGGAACTCCTAGATAGAGCAAATTGAAGGGAAGTCTCTTCAAAAAGCGGTAGACAATGCACTTGTGGTATATACACTATAATTATACCCCTGTAATTGTCCACAGGCGGCCACTTACCTACCAACAGGTAGGCCGCCTGCTTGGACCCACTTGCCACTTGCCCGCGCTGTACCTCCTAAGGAATATGTATAAGGGCACTCCCACTGTTTTTTCTATTCCGTGTTTGCCACTCCATAGTGGTTTTTATATGCCATAGCATAAAAAAAGGTGGCTAAAGCCGAGACAAGTGTAAAGTTAACTCTGTGGTTCTCAATCTCACTAAGGGAACCTACAGAGCGTTCATTATAACTTGTCCCGTGACGCGATTTGTAGTACTGTCCTGTCAGTTGTCATTTTGAACTCTATTTCCAAGAAAACTAAGCTTGACCAAAAATGGTGCCAACATTTGCCAAGGGACAAGTTATAGTGAACGGGCGATTCAAAATGTAGACACATAGGTACCTACTACTAGTAAGTCCTATCATGCGAATATATTTTGAATTTTGAGGTTGTTTACCTAAGTATGAAAAAACTGTGGACGCCAACTTTATTCCACAGATAAATGATAACATCTAACTTTGGCAAAATCAGTCTTTAGGCCTACCTAAGGACTCCTGTTACTTCGGTACCTACCTACCGAGTTATCTAGAACATCATCATTATTTTATCCCAATTTATTTGGGGTATAGATACTATGCTTAACTACATGATACTCGTAAGGATTGGAGGTAAATAATAATTTAGCTTATACTAGGTTTCCCCGGCAGCTTCGCTCGCGAGGAGGTCGGAAAATTATCTCACGGGAACGTACTACGGATAAAAAGTGTCCTATACGTTAGCAGAGGTTATAAACTATCTGTGTGCCAAAAATCCAAATCCGTTCATCCGTTTTTGTGTGATTGAGTAACAAACATCCAAACTTTCACATTTATAATATTGGTAGGATTTCATGCAACTAATAACTGGTAGGTGCTTATAGAGCTACTATCGTGGCGTGATCAAAATCGTTTAACCTTGCTTTATGGGCTTTAATTATTCATAAAAAAAACTGTTTAAAAACAATTAATCAACCACGAGCATTTATGGTTGTATTATTTTTATATAATTGTGCAACTAAGCAGAAAGACATCAGATAAAATCAGAGTCACACTCACAGTACAGTAACCACACAGCGCTTCGTAGCAACGCAAGATAGGTTTTTAACCGACATAAAAAAGTAGGAGGTTCTCAGTTCGTCGGAATCTTTTGTTTTTCGTAGTTCAAGTAATATCACTGACATGTGGTTTACTCTACAAATGGCTGGTATTCCGTTCAGTTTAGGTATATAATACTTTCAGGAAAAACAATAAAATAAAATAACTTAGATCAAACGCATTTATTTAATCTTTTATTATTTGGGTCCCATTCATTACACGATCTTGAAACATCATAACACATTCAACTCATTGTAACAAGTTCGCAGAGTAGGTAAACCTCCACCTGCAGCGGCCAGTGCCCTGGCCCGCAGGATCTCCGCTTGGAGGGCGGTCTTCGCCGCTCTGTACCCCTCGTACAGCTCCATTCTGGTATACCTGGAACACCCATTTGTAGGATTCCGTAGTAAACAAGAAAACCCTTATAGTTTCGCCATGTCCGTCTGTCCGTCTGTCCGTCTGTCCGTCTGTCCCCGGCTTAGCTCATAAACTCTTTGTCATAGAAAGCTGTAATTTGGCATGGGCATACATATTAGGGGGTATTAAATTGCCGATTTGTACTGAAAAATTGCATTTCGTTTTTTTTTTTTAATTTCACATTTTTATTAATCAAAATAATTACCATTATTATCTATACATTGCTACCATCTAATTTTGTGATAGAACTCTCGTGATCTAGATTCGACAAACTGTGTGAAACATTTTGTACTGCCTCCTGATAATAAAACTTTTTATCAGGTAGAAATTTGTCCAAATCACGAAAAAAAATGGGAGTCCGTTGGAGCAAGGTCTGGCGAATACGGAGGGTAACGAATGGTTTCTAATTGCCGTTCCTGTAGAGTTAAAACGTTTGCTCGTGCTGTATGAGGTCTCGCGTTATCATGGAGCGATAATAGTGAAGATCGATTCATGAGTCGGGGCTGTTTCACTGCTAGTTTTGCTATCATTGTTCAGAGTTTAGCACAATATACATCTGCCGTTATTGCTTGACCAGATCGGAGAAAGCTATAGTGAATAACACCATGCTGAGACCACCAAACAGTTACCATTACCTTTTTATTGGTAAGCTTTGCTTTATTACACTGTTGCGGCGTTTGACCTGGGATCAGCCATTGCATTTTTCGCTTACGGTTATCGTAAAGAATCCACTTTTCATTACATGTCACAATTCGATCCAATATTCCTTCATTTCTGTATCGATTCAACAAGGCAACACAAGTTTCAACACGTGTTTCTTTCTGCAGATCAGTCAAATCATGAGGTACCCATTTCTCATATTTTTTATTTTATTGATTTGACGCAAATGAGTCAATATTGTTGGTAAGTTAACGTTAAACCATGCCGATAATTCCTGGGTAGTTTGGCTCTGATCGACTTCCACCATCTCTTTCATTTAATTGTTATTCACCTGTGTGGGCGGTCTTCCACGTGGTTCATCAGTTTCCATCACGAAAGCGTTTAAATCAAAATCGCACGGTGCGTTCATTAGCAGTCCCCTCTCCAAACGCAACATTGATATTGCGACCTGTTTCTGCCGCGTTAGTAGTAGTCGGAACTCGTATTCAAAAACGACTCGAATTTTCGAAGTATCCATTTTTCTTGACTAAGCTGAATAAAAAAAACAACTAAATGGCGATAATCGAATGTTGCACATTTTTTAAAAGAAGAATTTCATAGTTACCATGTGCAAAAAGTTTCACTCAAAAATCTCAAGCCATGAAGGTTCTATGTCAATTCGAAGTACCTATTACAATAAAACGGCAATTTCATACTTTAACCCCTATTATTTATAACGCCGACCAAGTGGTAAAATAAAATCATAAAGAATCAATTGCGGCGATAAGTCCCCTCTTTGAGGAGTGGCTAGAGAGGCGCCACGGCGTCTTCACCTTCCGCCTGACGTAGGTCCTCACTGGACACGGCTGTTTCGGGAGGTTCCTGTTTCGTATCAGGCGGGAGTAAACGCCCGGGATATCATCACTGCGTGGATCGCCCGTAGGATACGGTGGTCTGCCCGGCTTGGGCAGAGGCGATCGGTGGTGGCAGTGGCGTAGCATAGTGGGGGCGGCAGGGGCGGCCCGCCCAGGGCGGCACTTTTTAGGGGGCGGCAAAATGTAACAATAAATATTAATAGTAGATTGTTTGCCAAGGGAGCAAACAACTATTTTTAAGGCGAGAGTGTTTTTTTGAATCCAGAGTGGTGCGAAGGATTCTAGAGTAGAATCCCGAGCGTAGCGAGGTATTCTAAAGTAGAATCCTGAACGCAGCGAGGGATTCAAAGTACGTCACTCGAGCTGAAAATAGTGTTGCTCCCGAGGTGAACACTCTACTGTTCATCACCCTCTATGAGAAAAAAAAAAACGTGTACGGTCCTACCCTCATCTCTCACGTATGATTTAAAACCAAAACAAAATCATCGCAGCCGCCATCTTGGATTTACATTTTGAACTCTTTATCGACTTTAGCAGCTTTAAAAACTCCTGCCTTCACGTCTGCACCCTCAAAAACTATGATAACGACACCCATGGCGAAAAATTTGAAAATTTATGTAGCCGCCATCTTGGATTTACATTTTGACCTTACTATCGGCTTTAGAACCCTCGAAAAGTATGAAAACGATACCCATGACGGAAAAATTTAAAATTATCGTAGCCGCCATCTTGGATTTACATTTTGACCTCACTATCGGCTTTAGAACCCTCGAAAACTATGAAAACGACACTCATGACGAAAAATTTGAAAATTTCCGTAGCCGCCATCTTGGATTTACGTGTTGACCTCACTATCGGCTTTAGAACCCTCGAAAAGTATGAAAAATAAAATATAAAATATTTAAAAAAAAATGGAAAATTTTCGTCATGTGTCGTTGCCGCCATCTTGGATTTTCATTTTGACCAGGCTTGTCAGTGTGAATAATAATTCACACTTTCTCTCTCTTTCTTGCCAGCCTGTTACTTGTTCATACAATGTTCGTGATTGATCTCCTTGGTGATTGGAACTTTTTTTTTCTAACAATATCCACATTCCAAATTCAAATCTACTTTGCTCCCTAGGGATCAAAGTGCTATTTTGGTCCCTGTTTACGAAGAACAAACTAGCTCTTTTTGAATAGATGTGATGAAAAAATATTTTGTAAATATTTTAACCATTTTATATTTCTATCGCAACTACAAATTCGGACCGATTGAAAGGAGCACGGAATTTTTCATTACTTATTTTGTGGCGAAGTCGGGGAATCCCTTTTCTTTGAATAATATGAGTTGAGACGAAAGCTGTTTTCTTCATTATAGAAATTCGTGAGCGTTTTCAACAGCTACAGAATTTAACGGATAAGTTTGTTTATCTAACCGTCGTCGGCTATATTATTAGATCCAGACAACACTGAATGTAATCTAGACTACGCATCTGACGAAATTGATGAACAGGATTTCAAGCTGGAACGACTTCGACTACGGACTTTCATTGCTGCTACAGGCAACGAAAATAAATTGATTAATGCAGACTCACTCGAATTATTTAAATTTATTGTTAAATCCAAGCTGGAAGAGACTGCCCAATATTTTCATAATGTTCCGAATATTTTTCACAGTTGCTATAAGCAATGCGCCCCCGGCTCTAAAAAAAAAATCACGGGGTGTAGGGCAAACAAGTATCACGTGGAGTCGCGATTGTCATAGGTACCTATTCTATTTTAGTTGTAATCCAGATCTTCTTAGCAGAATTAATCTTAATATTCCTGTTAGAATCCCGCGTTATCCCCGCCCATTACTCAAAGCCCCACGATGCCGAACAAATCTGGGTGAACATTCACCTGTTTCCAGGATGACCCAGCAGTACAATGCCGTAACATGTACATCAGAGGACATAGACATCTTTTCTAATACGCTGGGTAAATATAAGTCACTAATCCGTGCACAATTAAATGATACGTAAGTGTTGAACAGCCTGTCTAGTGCATTGTTTGCTATTTTTATTTTTTATTTATGTGTTCTTTGCTTCTTTGCTTTTTAATCTTTATTTTTATTCGATTTAGATTCAAATGGTCAACATTAATAATCTATTAGTATAACTTTAATTTTTTTTTTTTTTTTTTTTGTTTGTTTCCTTTGCATGATGTGGTCTCCTATAATTGAGGGAGCACATAGATTTCTGTCTTTGTCCTTCATAATATAGTATGTAAGGTGTATTCTTTGTTGGAGATCCTAATAAAATAAAAAATATAGTTAAATTGTGCCACTTTAGTCTATTTCAGAATGGGAAATCATCGTTTGACAGTAGTAAACTAAATTTTGGTGATTATTTGTCTAGTTTAAAGCATTTGTGACAAGAGAATCGGCACCAATGAGTACTCTAAGACTAACTAATTTGGCTATCTTGTCTATTGAGCAAGAGGTGTAAGATGCCATAGACATTGATGGTGCAATAAAAGACTGCTCTTAAAAAAGTAACGGTATAGATTTTTAATGAAAGACGGAAGTTTTTTTTTTAATTCTAACAAACACTTATATACTTTTCAATAAAAATATAAATACTTATTACAATATAGTATCGTTCTAGTTCTAATTAAAATTGATTTGCGTTTTATATTCAATTCGCTAATTATTTAATCTTGTCGATCGTGAAGATGTACCTAATCTAAAGTGATAGGTACCTAAGTTATATCAATGTATCTAAGTGGTTGAAGTATACGATTTTTTGTATTAAAACGACACAATAAAAGTGATTGTAAAACATAGATAAACTTTTTTATTTAGAGTCTAACCTGCACAATGCAAAATAATGATGACTGTTCTTGCCGAAAAGTTATCTATAATAATTGATGTAAGTTTATAATGTATAGTATACATTAAATTGAAATACCTAAATAAGAGGGCGGCAAAATTTGGACGAAGGGGTCCGATAGGACCGATGCCTGCCGGGGTTGCGGGAAAGTCCGAAAGGGATACCGTGGCCCCTGGCAACGTACAGGCAACTGAAAGAACACGGGTGGGTTTTAGTCAGTAAGAGTCTGACACGCCCTCCCGCCCAGAGCGGGAGAAGTTATTTGATAATCCACAAAACCAATAAAAGAAGTGTGTCCCCCCCCCCCCTGCCAGCTAAATGGTTGGTTTTGGATACGTGAAAAAACAGTAGTAAATATAACGAAATTAAGAGGAAAACTATCACAACTAAGTAGGCTTTACAAGTTAACGAGTAGATAATACTCGAACCACTTACATTTGTGGTTGCAAAAACATGTTCTCCCATACATTCCGTATGGAAGAACATGTCTTTCAACTACAAAGTTAAGTTTGTTCTTGCGATAAATTCAGCCCAGCTACGGAATCCTTCATTGTGCGTAGTCCGACACACACTTGGCAGATTTTTACTTTTAAACCGAGTGAATTGACACCATTAATTTGAACTTGCTGTTGTCTATAATTTAAGTAAGATTTTACTAAACTGAGCGCAGGTTTTCCGTAATGCTCAAGAGTAAGAGCCTGTGCACACGATGCGTTGCGGTGCCGCGCCGCATAGGCGCGTAAATTGGTTTCTGTCAAACATCTGTGTGTGTCTTTGACAACGCATAAACAACTGAGCGGTGCCGCTCCGGTGTCGCATGTCGCGTACACCCCTCCCCGCCTCCTCTTGCGGGCTGCAAGTCCAGTGTGCGTGCGGTGCAACGCCACCGGTGTTCGTGGGCGCACCGTGTGGCATACCATGGATATTTGTATGTAGGACGCCGCAGCGACAGCGCTCCGGCGCCGCTGCAACGCATCATGTGCACAGGCTAAGGTGTCGAGATCGACCCAATCAAATGCCTTGGAAAGTTCACAAAAGATTCCTAAGCGGTCCTGGGCCTCTTCCCACGCGTTAAAAATAAGGTTACGCCGGCTTCGGTCATACAACGTCCTTAGGTGAAACCATGCTGTTGCTCGTGAATCGTGAAGGACTTTATTCGTGTTAAAATGATTGAACATTTGGTTAAGCATTACCTTTTCAAACACCTTGCTGAAACCAGGCAACACGGAAACGGGTCTAAAATTATTGTCCCCGGATTTAAAAACTGGTATTATCTTACTGTATTTCATTAAAACTGAGAAAACTCCTTGATCCATACACAAATTCGCCCTTACTAAATCAAAAGAGAGCGAGGGCGATGAATTATTAATGTAAATAAATTTACATTTTCTCGTGCAACTTCTTGGTAAATGAGACCACATGACGTCTCCAGTGTATAATCAGATTTATGATTTTTGTTCCTGTTCGTTTAATTATTGTTAATTTTCGAAACCAAATTTATTATATTTTCTGCTGATTTAACCCTGTTTATAAGGCTTTAGCTGCCTCACAAGTGTTCATAAAATAATTAACTTAACTAACTAAATTTGATCCCGATCACAACAAGCAAGAACAACAATATAAAGACCAAGAACATAACAACAAGAATCGACTTTTTCTTTGTCTCTGCTCAAAAATTTAGAAAACTTACAAACAAAATAATTTTAGAATATAATAGTTAGTTTAGTTATTTAGTTCAATATTTGCTCATTCTCTCTCTCTTTTTCTGTTGTTTGCATGCTTGTCTATGCTTAAGGTCACTTTTAACTACTTTTCTGTTTTAAAATCTTAGAATAGCGCGCTTTAGATATCTTTTAATATGTTGTGGAGAATGTCTTAGGTTATACATTTATAAACCTTGTAACTTAGTGTAAGATTTTTAATGTATAGCTGTTAAATTTCCCGAAAAATTAAATTAAAAAAATAAAAGACTATAAATCACATTTTTATTGCACAATACTCCTTACCAAAAATTCATGCTTTTTTTTCGTCTGATATTTAGTTACATAGGCAATGTAAAAATATATAATTTGTAATACTCTAAGCTACACTTACGACTTTATACAAATATATAAAAATAAAAAATATTCAACTTTTAACAATAATAATTTTCAGTTCAAATGGTGGGAGACGATGTATAAGTATTGTATTAGGGATTTACGATATAATTGTTTGTATATTAATTTATATAATTATATGATTTTCATGTCAAAACACAACTTATTACAATCATATTAACTGTGTAGGTAGTTCTGTTTCCTTTCTTTTTCAAATATTTAAATATTTTTTAATCACCCGCACCATTTTAACATACTCACTTACGTTACGTGTTTAACTTTCGTTTATTATTTTTTACGTTGTACTTATCATTACTTATTGAATTTGTTAAAAATGTTCTATAAAATGTCAGTTTGACTAGCACAACTCTAGATAGGTACTGCAAAAAGCATGAGATGATGAGAACCAAATGCACAATCATAAGTTAGATCCGCAGCTGTAGCCCGCGAAATTCAAAATATCTTTTTTTTTGCATTTTGCAGGTCGGTATCAGATTGAATGTTGATCAAAATATGTTTCGCGACCGTAACAAACATGCATTTACAGAATTTTATTATAACCACTAAAATCAGACCACAGAATCCACTAAGTTCAGATTTACTCCATTCATTCTTCTACACTGTTTTTGTTTATTTTTACCTCACGTAGAATTAACAAATAACGGATTAGTAATAAGTGGAAAATGTTGCTAGTAGTATAATAAGTATTTTGTTTAATTAGTAAGATAATATGTTTAACATTTAATTGTGCTCCCGTTTTTCATCCCGAAATAAAACAAAATGAAATTTTATTGAATGTATATTTCATGAAATTGTGACATTTTAGGTCAATTCTTACTTGAATAGTTGTATCGTTGTTGTTGTATTGTTGTGTTTTAATACACATTTAATAGAATTAAAATCATCGGTCGCGAATCTGATGTTGATTAACATACAACTTGACACTGACCTTTAAATTGCAAAAATAGTTCATCAGAAAATATTAATTTCGCGGGCTACCTCAGCGCATCCCTCTTAACGTCAGCCCCGGATCTGGGGGGGGGCAAACCTCAGGGGACAAATTCAAGCGTAGCAGACAAGTGCACCACTCAGCACACCGCAACTTTGCAATAAATGAGACATGCAGCACATATAATCCTTATATTTCTTTCTTTTTTATAACAGTTTTGGCGCCCCTGTTGGATTGGCGCATTATCAATCCATAAAATTTCATTATTAAGATGCTGTCAATTTTAATAAATAAAATTTTGTATATTTAAATCTAGTTTTATTATATTTAAATCTGATATCTTAGCGCATCATCGCTTATAAAGGGTCATCCCCCATTTTTTGAGGCGCGGCGAAAACTGCCTTTTCGGTAAAAGGCAGATTTAAATTCTAGATCCGGGGCTGAGTTAACGTTGGACGTAGGTAAACTACAAAATTATCTTTACATAAGTCGCGCGCAGCATATAAAATCGCAAAGGCACTCTTTCGAAAGACTGGGTAATATGACACCGTTGTCATAGTACCGTTACTAACCTATTAATAAGTACATTTTTGTAAAACATCCACATTATCAAGACATTTGGAATGCCAATATAATTATCACTTTTAATCATGTATAACGTTTTTTATAAAACCATATCCATCACTATATTAAAGAACTAGGCACTAATAAGATTCACTACATACTCAGTCATACTTTGGAAGAAGTTCTGATGGGTCTGTAAAGTTTTTGACAAAATGTGGCCATTCTTTTATAATGTCGTACAACTTGTCACCAGGACTGAGAGTAGACGCTAGTTGCCGGTGCGCGAACAGTTTGTAGTCCTTAGCGAGTTTGCCGATCTCGACTCCCCTCTTGAGTAGCTTGAGACAGGCATCAATTTGATTCTTAGGAGGCGGATCGTTATTGAATGTCCCGATGAAACTAATCCCGATGCTGTATCTGTTGTAGCCCAGCGTGTGGGCCCCGACAAAATCCCAGCCACGGCCGAAGTAAGCAGAGCCATCGCCCGCAACTAAGAAATTGTAGCCAATGTCGTCCCACTTTCTTGACTCAATGTGGAACATTTGTATGAGGCGCACGCGCAGAACGCATTCACTCTGGAATAGAATTTTTTTTTTTTAGAATGTCTCACAATGCTAACACATTCATGTGATTCTGTTTAGATAAATTGTTTATTTAGTGCACACAAAAGACAGCACAACATACAAAAGCACGATCAAATAATAACTAATTAGCTATTAGGAAATAGCTGCAAGGAGCCAATATACAAACAAACAAAAAATAAAAAGGATAAAAACAAGACATTGTGATGACACTATTGGCTATGAGTCTTTAAAAGAATGGATCAACGAACATAAATAAAATGCGGTGTGCGTCTCAAGGTTGCAGTCCAGCTCAGCATATGCCAGGCAAATATACGTGACGCTGATATTCTGCTGAAGCCCTGCAGTGACATACAGTTGTCGAGTAGATGAGATAAATATGCGAGTTATCAGTGTTGTGAAAGGTAATGTGCAGAGTGAAATGTAAATATACCCACAATTTAAATATTCTATTGTACAGTAAAGTTTGATAAAAATACAAAGACAAACTTTAAGTCAGGCATTGTCAATGCAGAGAGTCATGGCCACCCGGCTGGTCCGGGGATACCGCACGGTCTCCGGTGAGGCGGCGAGCCTCCTTGCTGGATTGCCGCCATGGGATCTGGAGGCAAAAGTCCTCGCGCATATTTGGGAATGGCGCGAGGAGGCGAAACGCCGGAGCTTGACTCTGATGCCGCGAGAAATCGCGGCACAGCGGACAGAGCTCCGACGGGATCTCATGGCGTCATGGAGAGTGCGATTGTCGCAACCCAGTGCTGGGCACGCCACTATTGCGGCGATAAGTCCCCTCTTTGAGGAGTGGCTGGAGAGGCGCCACGGCGTCCTCACCTTCCGCCTGACGCAGGTCCTCACCGGACACGGCTGTTTCGGGAGGTACCTGTTTCGGATAAGGCGGGAGGAAACGCCCGGGTGTCATCACTGCGTGGATCGCCCGGAGGACACGGTGGAGCATACGGTGGAGGTATGCCCGGCTTGGGCAGAGCACCGCCGTGTCCTCGTGGAGGCGATCGGTGGCGGGGATCTCTCGCGTCCGGCCCTGGTCCAGGCCATGGTACGGAGCGAGAGGGCATGGGAGGCCGTCACCTCCTTCTGCGAAGCAGTAATGCTCGCAAAGGAGGAGGCGGAACGCGTGAGGGGAATTTCGCGCCCTCACGCCCCTAGCCGCCGCAGGAGGAGACGCCCTGGGCATCGGGAATCAATCGCTGATTCCCGGCCACCGTAGGCGCGGGCTTGCGGACGGTGAGCAATGGGTAGCTCGCCGTCCGGTAAGGACCAAGCCCGGGTCGACGACGGCGCGTTGTGTTCCACGCGCGCCTCAAAGAGTGTCAGCGAGTGAAGGGGTCCGATGAGACCATTGCCTGCCGGGGTTGCGGGAAATGCACAGGCAACAGAAGGAACACGGGTGGGTTTTAGTCAGTAAGAGACACGCCCTCCCGCCGTCATTTGATGATTTTCCACCCCAAAAAAAAAAAAAACATTGTCAATGCACTGTCTAGAACTCTAAACCATGTAAGATGTTTTAACAGTAAGTTTTTTGAAACTTAGGAAGGAATTTTGGAAACATACAAAATGGAAGGATAAGAAGATAAGACTAACCTGCATTGTACAACTCTCGGTTGCTGTGTGGGATATGATGACCCAGGGCACGGGTTGTCTAATCTTATCTAACGAGTTCTCCACTGGCTGAGCAAGCCAATCGGCTCTAGGTACTATCCTAAGATGATCTGGTGCTATCAACAATGGATTAGCTGAAAAATAACATTGAAATGTCAGCAATGGCATACAACCTTATCATTGAACCTACAAAAAATTAAAACCGATTATTTATTTATTTAAGTATTACCAGTAGACGGCAAATGTAACACAAGATAGCACTGACTCACAATGCTGTTAATTTACTCAAAAGTACTAAACTAATTTAGCTCATTGGATGAGACCACTTTAGAGTATCCTTAAGTTAACACTAAGACACTATGTGTGATAGTTAATATTAAATGATTGTACCTTTTGTAATAGGATTCATGTAGGGATCATAATCATCGAGTATCGCTTCATAGTCTCTTTTTTTCCTACTCCTCGCAATATCTGTGACCACACTCTTTTCACCACCAGAGCCATCATCCCATGTTAGTAATGTATAAAACATCAACAGGAATGTTAATGTGGCCAATACAATTGTAAATATAATTAAGTTTAAGTTTTCATACAACAACCCCACCACCTTTGAGTAGTCTGAAATGATAATATAATTATTGCGTCATTACTTTATTTATAGCCGCGCCACGCCATTAACATTATGTTAGTACTAATGTGTAGTACAATGCCCATGACACACCTTATTTTAGGGAATTCCCTTATCCACACCAAATACTTTAGGAACAATTTGATTACCTTTTTAGTACAAGGACAAACTGATAATTAAAATGATAACTTATCACATAAATCCCAAGGGACTTTTTGGTAAAAATAATGAATTGAATCTGAACATTCTTTTTTTTTGATTCATTTATATTAAGAAGTAAAGACAATATTAGAATAATTAATGTTACATTGTTTTTACACATAGTTTTAAGTTTCTTTTTTGACTTACTGGACTGGTCTTTTTAATAAAAAAAAACAATTTACATGTTATTAACTTAGCTCTCTCTCTCGGAATCTCGGATTTCTCTGGTTAAACTGAACTTTCAAGGCGTACAGACGCCAGCACGTCAACCTACCCGAAACTGTCAAATTTTTCCAATCAATTTTGAACCTTACACTTCAGTAATAAAGATGAAAATCTATTAAAGAAATTTGGCAGATTGCAGTAGGTTGTGCTGGCGTCTGTACATAATTTAATTATTGAATAATAAAAGATAAATGAAAAAATAGCAGTAAATATTTTTTTCAGTGATAGTCTCAGCAAACAATAATTTATGTTAGTCACTTATGATGCGCTTATATGGGAAATTAAATGAACAATTATATAGTAACGTCCTGGCAATACCAACATTAGATAGCAAATGCCAAGAATTGCCCATTGTGAGCGCACCATTAGCATGATCAAGTGAAGGAGAGAGATAGTTGCATGAGCTTTAAACAATGTACTGCCACTTACTTGATTTTCCAGTAGTACTATCTTCCTCAGACATTGATGGTGATGATGGCGGACTATCATCTTGACTGGAATTACTAAGTATTATTGACAATATTGCAAATATACCACCAAGTACAACTATACATACTGCTGAAAATGTAATTTTGTGCCATCTCCTTAAATGAAACTTCTTGATAGCTGTAAAAGATAAGGAGCGCAATTAATCTTTTGACAACTCATGATGCGAATTCTAGTGTAGGTATCACTTTTAGGCAATATATAATTATTAACAAACTCAGTATACTATGCACATTATGAAATCTTTGGGGGAATGATAAGACAAAAAAAAACGTTAGCAGAACGATACAAAAAACTATAAATCAAAATGAAAAAAATCCATTAAGTATGTTTTGTGAGAAAGTTTTGAGTATGTTTTGTCAGTAAAAACTGATTTATTATGAAAGTTTGTGAAATTAACTTTACAGAGTAGAGGAGTTACAAATGCTAGTTTCACAAATGTTTTGAGCTTATTTCCTATACTTATGGATCCTTTGTATGGAATGTGAATGAATGGGAGACACAGTCTAATTATATTTCGTCTAATGCAACATTTAATCGTCTGTGTCAGGATGATTTTGCCCAAGAGAGATTTTGGAAGTTTGAGCAATACCAAGTTTTAGTAGGTACCTATTTGGTACCAGACATCAAATAATTGGTACCTCACTAAAAAGGGAAAATTATTACAAAATTATTATTCTGGCTTCAGAATGGCTGGACCAAGCCGGTTTCACCTAGTTGTAGGCGTTATAACTAGTTCATCTTTTCGTTACAATTTAGTACCTCATTGGTAGGTACCTAAACATATGTTTTTCTTACATTTTTTCGATAAGCAAAAAAAAAGTTACACCTAGAAGAAATTTTGCATGTAATCTGGAGCATGTTGATTTCAGCTAGTTGTCTATAGGCGTTATAATTAGTTTATCTTTTCATTAAAATTTAGTAAGTACCTCATTGGAACCTCCACATATATTATGTTTTTCTTAGATTTTTTTCGATAAGCCAAAAATAAGTTACATCTACAAGAAGTTTTGTATATAAATAATAATGTTTGACTAAGTGTGCTGGTACCTACAGTGCAGGCAAGACTATCTTCTTCAAACTTGAGCGCTACTTAAAGTTCAAAAGGCCCTACCGGTTCTCGTCTGGCTTACTTTCACGCCAGCTTTAAATTCTGTCTGCTTCTATCAAAACTCACAAAATTAAAAAAAAAACAGATTTCCCTTCAATAATTAAAAAAGAGTTAAAAATTTTAGGAGAAAGTAAATTACATGGCCAGTCCTCAGTTATCAGGATCAGCACTCACGTCTCGTTGCGAAAAATATATAACAAAAATAAGGTTATATTTTATTTGTAGTACCAATTCCCAGGCAAGTTCACTGTTATTGCTTTTTGCAAATCGCAACCAAATCCTGATTTGTAATTGTTTCTTCCTGAATTTGTAGTTTCTCAGTAGTCAGTGATAACCATAAAGAATCATAACATTATAAAGAAAAGAAAGAAAGAAAATACGTTTATTTGCGGTAGGTACGGTACATATGACGCAAGCAAAGGAAAAACCACGAAAAAACCATTTCGGGGAAAATATGCGTCACATCCACGCAAAACGGCCAACGCTCAGTATAATGCTGGGACCCTATGCGAAACAGAGCCCCAGCGCTGGTTTTCAGCGACAGCCGGCGTTGACGTGATGACGTCAACCAGTCCAGCATTATACAGCAGAAATAACAAAATAAGACAAAAATGAAATAAACACAATAGTCATAAATATATAAAATATAATATTAAAAATAGCAACATTTCGTAGCGTCGGCGACTCACGCGCCTAGACTTAATACAATCTCAATCAATTACAATCATTACATGTGTAATCCCCAAAGGGTTAGGTCCCACATAACTGGGGACGAGCCTATTGCCATCAAACAGGCACAGACTCCGGGCTGCTACTGAGACAGTCCAGGTGGAATAACCCAATAACACCAAGGACCTCATGCTGAGCAGTAGCACTAGCACCTACTAGACCAAGTAGGCAGTCATACAGAGTCATATAATAGTTACAAGACATTTGGCCTGATATCATCCTGACTAGGTTTGTATTATTATAAGTTCTGTTGATCCAGTAATTAGAATTTACAGACATCAAAATCATGTGGTAGTTTTTGAACTATGGGCTTGCATATGTATGTATGTGGACTCCATTATCTGTACTTAAGACTCCCATTCAGTCCATTGTGAATTAGGTCCTAGCTAACATACACATATAGCACATTAGCTTAATGGGGGCCACAAAGGGTTCACTGAGCATTCTCCCTTTTCCAAAAAATTACTGGTGTTGACGCACTGACCACACATCCAGAAATGATATGAGTGGCTTGAGGGACTTGCGTTAAGGTAATTCCGGGCTGAATGGAAGTTATGAGCACTACCAACCCAATCCCTAAGTGCCAAGATTATGGAAGATAGGCAACCGTTGCTATGAATAAAGTGGAGAACCACCTCAATAACAGTGTCATTGATATAGTATCCATGTTCTATCAGTGTTCCTACTTACCATTGTGATTCTTTGATTCTTCCTGGTACTTCTGAACTGGAACATTTTCATCTTCTGTTTTCACATAGGAAGGGTTCTCTAGACCAGCAGTATTTTGAATCACTTGCTTGATTACAACAGGCCCATTAAAATAGGTGTTATTCCCAATTATAACATTTTCAGAATTGCTCACTGCCACATTACCGATGGGAGAACTGCTGGGTTTCACCAAACTTGATGGGATGGTCGCAAGAGTATCAATCGTCCTTGAACTTTTGCTAACTGTTCTGTCATCATCGTCACTGTCGCTTTTCTCTTCAATTATTTGAAAATCTCCCAGCTCACCTTCAACTTTGATACCAATACTATCATTCACATAACCTGACTCTGTTTTCAGTGCCATTATTATTACAATACGTCCACATTCACATCTTCTTATCTATATTGTGCTATAAATTCTTAAAAAATGCTCTTTTTGTAATTTGTTTAGCAACAGGAAAACATAATAAGCAGACCCACATTACCTTCGATGGCTACAGTACAGTTATGGTGGTGAAAGTATTTGATAATGTCTAAAAAGCAACTAATTATTTTCCTTTCTTGTATTTTTTTATTATTTATCCCCAACTTTTTTACCAATCAAGTACATCATCAACAAGACAGGTTAAAAAGTAAACTTCATTTAGTTCAATCACTGACAACTTTAGTTCATTGATTCCTTTTCATTCCGCAAACAACTATACCACAGAGTACTTTATACTATACTTAAAAACTATACAGTGCTCTAACTAAGCTAAGGCTTGGAAACACATTATCTGTACAAGGATCTTTTGGCACGTGGTAAAATCAAAACTAACTGGCGTTAGTTCTGATTTTTGAACATGGTGGCCCATGTTGTTTCTTCAATACATTTCACATCGTAGTCACATGGAATAACTGTGCATTTGCACTGGCGAAACATCACAACAAAACATGTTAAAATCTATAGATTCTGTCAATGTTCCATACCAGGAACTAGGGATTTCAACATGTTTTTGCTGTGATTTTTCGCCAATGCAAAAGCACAAAACAATTTCTCATTTTTTACCCGCAGTGCCTTCAACCACTCACTTTCAGTTTTCCAGAATTTTCGAATTTTCCGAAAAATCATAAAATCATTGCATGGAGGGAACTAGTATGTACTACGACGTAGTACATACTAGTTCCATGCGCTTCTTTGTACAGCCACAGACTACATAGAGATACTACGTATGTGGACAGTTGTGGCCGCTGTGGGATTTTATGTCTGGATTTGTTGGCAGTTTTTTTGGCTACAACTTACAAGTTAACAGCGGCAAGATTTTTAGACTAGTATAAATCATATATTACTATACTCTTTGGTTTAAATGATAGAGGTGGAACGTTAAATCCATGGTATAATAACATACTATAAATCGTTTCTTACAAAATAATTCTCTAGACTCTAGTACGTTTACAAAAACCATCATAAGTGCAGGAAATTTATTACAATGGTAACCATTCATGAAGGGGAAATAATTTATAAGGAGATATACGGAACCGTTAATAAACAGAGGATTTACGTGAAACCCGCAGGTAACAAAATATATTGTATATAATATAAAAGTTGATATTCGGTACTTGTACAGTAGGTAAGACTAGAATGTAGTGTTCTCCACGTCATATTTATTTTGTTACAGACCAGTCAAACGTAGTGGTACTCGATGAAGAAAAGTCCAATGATCTCGCCAATTTTTTTACGAGAGTATTCCTCCCTCAAGGCTACCCTAACAGTGTAAGCAGAGACTATACAAACTACCAAATATGGGATACAGCACAAGCTTTCTGCAGCACCATTACTGGTAGGTTGAAGCTACTATTTGGCTGAGATAGATGTTATTAACATGCCATTGAAGTTTTATATGGTGGCATTTGTGTAGCTCCACATTAATTTCACTTATAATGTTTTGTATTGTCAACAAGAGTATAAAAGAAGATACTGAATCAATTTCCTTAACCTTTTGACAGCCAATCTACAAAACTTAGTGCCTTGCTCAGAGCTATTATCATATTAAAGATAAGAAGCAATTATGCACACCATTGCAATTATTTTTCCTCCATCTGAAGCTTTCACCAGCTTTAGCTTAGAGTGTGAGGCCTGCACCCTGCATCTAAAGGCTGCTATATTTATAGTTTTAAATAACTCGCAACATCCGTCCTAAAGGAAAGCCCCAGGGAAGTATTATTTTACAAAGAGTGGTCCTTGGCAGAACTGGTAAGAGAGAGTACCTTTGCCCTGCAGTGGGACAAAGACGTCTTATAAATAAAAGATAAAGAAACTAAGCTGCAATCACAGCAAAGCATATAGTCGGCTGCTGGGTTTGGATGGATTTATGTATTAGACAGTTTTCGCTGGATATATTACCACATTTGGAATATTAGATCAGTTTGATATAAATATCTGAATTAATGACAGTTTAGGTAGGTTTGTTGTATGTTAAGGGGTTTTGTTTCCGCACTTAGTCTGTCAAGTGGACTATAGCGGCCATTTGGTGATTATTCCAACTAGTCCAGCTCCCTCCAGAAGATAATTAGGTCTCCAGGTCTGTTTAGAACATTTGTGTATGATCTGGGTGACCCCGAGGGTTTCTGTTCTAATTTGGGTGACGCCCATGAATTCAAAGAGCATGTGCGCATCATTCTCTTCAGTCTCCATGCACGCCCTGCACAGAGGACTGTCCGTTATGCCTATTTGTGTGGAAGTGTTTGTTTAGCGAGCAGTGTCCTGTGATGGTCCCCATCACAGGCACAGGCCGTTCCTTTCCAAGCGTAATAACCGCCTGGTCATCCTGCTATCCAAGGCTGGCATAGCTTCCTTTGACTGCCTGCAGCCCTGTGTCGAGGTCAACCAGTACTCTGTGTGTGGGTGAACTCCTGCGTATTTGATTGAAGGGGATGGGTATGATTGGCTTGGTCGTAGGTCCACAGACTGCTGTGCTGGATCAAAAGCGCGTATTTTGCGTATTGACAGTTTATGGGTTGGTCCCTTTTGGCATAACTAGGTCCTCTTAAAATGTATATTGAAGAATGAACGATTTTTTTTAGGTATAATTGCTACACAAGAAGTCCTACGAGGAGTGGGAGTTGGAGATAATACTGCAACACCATTTGCAGCCACTGTCACTTGGGTCCTTAAAGATGGTTGCGGCCATTTGGGAAAGATATATTTTGCTTACAGCCAGGGGTAAGAAAAGACGAATGGAACTATTTTTTGCCAGATACTTTGTCTGAATGGATTTCTTAAACCAAGGAAATCAACTTTTTTTCCAAGTTAACATGTCTTCAAACGGAGATTATTTATTCTGAGCTAAATTTTGAAAGACCACCAAACAAAAAAATGGTATGTTCTTATGAACTATATATTAGAATGTCATTCTCTAAAATTTTCACTATGGGACCAAATCTGTAGGGTCAGTCCCTGCACTGTTTCATGAGTTTGCTATATATTGTTTTGTATTCGATTTATATGCCACTAAACATCACATTTATCATTTATTACTGTCAAATTAAATAACAATATTAGTATTATCTGATATAAATAACTACTAGGTAACTGGATTAGGGTATATTTAGTGATTTCTATTCACAGTTCACACAAAACCAATGAAATAAAACAACACATGTTTATAGTAGTACAGGGTTTTTCAACAAGAACTTTGTTTTCTAAAACAAAATAAATCAAAGAATTTAGAGGAAAATGAATTTTTTTTATTGTATTTCAAAGAGAAAAGTTTGAATGAAGAATGTTATCTGGCAAATGTCCACCACGACCACGCTGACAGATGTTGATTCTTTCATCAAAATTTTTAATCACTTTTTGGCAAAATTTCGTTAATGACATCACAGATTTTGAATTTTAAGGCTGCAATCGATTCGATTGGCTCCGTATAGACTGTCTTTATAGCCCCACAAAAAATAATCCAGTGGTGTTAAATCACACGATCTGGCTGGCCACTTAACAGCTGAATTTCGCGAAATTATGCGATCGGGAAATTTGGTTTGCAATAAATTGATCGTTTCATTGGCTGTGTGACATGTGGCACCGTCCTGTTGAAACCACATTTCAGTGATATCCATGTAATCAATAATAGGCCAAAATTTAGTGGTTAACATCTCGCGATAGTCTGATCCATTGACTGTTACCGCATTTCCAACCTCATCTTCGAAAAAAAACGGCCCAATCACGCCTCCAGACCACATAGCGCACCACACAGTGACACGTTGAGCATGCAAAGGTTTCTCAATAACTGCTTTAGGAGTTTCAGAAGCCTGAAAGCGGCAATTTTGCTTGTTGACGTAACCTGACAAATGAAAATGGGCTTCGACTGAAAAAATATTTTTTTCAGAAAAACCAGCAGGTTGTTCCTGAACAAACTGAGCGAATCTACGGCGATTTGAATGGTCGGTCAGCTCCGCACCACTTGAATCTTGTAAGGCTTCAAAGCCAAATCCTTTCGCAAAATTCGCCATGTTGTGCTTTTGGATAACCCCAATTGTTGAGAACGTCGTGAAATTGCCAAATTTTGATCTCTTTCAACACTGTGGCTCACGGCGCCGGCGGCGATGTTTTCTGTTGAACAACCCGGTCGAACACGTGTTGGTATTGGCACATTTTGTACCGAGCTTTTCGACTCAAATTTCGCGACCAAATTCTTAATATCGGTCTCAGAAGGACGATTATGTTGTCCGAAAATATCACGAATTTTACGAAATGTAACTTTAACAAAAATACCATTTTCATAGTGGATTTGAATTATTTTAATGCGATTTTCGAGCGAAATTGAATTCATTATAACAATTGCCAAAGCACCTAAGTACTACGAATACCGCCAAAAAAAAACTAAATGTCAAAACTATCACGTTCTTGGTGTTGCCCCAATTGAAAAACAAAGTTCTTGTTGAAATACCCTTTACATAAATAACGGATGCATGGAAGAATTAAAAAAAGTCGGAGGGATTCTCGCTAACAAGAATGTGTCACTCAAGTCGGCCAGCTCGCTGTATAGATAGTGCAATCCACGACGACGCGCCCCACTCCGCTCTGCTCCGTACTAAAGTACAGCTTACAGTACAGTAATTGCGAAGTGGGGCGCGTCGTCCTGGATTGCACTATCTGTACGTATGGGTAAATATTTATGTGCGAGTGTTGACGTTTGCGTGAATATTGGCTGACCAACTAATGTGTGAATGGATGCGTGCTGGCCTGCGTACAGCGAGCTGGCCGACTTGAGTGCAGGTATACCACTAAGGTATTTACTGCTTAACCGGGCTGTCCTGTGGCTGCCTTAAGCTTCTACACTCAAACCACCAGCCAGGAGCATAACTAGTCTAAATTAAAATTAGGCGAACGCTCGCTAAGGGCACCCCCTGTGGGGTACGAACCTCGGCTTAGGGCGTCGCTGAGGGGAGGACAGCAAGATGGGACAGGCTGGATCAAGGATAGATCATTATTATTAACAGGGGAATTTAAAGCTTCGCGCTCAGCTGCGGCGCGGGCTGGCGCTTCATCGGACAAGGACACAGTTTCTCGCACAGACTACAAATTATATTGGTTTCTTGTTAGCGAAAATGTCCCGACTTTTTGTTCGTCCATGAACGGATGCAAAAAAAAGCATAATAAATCCGAGTCACACTATATTCCCCTTCATTGTGTTTTTTTTTTCTATGGTCCATTATGTGCAGGTATGCCTGCAGAATAATTGCGTAACACATTTTCTTTTTAACTCTTAAAATGTCGATTGCGCGCGCGACGGGTTATATGCGAGCATGTAGGAAATTCCACTCGCAATCGCTTGCTTGAACGTCCAAATTTCTATTTACTTTTTGTCACGAAAACAAATTTTAAATGTTGTAACTTAACTTTAAATACCCCAATGTTTTGCCTGCCATAAACAGCGATTTTTCACATTTAAATGTATAGAATGTGTAGATAAGATAAAGGATATAATTATGATGGGTCTTTTTACACCCTATATGGGTGTAAAAAGACCCATCATAATTATATCCTGAAACTGAAAAATACAACAAAGATTAAAATAAAAAAAACAGCTCCAAACTGTTGTCATATGTTTCAAGCCGGTACGGAAGAGAAATAATGACGAATTAAATGCATGCAGTTTAAAACAGCCGTGTTTTTAGAATAATTCGTTTATTTTTATGTACTAGCAAAAGAAGCGCGTATGATAGCAATAGCATGCCTGAATAAAATTCATTACTGTGAAGTAGCCTATATCAAACAAGTAAGAAAAGTGACTTTTAAACTCATGTAACTTGACGGGAAATGACCCTACAGGTTAAGTCCCAGAGTACAAAATTAAGAGTAAAGGAAATAGCACGCATATCAACTCGGAAAGGGTTCGTCACCGTATCAACACTTGTATGAAACTCCTTAATTCGCGTTGCATTAAGGAGTTTTATACAAGAGTTGATACACTAATCGGAATCGCGCCGATACGTTGACGATCCCTTTTCGAGTTGATATGTGTGCTATTCTGTCGGAATGTAGCAATTTTTTTCTTGCACTTCCATATTTAGCCCAAAAATGTATATGGAAGGTGAAAGATCTTTCATATTTAGCAGTTTGGGCTGTGGGTTTTTTTAAAGAACTTCTATTTCAGTTATAACTTAATCATAACTTTTCACTTAAATATTTTTCTAGCACTCACCTAGATGCATATAGTAAGAAGTGGAGACTATATGCGGACACCCTGAATGATGCAGCAATGTGCATAGAAATAGCTTTGCCAGCATTCAAGAATTACACCACATTCATTCTATGTATAAGCACTGTTATGAAAGCTGTTGTTGGAGTTGCTGGTGTGTATGTTTCTTATTATTGAAAAGTAGCGACCCGCTCCTGTTTCGCAAGGTTTTTACGACTTGAGAAAACATCGAGATTTCTTTTAAATGTAAGTTTAAGGTGGACCCGCAGTTGTAACCCGCGTTATTCTAATTTTCTTACGTTTTTTTGCAATTTGCAGGTCATTGTCAGGATGTATCTTGACCAAAATATGATTCGCGACTTTATCAGATATGTATTTAAAGAATTATAATAGATTTGTTCCATAAGAACAAATCTCTCAAATTGCAAAAAGCGTCAGAAAATTTGAATTTCGCGGGCTACAACTGCGGATCCACATTAATATATTATACACATAAACCTTACAGAATAAATTCTCTAAATTATAGTGAAAACCGAATCAAATGTATAGATAACTGTATAAGTTAAATTTTAATTTTGTTTAATACCTTTCAGCGTTTTTCTCTATGACCATAGAGTCTATGACCTATTGCTTAAAACGTACCCGAACTGCAGGGGCATAGCTACCGCAGTATCAATGGTGCGAGGCCCCCAAGCTACAGGGGCCTCCCGATGTCTGGAAGCAAAAATTCGTAAAATATTATCCAACATCGTTTACCTACAGCTTTCAAAGGATTCAAGCTACAGGCGGGGTCCAAAATTCAAGCTCTTGAATTCGTTTAGTACAATTAAACTAAAAATCCGAACATATCCAAAGCAGGATGCTCACAACTTTATAGCTGGCTTCGCTCGCACTTTAATTCTATTAGTAATATTACAATGAAAACAACCTATCCTGGTCCAGAATGCTCTAATTTTCGAGCTCGTTTCGATCGCTCTTGAATGAAAACTTATAGTATCCGAGACAGGATGCTCGAATTTTTTAGCTCGCTTTGTACGCTTCTGCATTCTATTAATTAAGTCACAATGGCAGTTTAACCACCCAAGACAGGATGCTGTTCTTATTGTATATATGAATGTTTTATAATTATTATATTTGTTTACAGGCGGCGCCACCAGAGCAGCTATGACACAACACCATGCCATAAGAAGTAACCTCGCAGATGTATCTGCCAAAGATTCCGCCCAAGAAACAGCTGTGAATCTCATCGCTTCCGTGGCTGCACTGGTGATCATCACAGTCTTCGGGTAGGTACTTACGATTACAAAGACTTTCCCTTTATAAAGTTTCTTGAAAATTCCTGTTAGTTTTGACCACTGCCCAGCGGATTTTTCCGTTTGGAAGCTCCTTTTAAGGTGTATCCGCAACGATAACTCAGGAAAGAAAATTTAAATTTTGTGGACTGCTCTACGGATACACCTTGAAGTGGTATTGTGGAGTAGAGGTTAGTAGTGGAGGACAGAGATCATTTGGGTTAATTGCTTCTCAACATAGGGATAGGTTAGGTAGGGTTATTACTAAACTATCTGAAGAAAGGTTTTTTACATAAGGTCTATTCAAATCCTTGTTTCCTATTGATGTTATTTCCACTTAAACAAAAATCAACTTTATGCAACTGTAAATAAAGTTGATTTTAGACTGACTAGTACCGTTAAAAGTCATAATAAATATGAAGTTGTAGCGCAAACTAAACCTTATATGTTGGCATTACAGTTGTTTTTCCTAAAACACGTGTTTGTTTAAAAGTTTGGCAACTAAATTACTAACGCAAATTAGGTTGTTAATGAATACAGTATTTATTTTTTATTATATTTACACCAAATTACAATGATATAGGGCACAGGCTCCGTGATAAAACGGGTGACTCCCGCTCCGGATCGTTCTTGGTGCAAAGGTTAGCCATTGCCATCCAACGTGGTAATGCTGCAAGCGTTATTTTATTTTATTTTATTTATTTGGGAAAATAAACGGTTACACATTACAATATTACAAAATAATTAGAGCTAAGTAAAGAGTGAGCAAATGTATAACCCACGACATTTTCCACATAATATTAAAACAGGATATTAAAAATTATTACGATGTGCGATTACAATTACATCATAATTGTATGCATAATGTGGTTAATTATAAATCTAAACAGGCATGCAAAAATAATAAATACAGTCTAAAGTATAAACATTATGGAGTTAAATCTATGATTGTTTTGCGAACAAGGCATCGAAATTTTCCAACAGAAACAGCAAAGATGTCAATATTATGGAAGGTCTTATTATACTGCGGCGTTATGGGCACATTTGCGCCGGGAACAGTTAGGGGCGGGTTATTCGACTAATTTTTTGACTTATTGTTGTATAGTTAAGTAATTAAATAAATTTTATATCATAATTATATTTAATTGAGTATTAATAAATTTGTATGAGTCTTACATGTAATTACTTTTTCAGGAGTAATCTGATAATATTCGCAATAATGATAGTATTGCACATCATTTTTAATTACATGGCAGTAAGATCAGTTTGCCTGAGAACCTTGAATGCACCAAGATTTTTACAAATTATTGAAAGGTATTTGAAAGACGAAGTAATTGCAAAGCCATGTCTCGTCAACAGAAATGAGCCAATCTTAGTGTTCGACATGGGACGAATCAATTTAGGTAAGTCATCTTCACTGAAGACACGCAACTACAAGAGTTAGTTTCTTTTCATGGGAAAATTTATGCTTTCTTTGAAATGGTTTATACTAGAGCTAACTTGTAACAATTTTGAACCCTTTGTTTTTTTTGTAAATCTAAATTTGCTACCTCTCTACCAAACACTGCTATTTGTGACAAATCTAATACTTTATGGATGTTAAACTGATACTTTCTAGCTCATGAGCGAATGAATCCTTCTAAAACATTTTTTTTAAGAAAGTGTGAGTGTGAGACAGTTCCGACGCACGACTGGAGTTTACTCCTTAATACGATTTACTTTGAATAGGTATAGGCAAAAAGGGTAAATAAATACATCTCTGCGGCTGAACAGATTTGGATGAAATTTGGAACATGGGTAGACCATCACCTGGATTAGGACATAGGATACTTTCCCGATATTCTCACGGGATCGAGACTTTGCGGGAGAAACCGCGGGTCGCAGCTAGCTTACGGATCTTTCTTTTTTCGATCTTTTTTTTTGGATCTAGGGCATCTCGCAGGTCACCCCTAAGGTCGCAGTTGCTTAACCGGACTTTTAAAACAAAGTTAACGCTTGTATAAATTTCACTCTTCATAAAATTTCCATACCGGGAGCCTTATAATAAATCTCTCTCAAGGACTAAACTCCAAAAGGGGGACCTTTGGATATTAAGCGTCGTAAAGTGCATGTATGGACATTTTTACACACTTCTCTTTTTTATCGAGGCAGTTTTCTCAAAACAAATGTATGGCACTTAATGCACACATTACAGGAAAAACTTCCTTGCTTCTTCCTCCATACTTCTTACTCCAATTTCTGGGCGTAGGCCTCCTCCATGGCTCTATGGCACTTTACAGCCTCAATGTATGGCCAACTGACCAATATTATCCCTCCAACGTCGCCTGGGCCAACCCTTCGCTTTGACTCATAAGGCTATGGTTTCATTATTCCTCTGCAAAGATTGTCTGTGACTGTATAATATCCAGCTCATCATCATTTCAGATCATGCCACTGCGTGGTGTTCTCTGTCACTCATAGCGGTGAGACAGTCTCTTTATACAAGTTCGATGAGTCATATTTACGCCCGGGTACCTACCTACTGTATATTCACGATTTTACTGGTTCAAGACCATAATTATTAAATATTTTATTTTCAGATAAAAATCTATGTGGATTCAAAATTATTATAGGACATTCTATGAAAAATATTGTGGACAAGCATCCAAAAGCAGAATATATGAAAAGTTTGAAAGAAGTCTACAGTTATAATGATTATTTACTGGTCCCATGTATACAAACAAGAAAGATATATGTGTTTCTGCGGGGTTCTGCCACGTCCGAGAGCATACTGTGCGCTTATTTTCATTCTATATTATATGGCATTGTTATCTGCGCCATAAATAATTACGATTTGGTATGTTGATTATGAATACGTTTTATTTTTAACCGACTTCCAGAAAGTGGTTCTATGTTCGTAGCCTATGTATTTATTTTTTATGTATGTCCACCGATTTCTTCTTCAATTATGGACCGATTTTGAAAATTCTTGTTTGATATGCTCACTAATTTTTCTTGGATAGTTTTTGAGTTCTAACTTCAATAATACGTACGTGGTCACCAAACCAATGTATTTGACGATATTGTATTTTGATTACAGCCGATTTACAAGAATCCTGACGTTGTCTCGAGACCCTTTCCGCTCATTTGTGAGACTTTACAAAAAGCTGAATGGAGTACAGAGACAATGGAAATTCCATGTGACAAATTTATGTATGAACCTTCCATTCAACTCATGGGGTTTCTTAACAAAGTTGTAGAAAAAGAATGGATGAGAATAACACCAGGGCTCAAACAAATTGGTAAGTAATTTGTATGTTCCGTACTATCCTATCGAGTTATATAAATACATTTTGTTAATCAAGAATAACTATGCGGTTTCTATGACAGTTAAGCTACTGATACAAGAAAAGTAAAAAAAAAAAAAACATCTATATGAGTTTTTTTTTTACTTTCCATTCATTCGGTTTGCATTTATTTTATTAAGAGTTATTTAATAGTATTATATCGCTTGCTAAAAGTTCGAATTTTCATTTAACTTCTTATCATGGTCCAATAGAGACAGATGACCAACCCTGGGTGCCCTATTCTAGTTCGAAAAGCTAATGACAAAAATGTATCGAGTAATAGAGTAGTACCAAATTATTAAAAATCATTAATGGCCACAAAGAAAAAAGGCACTTTTTTCTTTGTGGCCATTAATGATTCTTAACAATTTGGTACTACAATACAGGGTGTTAAAGTAATTGCGTGCCATAGCTCAGGGGTAGGTTCAGTATAGATAAAGAAAGCCAGAAAAAAAAATTGATAAGTATATTAGCACCTACTAACTTAGCAATCGCTTTAATTACTTACCTACTATCGAACGCGAATCGAACAAAATCGCGTATGTAAATTACAATTCGAATTTTCCCTTCGTACTGACTTACTACGTACGTACTTCGATGCGATAATAAGGTTTTGATTTTGTTTAAATGCTAATTACTAATTTCCTAGAGTTAACTACATACTATCGAACGCAATGAAATACCTACGCCCGAACACTTCGATAACGCCGGGTGAAGGATAGGTAACTAGGTAGGTACGTACAATTCCAATTTTTTTTTCTGGCTTCCTTTATCGATACTGAACCTACCCCTAAGCTATGGCACGCAATTACTTTAACACTCTGTATAATATTACTAACGAAAGATTCCATTACGGTATTTTTTTTTGCTATGACACTTCAAGGTTAAGTCCAAAACTATGGTGGTCAAAGAAACCCCGACTTAGATTTTTGAGGAAAATAAAATTACATTTGTTGTTCTTTATAAGCTTCTGTCTGGGACAGGAATCAACCCCGTTTTTTTTACAAACACTGCTCCCAGTGCACAGTATTATTGCACTTACCGATAGTGTAGCTGGTAAAAATCAAATGCTGCGAACAAACAAAAAGAAATTCTAATTTCTTCCGAATTAACGAAATATATATTTATTAAAAAAAATGGTACTTAGATTTTACAAATAATGTTCCTTTGCAGTATTTTGATCCTTATCAGCAACAACATTCCTCAGTATAAAAATACAGGGTGCTATTTTACAAAAGGGATCGGGTTCGATTCTATCCTCACGCAGAAGATTAAAAAAACTAAAAGTTCAGTTTTATTTTTCTCCAAAATCGAGGCCATGGTTCCTTTGGTCACATCAGAGGCCCAAGTCTGCTATTTTTATAAATTCGTCATTCCAACACGATCTCATTGTCATTTTGTTAAAAGTTCGTAATCTGCTAAATTCATAATGGTCGATCATTGGTTGATCATTGTCTTCCACAAACACGATATTCGTAACGAATTAAAAGAAATGACTGCACAATGACGTTCTCATGGTAGGTCACTGATCAAAGGAACTGGCAAAGTTTTAGCAGTTTACCGCATACGAGGGGGCGTTTTTAAGTTCGCGGAATGGAGGGTGAGAAGTCAAAATAAAAATACTAAATTATTTTTCTTTTTCAATATATTCACCTGCTACCCTTATACATTTTTCCGATCTTTCAATTAGCTTATGTATACCTTCATAAAAAAATGTTTTGTCTTTGTCCGAAAAATAAGCTGAAACCGCGTCCTTCACTTCTTCATCAGTTGAAAATTTCTTCCCACGAAGTTCTTTTTTCAGTTTTGGGAAGAGGTAATAATCACTGGGAGTAATAATCCAGTAACAATTCGACTTAATAGTCCATCCTTATCTTCGTTACAGAGGTCCAAAAACGTGCGAGAACACTCCACGCGGTGTTGTTTTTGAGGCGGCGTGAGCATTCTTGGCACCCATCTTGCACTGACCTTTGTCATGCCAAGATGATCGTGTAGAATTTTGAAAATTGTCGTATCCGATACTCCAATCATTTCTGCAAGCTGTTTCTTCTTTAGTCTGGCATCTTCCAATATTATTTTTTCGACTTTTTTAATGATTTCCGGAGTAGTCACCTCGATCGACCGTCCGGGCCGTGGGTCGTCTTCAAGTGAGGTCCTGCCTTGTTTAAAGAGACTGTGCCACTTGTAAACCATGGTTTTACCCGGGCAAGAGTCCCCGTAAACGGATTCCATCTCTTCCAGTATATTTTGAACTGACTTTCCTTGCTTGGTAAGGAATTTTATTACGGCACGGTACTCGATTTTTTCCATAATTCACACTTTCTTCCCGATTGAGTTGTTTGCTTGACGATAGTTCAACGACTAATGATCCAATTAAGATAAAACCTGGTATTTATACTAATATTGAGTGGCTGAAGTTGTGACCATCCCGATAATGACCTATTGTTATCCCCTCCCTCCCATTCCGCGAACTTAAAAACGCACCCTCGTAAGTCAGTCATTCATTTTTCATTATGTACGAGATTACCAATAGATGCTATTTCTTTCAATCGAGTGTCAGTGGCTGACCATTGGAAAGTCATAATGACGCCAATATGTTAGTAGATTACCAAACTTGTCAAAATTAACAATTATGAAATCAATGATAGACCATTCTGACACTATTGTTATAGCAGACTTGAGGCCCTGCTCTACTACCCATAGGTACCAACTCAAATATTACCCTGTACCAACAGATTTAACTAGGCTCGGACTGATTTTTATTATTCACCATTAGCAGGCGTTTCCCCACAAAAATGCAAAATCGCACGGTATAATAATACAGTGAAAGAAAAATATTTTATATGGGACACAAAAAAGGGCATTAACAAAGTCAAAGTCAAATAATTTATTTCAATTAGGCACAAAAAAAGCAACATTTACAACAAAAAAAATATAATAATTGATTCTAGTCGCCCATTCCAAAAGGTCGTTTTCGTTTGGAGAAGAATGGGCAAGAAACGCCACAAACAAAATTAACATACTTTTGGAATAAACGAAAACAAAAATAATAGTAACAACCTGTGCGAGGCCAAAAAGGCACCAATCTCAGCATGATGCTGCGGTATTTATTTTTAAATACCGCAGCATTATGCTGATAATACTCGCGGACAATACTTCTACTGAAAGGCAAATACCTCTTCTCACACAGAGAAAGCATACGAGTATTCATCATCATGCACGCTTGTGTATTTACCGAACACTAAAATGCATCCATTCTTAGAAAATACAACACTTGAGAAGCTTTACGAACACTTCCCCCTCTGCAAAAGTACAAGAACATATTATTTTCAAGTATGTTCAGACGCCAGCTCGTCAACCTACTACAATCTGTCAAATTTCTTTAATAGTTTTTCACCTTTATCACTAAAGTGTAAGGTTCAAAGTTGATTGGGATAATTTGACAGTTTCGGGTAGGTTGATGTGCTGGCAAATCGATTTCAACGCTTCCAAATCGTTTTCAAGGCGCGTGGAGCACCGTGATAATTCCTAGATGTGCTGTTAAATTCTGTAAAAACGTTCAAAACCGTGAAACTCACATTAAATAAAAGCGAAGTAAATTAAATAATTAATCCATATTTAGGTTTTTTTTTTATTGTTAATATTTGTTCCTGTTTTTATTCAAAATTCTAACTTCATAATAACATTTTGAAATTTAATTCAATTCAAAACTAAAACAAGGCATGTTTCGAACTTTAGCTCTCGCTACAGCATGCTTCATCTGTTCATGAAGTTCAAAATGTTTTTCTTTTGCAATCGTCAAATCAGCATAATTGAGATGCAATATCTCCTTTAATAATGCTCAAAGAGACTTCCGTAGTGCCGGGGTCATCTTTGAAGCGTCGTGACGGCGAGACGTGACACCGGTAATTATTCTACCGTGAAGTTTTTTAGTTAGAGTCGCGCTAGACTGCACGAAACTTGAAACCAAAACTGACACGTCAATGTTTCTTAAAATTTGAATTAGTATTTTATTTGCTTAGATTTTTTTGGTTATTTTTTTTTTTAATTAAGTACCTACCTTTTTAATGGTTTTAACTCTTTTTTTTTACTTTAGTTAGGTAAATATTTCATCAAAATGTTCAATATAACAATCAAAATTACTACAACAACATCAATTTTGTTAATTACTTTTAATTAATGATTGTAGTCGTTTCTTTTTATTAATATTTAAATTATAAAAAATAAAAATTTAATTCAGATAAATTAATCCATACATTTCAATTCGATCAGCCAAATTTAATCCATTAGCTGTTTTATTTCATGGATTCAAATAAAATTCCGAATGAATATCGATTTAAAAAAATCGATGTTATTGACTTCTTATTGCGAACGAGAGCAGCTACCGCGTCCCCCGCCGAAAGTGGCAAAATTTTGGTGTTCAATTAATAAAATAAAAGCGCTTTATAAAATGTCTATAATTTTTTTTTATAATTCTCCAATGTATTCTCTAAGCATCCATCCAGGCGGATCGCCTAGTTCGCCAGTGCTAAACGTAAATGTTGTTACAGGCTGGGACCTCCAAAAAAATCTTCTGATAATTGAGGAGTGGCGAATATGCAATGCTAAACTTGTTGCCAACGAGATGCGTCTCAGCGGAAAGGTTTCGAACACAGTGCAGCCTTATGACTTGATGAATTCTAGTGAAAAACTATTGCAGCACTACAGCACTATTGGGGAAAATGAAATGAATACTTTTACAATTGAACTTGACAATAGAGCAGAATTTCCAAATCAAGGTGTTGTCGATGAAAAACCACTCCCTTCGACTAGCACCAAAGCTAATATATCTAGAAGAGATATGTCGAAGAAAACGTAAAAAAAGCTTGCTGAGTCAAATCGTTAATAATTATTATTATTTTATAGATCGCAACGTCTCTCTGTCAGTCTGTGCGTTAGTGCGCTTAACTGTAGAAGACGAGAACCACTGATTCGATTTATCTGATTTTTGTTTTATTTCTTAATGTACCAAATAGAATGCGGGAGAGTACAGT